>NW_004624775.1:8880718-8928278 GCF_000247695.1 Heterocephalus glaber | reverse complement strand
AAAAATAAGAACCAAGATGCATTATGTAAAGGTACAATTCCCAATGAGAAATGTAATTGTGTTGTATACCTGCAATGTACCAATAAAAGAATTTAACAAACAAAAAAAAGAAGTCTCTTTTTCTGAACAGAATGCTTGAAATATATGGAAGAGAACTTTTAAGAAGGAGAAAATTATTAAATGAAACTGTGATAGTCTAACATTGTTTTAACTCCTGGAAAGGTATGCCTTTGTATTATTTTGATATTCTTAATGTCTTTACAGAAGATGTAGATATTTAATAAATCTTAATATATGCAGTACTTATGAAGAAACTAAATAATTTTTAAAAATTAAAGATTTTTGACAACAATTAAAAGAACTCTTTTCTAATAGAACTGGAAGATTGTAAGAATGCTTATAATGGAACCAATTTGTATATAATGTAACTTCAAAGACCTATTGATAGAAATTATTGTATTATTTTATGATGCAAAGTTGTTATTTTGGACCTATAAAGACCAGGTATATGCACTCAGATCTGACAACATAATCTAAGCATGACCAAATTTCTTGAAAGATTGATGGCAAAACAAAATCGTACAGATGTATAGAGTAATCCAGGAAATCACTATCAGGGCCTTCGGATGAGGTGAGGGTTTAGAACACTTTTTCTGAATTGATTCTGAAGCATCAGCATCATATATGGATAGAATTCCCCAGGCTCAAATTCTTAAATAAAACTGGTATACAAGTTTCTACCTTATCTTAATCTTATTGTATCCCATTAATTTTAATTTTTGAAATATGCCTTTTAGGGTCATTTTATTTCTCTTTTAAATATAAATATAAAGAACACAATAAATGAAAGATAATATGAAGTAGGGATGTGGATCTTTCTCAAATAGGAAAGGAATCAAGAATTGGAGGGAGGAGGTAGAAGGGGGAGGGGAAGGGTGATGATAAAATATAATTAAGATGTATTATTTACATGTATCAACTCCATACAAAGAAAGTAAACATTATGTACTGTAAACATGTACTACTAAAAATGATGAAAAAAATTAGCTTCTACTTGAAAAATACTAATTGTAGTCAATTCTTTTGCCAATACCACACTGTCTTGATCATTGTAGCTTTGTAAGAAGTCTTTTTTTCTGAACAGAAAAATTATATATTATATATTTATAGGGTACAAAGTGTCCTTTTGACATAAGTTGATGTAGAATGGATAAGACAAATTAACATACCTGTCACCTCTCATACTTATTTTTTGTGGTGCAAACATATAAAATGTACTGTTTAGATAATTTTGAAATATAAAATGCTTTATTATTTATTATTCTCCGAATTCCATGCACAGAACTAAACTCATGTCTCTATTTAACTGAAACCTGGTACTTTAGACCAAAATTTTCCAATTCCCTGTCCACTGTCATCCCTGACTTCTGGCAGCCACCTCTTCCTCTCTACTTCTTTAAGTTCAGCTTTTTTAGCTTCCACATATAAATGATCATGTGACTTTTATGTGTGTGTGCCCAGCTTATTTCATCTTTTTTTCTTTATTGTTGTCATTTTAGTCAATCTGGTATTCTCAATAGTGTTGTAAAATACGCGAAGCCTCAGCATTGTCTGTAAACACTGAGCTGTTTCCTGTGTTAAACCTAATAGGTTGATAAGCTAAAGAAAATTAGACGGAAATTATTTAAGGAAATTTACTTTGGAGAGTTTTTCCTTTTATTTTATGTCACATTTAATGTAATCATGTATCGTTTTTCTTTTTTTCTGTCACCAAACCAGTGTTTTTTGATGCCATAAATTTATAAAATAAAGTACATTAAAGTAAAGTACATATTAAAGCTTCAACTATTCAAATTGCATATTTAAAAACTGTACTATCTTTCTATTAAATCATATAGGAATTATATTATCACGGTCTTTGAACAAGATAATCATATAATGGAGAAAACTTTTTTAAGGACATATTGTCAACAATGATGAATTTATACTGCTTTTAATAATATCAATAGTGAGCTAAAAATACACCCAGAATCATGCATCACTTTTGCCAAAAAATCCTGAATTAGAGAAAAAAAAAGTTGTAGAAATAGGAAAACAATCTAATTATGAAGCATGAAGGATGGACAAAAGGAAATGAAGCATGCAGATTGTTCAAATCCAAACAGCTTTCCTAAGGGACCCATTTGTTCACTGGGGTGCTCAAAATATTCCCCAAAGCTTTGCATGTTCCAAAAGCTGCTACTATTTTTGAGATGATGATATGTAAAGTTATTATCATAATTATGACAATTATTAAAAGTAAAACCATTTTAATAGAAGAATAAAT
Organism: Heterocephalus glaber; assembly: GCF_000247695.1. The sequence goes on along the minus strand of NW_004624775.1, from coordinate 8,925,952 downwards.
TTTTCATTTGATTCAGACTCCCTCCTAAAATAAAGATGAAGATACTAACTTCTCCACAACCATCATTAAATGTGCTAACTGTTACCAGGCAACACGTTCTTTAATCACTGCATTCAAGCAGAGGTTAGAATATCAACTGCTATTATCTTATAGATGTTGACTTGGGAAAACACATTCATCATACCAAGATTAGTTTAAGTCAAGAATATATAGTTTAATTTTCAGAGGAAGTATAAACATTTCTCTATGGTTTTGTGACACTTCCAATCATTCCATTGTTTGGATAGATGCCATTTTCAATAATTGTATTTGTACTGTAAATCATGATAATCTTCCATAGAGGACAAAGCTGACATTTTTCTGGGGATTGGGATAAGAGAAACAAAATGTTAAAAACATCTATTCCCCTCCTACTACCTCACCATGTTGATTTTTCAAGGCTTTTACTGCTTATGGTGTTGTAGGTAGAAGAGAGGAAACAGAAATAAAAAACTGGGGGAAAACTAAGTCATAAAAACACAGTTTATTTGTAATGAGTTGAAAACAGGCAAATCTATCTCATTTTTTCAGCATCTCTTTTCCTTATTCACATAAAACCCACCAAAATCAAGGATCAGGACTGATGAAGATAGTGTGTAAATTACAAAACTGGGCCAACACTTGGCAACTTCTATCTAACAGTAGCAGTACCCTTTACTCCGCAAACTATGCTGGATTTTTTAATAGCTTGATTAATTAGATGGGAAGGTATTATCCTATGTTTGGGTCTAGCTCTTAAGAGACATTGTAGTTTATTTTTTTATCCATGGAACTCTGATCATATGGAAAAGATGACTCTGCTTTGCTGGTACATGAGACACCATGTGAAGATAAGATGAATTGTCCCCTAGTGAAGTTTCCTTTGGTCACCTAAGCCCTAGTTGCCTTTGGACTTCAGCATAACCACATTACTGATCCTCGATGAGAAAAATCCTCCAGCTGAGCTCAATTCAAATTGATTACATAGTTGTTTTGAACCACTGAGTTTTGAAGTAGTTTTCTATATGGAGAAATCTCACTAATAGAGAAATAAGTATCTGCCAGCCGAATGCTAAGAAAAACAACAAAAACACAACAAACTAAAACATTAGCATTGACTTTGAAAAAGGCAATAAGTGGAATCAGAGGCCCACTGCAGCAAAAATGATGGACAAATTATTAATGTGTGTGCTGCCAAAGCAAACACTGGACAAATTATTAGTGAAAACTGTTTAGAAAAATTCCATGGAAGGCTGGAAAAATTCTGGCTCATGCTATATTGTAGTAAAGCAATTGGTAAAATGTCTTCAATGGTAACATGGATGAGAGAAAATGGATCTCCCCAGTGTGTGGATATTGCCAAAGTGATTTCCAGGCAAAATGTTGGAAGTGTAAGTTGGTGTCTTTCAGCTATCTATGATATGGTATAAAAGAAATGAATTTAAAAAATGACTGTTAATTTTGCAAGAAATAGTTTGAATGACTGTACAGTAGACTGAAGATCTTCTTTGGTTTAGAAAATAAATCTACTTTTTATTTCAGGATCTACAGCTGGTAAAATATCCTCAAAGTGTGATGAAGTCTGGAGCCAAGGATTGAATCAAGAGTGAACGGTAGGGCCTACTGTGTATATGTGTGTGTGTGTGTGTGTGTGTGTGTGTAGTACTAGCACATATAGTAACTGCCAAAACTAACCCAAGAAGACATAAATATGCTTAACAACCCAATAACGACCAATGAAATTGACACAGTAATAAAGAATCTACCAACCAAAAAAAGCCCAGGACCTGATGGAATCACTACTGAATTCTACAAAACCTTTAAGGATGTTATATGTCCAGTACTCTTCAAGCTGTCCAAAGAAATTGAAAAGAATGAAATGCTTCCAAATTCATTATGGAAGCTAGTGTCACCCTGATCCCAAAACTGGATAAAGGCCATAAAGACCCAACTAAAAAAAGTACAGGCCAATTTCTTTAATGAACACAGATGGGAAAATCCTCAATAATATATTAGCAAAAAGATTGTTGTTCACTACCAAAAAGATGATACATCATGATTAAGTAGGTTTCATCCCAGAGATGCATGGATGGTTTAACATATGTAAGTCAATAAATGTAACACATCACAGAAACCAAAGCAAGGTGAAAAACTGTATGATAATATCAATAGATGCACAAAAGGCTTTCAACCAAATCCTACATCCCTTCATGTTAAAAATCTTGAAGAAAACATGCATAGAAAGAATATGATAAAGGCTATTTATGACAAACCAACAGCCATCATCATATTAAATGAGAAAAAAATAAAAACATTCTTCCTAAAACTACAAACAAGACAAAGATGTTCACTATCACCTGTTCTTTTCAACATATTATTTGAAACATTAGACAGAGCAATTATGCATGAGAAAGAAATGATAGGCATACATATAGGAAACGAAGGATTCAAATTATCATTATTTGCAGATGACATGATACTCTACATAGAAGACCCAAAGAACTCCACCAAAAAACTCTTAGAATTAATAGCCAACTTCAGCAAAGTAGCAGGATATAAGATCAACACTTAAAAATTATTAGTATTTGTGTACACCAACAATGAATGGGATGAAAAGGAAATTATGAAAACAATACGATTCACAGTATGAAAAATGAAATACCTTTGAATTAACCTAACCTAGGAAATGAAAGACTTCTGTAAAGAAAACTGCAGTACTCTGAAGAAGGAGGTTGAAGTGGACACCAGAAAATGGAAAGATGTCCCTTGTTCCTAAATAGGCACAACCAATATTGTCAAAATAGTCATACTTCCAAAACGGTTATACAGATTCAATGCAGCCCCAATCAAAATACCAATGGTATACTTTACAGATCTGGAGAAAATACTTCAAAAATTCATATGGCACCATAAGACACCCAGAATAGTGAAAGCAATTTTGGGTTATACGAGCAAATCAAGATATTGGTAATTTGAAATAGGAAGAAAAGATCCAAAGAGAGGGGAAGTGTGAGGGGAAGGGAAAAGTAAAGAAGGGAAAGGAAAAATTATGAGAAAAGAAAAAAATGGAAACCAAGTCTATGTAAATAGGGAAGGGTGGAAGGGTGAAGGGCACACAGGTAATGGGGAAAAAATAAGAACCAAGGTACATCATGTACAGGTACAAGCACCCAAGGATAAATGTAAACATATTGTATACCTAAAACATCCCAATAATAGAATTTAAGCAAAAAAAAGATACATTGCAATACTTGACTTTAAGTCATACTAAAAAGCAGTATTGATTACAAATAACATGGAACTGGAACAAAAACAGACACATGGATCAATAAGAACAGAACTGAAGATACAGAAACATCCTCAGTCATGTTCAACTATCTGATCTTTGACCAAGAGACCAAAAGCATATATTGGAAGAGAGACAGCTTATTAAACATATGATGTTGGGAAACTGGTTTTTGTTTGAAGAAGATTGAAACTGGACCCTTATCTTTCACCATATACTAAATTAAAATCAAAATGGATCAAAGATCTAAACATTAAATCAGGCTCAGTCTTGAAAAGTGATGGACCATGGGCCTTGTCCGCATTTGCTGCTCACGGCATGTCTTTAGCAGGGCAACTTGATCTACAGTGAAAAACCTGTGGGCTGAACTTGCCCATTATTCCAGGTGATCTTCCGTGAGAAAACATGTGAGAGAGGCAACAATGGACCCATAAATGCTACCACATGCTATGAGCAAAACATCTTATGTATCAAGGACAGAACTTTAGAGTAAAACAGTCTGGATTTCTCTGAAATTTCCATTTCTTAGATAATTTTTTATAGCTTCTTGCTCAAAAATAAAATGTGTGATATTTTTAATATGCTATGTAATGAGAAATATGGTTCCTTTTTTTGATCACAGAACTTGTTTGGTTATATTCCATTACAATATATGGTATTAAAACACAAAATTTGAAGAACATGTTTACTATTAAGTTCTTGGGCAGAATTCTGATATGATTTTTCACTCATTGTTTCATTCATGAGATTGGGCCTGGCATTTATAAAGAACATGGACTGGATTTAATTTTTATTCTAATTCTTACTGAATGTTGCAGTATTTTCTTCCTTTATCTACATGAAAATAAAATCTATATGGATTGGAAATTGTTCCTTCCTCTATTAAATTTCTTTCCCACCCCTTTGGCATAGCCATTACCTTGAATTTTGAATTTTTATCATTCTTTGATATTCTTTAATGTAGATATGTACCTATGCCTGCACTATATTAGTTTGTCTGTTTCATTTTGAGATTTATAAATATTATATCATACTCTGTAATCTTCTATGATGTATTTTATTTCTTCAATAATATATTTGTGAAATTGAAAAAAGTCTATATGCTTGAGCAAAATGTGATTTTTCCTGTAATATTTTATGTTTGTAGATATTTATGACAAAGTTTGTTACTTTAAATATATCCTACTCCCAGATTCTATAAATACATGGTAAAAACTGAGCAATATATTGTCAGTATTCCTTGTTAGATAAGACATACCTTACCTAAGCCTTTTTATCCCTTATTTCTGAATGCTATCATTCTGTGGTTATTACTATCATTTTCAAAACAGAGAAATACATGCTGCTGATGCCACTAGTTGGAGATATCCCTGAAATGTATAATTTCAGATGCTTACAGGCTTGCCGTGACTGACACTGGCATTGCTTTGCAGGCTGACAGTGTTCTGGCATGGTGCTTGAAGCAGCAGATGTTCACAAAAGACTTCTCCACATGTGCTGTGAAAGCTACACTGTAAGGAACAGATGTGTTGGTCTTATTTTTGTTTTTATTTTAACCACTTTATATAGAAAAATACATACTTTGAGAAAATAGGCTCTCTTTTATGAATATGTCTCTTCATTTTAAAAGATATACAAATATGATTTATGCTTCTAGTTATGTTGGAATGACCAATATAAGACAACCTCTTCACTATTTACAACCTTCAAAATGACCAAAGTATATTGGGTCACAGTTTGCCCAGGATTTGGTGGCATTTATTGTAGAAAACAAAATTGATGAGGTGAGTCCCATTGTCATACTGATTCTTGGTCTGCAGAATGTTTTCAGATCATTCAGAAAAGAAATCTTTTTCTTATTAGAAAAGAACAAATTTGTGAAATCAATCAGAAGAGTGTATATCTTAATAAACTAGAAAAAGAAATAGCAAAATAAGCATGAATCAAATATGACAAAGGAAATAATAAAGGAAAGGACAGACATCCATTACATATAAATAAAAAATCATGCCAAATATGGAATTCAACAGGTAGTTCTTTAAAATGACTAGTAAAATTGATTAATTTTAATCTATGGTTATTAATAAACTAAGAAAATTACAGAATATTAATATTGAGAATAAAAGTAGGGACTTAAGATCCCATGGTCATGAAAAGAATAAGAGGAAAAGTAATTCTATATGAATCTATATGAGTAGATGAGACACAAATTTCTTGGAATATATAAAATTGTCAAATCTAATTTAAGGAGAAAAAGCATGACTAACTGTATATCTACTTTAAAAATGAACTTATCTAAACTGATACAAAGAGACCTATGAACAACAGTTTCACTAAAGAAGTCTATGAAAATTTCCAGAAAGAAATAATATCAAATCTGTACAAACCGGTATTCATTTTACACTTCCAGAATTAATCAGATATCAAAATAAAAGACATTATGAGAAATGTACTAATTTTCTTCATAAATATAAACTCAGCAATTTTAAGAGAAATATTAGCATATAGAATTTAGTTAATATATAACTATATTATGACCAAATGGTGTTTATTACAGCAATGCAAACTTATTTTAACTTTTGAACATCAGTCAATTCACCCTATTAATAATCCAGAAAAGAAAAATTATGATTATCACAACAGATGTAGAAAATATATTTATCATATTCCAATATCTGTTTTGAAATATCCTCTATAAGAGAAGTATGTCAACATCAAACAATACAGCTTTATCACCCTAGAGTGAATAATTTCACCTATGACTAGAAACAAGACAAAGATACTTGCTCTTAGCAATTCTGATAAGCATTTTATTGAATATTTTAGTCAATACAAAAAGGTGGGAAACAATAAAAGAAAAAACTGATGAAATGTATATATGACATGATCTTTTCAATAGAAAATATCCAATATTTTACAAAATAATGATAACCATGAAAATTCAGATTCAACAAATTTAGGTTACAAGATCAACATCAGAATTCAATTGTATTCTATTACAATTTCTCTTACAAAATAGAAATCAAGATTAAGCAAGAAAAAGCATTTTCAAAAACATCTAAATCACAGATTACTTAAGGATAATTCTATCAAGATTTGTACAAGAAATATGTACTAAGAAGCATAGCTTTAGTGAGAAAAATTTAAAAAGAATCAAATAATTTAAAGATACAAGATATTTATGGATCAGAAGATTCAATATTATTAATTTATTAACTCTCCCATATTAATATATTCATTGCAATATCATTTAAAATTCTAGCAGGTATTGCTTTAGAAATTTACAGTCTGATTCTCAAATTTATATGATAATCAGAAGACCTAGGAATATCTCAATCAATTTTGAAAAAGAAGAGCAAAGTTGGATCATTTATATAAACTGATTCATAGATGTAATATGAAAATCCATTAATAAATGCACTACAATCTTAGTATAAAGACAAGTGTATATATTAACAAAACAGACTAGGAAATCAAGAAATAGATTCAAATATATATAAGCAATTGATTTTCAACAGAAGTACCAGAAATGGAGAAATAGTATCTTCAACAAATGATTATGAAACAATTATTTATCAATCTTTACCTCATATAACAAAAACAACTTTATTCAGATAATATATTTATGTATCAGAGCTGAATCAATAACACTTTAAGAAAATACATATGAAAATCTTCATAGTCTTGGATAAGGCAAAATTTTTGATAGACACAAAGAGCAATAAAAAAGGAATGAATAAAAATACAAATTAATTTAACCTCTTCAAAGTTACAATAAAATCTCACTTGCCAATGTAACTTTTAAAAAATGAAATGTCAAGTTACAGCATAGAAGACAATATTTTTAAATGCATTTTTCTTATTAAGAACATGTACCTGGAATACAGGAAAACACTTTCAATTAATTATGAGAAGGAATGCAGCATAATTCTTATATGGGAAAAAATCTGGGCAGACACTCAGAAAATAAAATATATTGCTAACAAGTAAACTCATAAAAAACCCAATGTCTTTAGGTCTTCGCAACATTTAAGCTAAAACAACTGTAAATACTATCATGCCCTTTAACAGTTAGCAGTCAGAAGCCAAATCTTGAGAACTATATGGAACAAGTGGAAATTACATTAATTGTTACTTGGAATACAAAAAAGCCACTTTAGAAGATAAATTTTTAGTTTCTTTCAAAGTTAAACATATCTTTACTGTGTTCATTAATTATAAAATGTAAACAAGATACACAATATCATTAACTCAAAGAGTTGTATTCCAGTGTTCCTGACAGCTTTATTCAAGTAGATATAATTGAGAGGAAAATGTCAAACTTGTGTAGATAGATAAATTGTGTTGATATGCATACAACAGAATACTATTTATCCAAAAAGAAACAAACTAGTAATCATAAAATAACTTGAAAGAATTTCAAAAGCATTAGGCTGAGTGAAAGGGCCAGACAAAATATTACTCATTGTATGATTTATATACTTGAAATTTTAAATTTCATAATGTATAAAACCATGATGATAAAAGGCATATTAGCATTTGCCTACAGCAGGTGACGTTGGAGGCATTTTCTGGAAAGAAGTAGCAGGGAAATTTTTGGGTTATTGAAATGTTCTATAATTGTGTTTGTGGTTACAGGGATGGACATCTTGCCAAAACTCAAGCTGTAAACATAAAATTGAAGACTTTCATTAAAATACATTGTACCTCAATAAAGCTGTTTTTAAAATGAATGGAAATAAAGATTTTGTCAGACAAACAGAAGCTGAGAGAAAACATTACCCAGTGGCACTGCACTATAAGAAATGTTAAAATAAATTATTCATGCAGGAAGAAAATTATACCAGATGGAAACTTGTATCAACAGAAAGAAATGAAGAGCTGGAAAAGTTGTAAATATAAACTGATATATGAAAGGAGTATTTCACCATTTTTAAATGATCACTGACTCTTTAATGAAAAAGAACAGCAATGCATCACTGGGTTTATAGCACATCTAGATTTACAGAGTATACCAGCAAAACATAAAAACAAGAGGGAGAATATAGACGTACACTATTTAAATGTCCCTATATTATATGTGAAGGTCAGCTGAGGCAAGTTGAGTGGTATACTGTAAACACAACAGAAAATCACCCAGAAATCAGATTTTTCACCATTTCTTATAAGTAATGTCTCTTCTTTTGGGCATACTTTCATAATTTTCCATTTATTTTTGCTTTATTGCTGCTTTAGTAATAAGTATAGAAATGTGGCTTGCTTTAAATTTATACTGTTACAAGTTTCTTGAGTTTTTTTCTCTTTCTCTTTCCAGTTACATATATTCTAGTCCCTGAGATGATGATTATAGATCTTAGGGTCTGAATTTCATTTTTATCCTCTTTTTTCATTTCCTTTTATTGACCTAAATTTAAATTTTTGCTTGTTTTTAATATGCACCTTTCATTATATTTATTAAAATGTTCTTCTATCTGTATTTCTATTGTGTTTAACTCTTGACAATTTCTTTTGATTATTTTCATAGTCTTGTTTCTCTGCTTAAATTTCTTTTCTGTTAATGTTTAGTGTGTACTTCTTTTCTATTAGCTTACTAAAATTTCTTTTCCATAGACCTTTTTGTTATTTGGCTAAAGTTTGTCAGAATGGCAATGATGAAGTTTTCTTTCAAACTTTAATACCCTGAGCACAAAATGAAGTCAGGATTTAATAAATCTTAGAATTATTGGAACAAAATAGATTCATCAATAACAACTATGTATTTACCAATATCATAAGCAAATCAAAGTGTGTTTCTCAAGTTTCAGAGTTGGTAAACTTGAATCCAAGCCCAGACAGCCTAGAACCTGATGTTTGATAGTTGCTTTTCAACTTTTCTTGCTTTATATTTTGGTAATCTTGGTAAGTTGAACTACCGGCTCAGTTCTGGAGTGTTCTGCACCTTAAAACACATAAGATGCTAATCTTTAGTGTGACAGGAGTTGTTATCTTGTCCTTCTCTCAGGCCCCATTTCCCAAATTCCATGAGAAAAACAAATCCACAAACACAGTGTTTTAGGAGAGGGTATAAACATTAGCAGAGGGCACTGAGCAGGTGCTTTATAAATGATGTTATGCAAACAAAAAAGAAATCCGTTAAATACTTTTATCTCCACGGACCTTTATTTTCCTGCCCATCACTTATCTTGTCTCTTCTCTCTTGTTTCTTCCCTCCTGCATCAACTTAGTCACAAGCACCATCCTCTCCAATATTTCTCCCATAAAATAAATTATTATTCAGAGTAGCAGTTCTCTATTTTTAGAAACTACGCAGTATCCTAGATAAAGTATCATCTCAACACAAAAGTGGTCTTATCAGGGTCTTATAAAGTAAGTTGCCTCCAAAGTAGTTATTTATTAGGATTGTTTCTATTTTTCATATCCATAAGCATATAAGTCCTTAATGCAGGGTATAGAGACACACTGATGATGTCTGTGGGTACAGAACATAATTAAATAAAATACAGTGCAATTTATTTTACTGAACTACTACTGTATTAGAAAGACTGCCCCTAATGAACTAAGGATATCTGACAGAATCACACCAAATATCAGAAAAGCATCAAAACTATTACATGTGATCATAAAAATTATTTTGCATCTAGTATTGTATTGTATGATTTAAGCAAATTTGTTTTATATGAAATGTGAACATTTTTATATACATACACATGCAATTGTTTACCCTGTGGATTCAAAGGACTTTTGAAACATTATTGAATATATTTTACAATTTTGGGAGAAACATGGGAAACATCTGCCTTACCTGATTTCCTATACCGGCATGTAATAATGTAAGACCTTAGATCATAGTGACCTTATATACTCTTTTACTGGAATTTTATATTTCATTTAATTCCTGTACATGAATGGTTAGCAAAAATTCCCCTAATATTTTGTTCTCAGTGTTCAGAGATTGTGGATAGAGAATTGCAATCCAAGTTGAATTTTCTTTGCAATTTATGATGCCTAGTGCCCTCTATGTGCAGTTGCTAGTGAGAAGACTTGCCCCAGTCCAGATTTATGCTCTTTCTCCTGCAAGAGGTTGTGTGGGACTCCTGTGCCCACCTAACCCTCGACTAATTGTACAATTAGTATTGTAATATAAAGCCTCTAAGCTAACTCAAGTTCCCTCATGGTGTGATTTAACTCCTGGGATTCTAGGCAGCAGGAGTTAGTCACAAAGTGCAAATTAATTAATGTTGGAGGACAAGAAGAAGGACAAGTGAGGTCACATAACTGCATACTCACCACACAGCAAATTGCAACAGAAGTAAAGATTTAGCTAAAGCAATTGCTATGGGGGTTTCTTTTTGAACTGGGTTTTCTGAGCTTTCCTCTCCATTTCTCTTGTTCTTTTCTGCTGCCTTCACATATATGAAGTGAGAAGATATAGGAAAGAAAAAATGTTATGATAATGTAAGCACAAACAAGAAAACTAAGGGAGAATAATAGTGTCTTGAAACACGTAGCAAAGAAGCCTTTCTACCACAGTCATTCAACTACAGCCATTCAACCACAACCACAGCAAAAATCTCCACAGGGGTTGAAGGAATCTTGAAAATAGGAGAAAAAAATCTGTGTTCTCCTTAAGTCTTTGTTTTACAGTTAGAAGAAGCATGGTTGATATGGGTCCAACTGTAATGAAATTGCTTTCTGGACAATGTTGCCATATAATCCCTGATATAATACACATGAGACAATTTTTTAAAAACACCAATAGATATAGGGCAATAAAAATAGCTGATAAAACATAATGATGGTATCCTTGTAGTTTATAGAACTGAGTGAAGAAGAAACCCTTCTGGAATCAAAAAATGGCCCCTCACAATTGTGTTTTTTAACACTACCTGGGCCAAGTGGAGAAAAGAATTGCTCCCAAATTCTTTGTGACTTTTTGCTGATATTAATTATTACTAAATAGCAAAGACACAATAGAGTACAATCCCTAACTAAATGTATTTTAGAAATCTAATAATAAATGCTTACTCTTTGGTGGAAATCTGTGAGGTGGCCCATGTTACAGACCAGAGTAATAGTTTCAATAGGCCAGTTAGAGAGATTTGCAGGACACATGGGATATAATTTCCCATTCAATTTGAGTGCAGCCATAAAAAATAAGGAAGAAAATTATACTTTGAGCCATGTACATTTTAGAACATGTGGTACTAATAGTATAGTGTGAAAGTTCTCATGTAATCCAGTGCCTTGAATCTAGCCTGTAGTTCAATGATCAAATGTAGTATTTAAGACACAGTTGGTGACTCACATTCCAAGTAAATCCACCTTGAAGACTTAATAATCCCATAAATAATGTGTTATGTATTGGAAATTTTAAGGTACAATCATGTCTAACATAACCCTTTTTGCAGATCACAATGAACATTTGTATATCATAAGCTCTGCCAACAACTGGAGTGGAGAAATCTCTCATGAATTTGTTAAACCCACACCTCCTTTCTTTTTTAATCCACAGCATCTCATTTCAAATGGCATTTTAAAATGGAACATGTCTTTAGTTGTGCTGGTTTATGGCGTGCATATTTATAGAATGATGTTTCTGTTCCAGTGGTGCCAGGGATTACTAGAAACTTGTAATTTTCTTCTTAAAATGCTTTCAACTTTGGACTAAGCAGTTGAAATCTATTTTCAGAGAATTTTGACAGTGCACCTACTTTCTTTTTGTTTAGATTATCCACGTGAACTCTCCTCCAACCCAACTTTTTCATGACAAAGACTAGCTTAAAAGGTTAGCTGACCACCACTTCTTGTGGGAAGAACATGCATGGCCATAGTGGTAATTGGAGTGCTTCTGGCTTCCATCTACTTTAGAGCAGATGGACAGAAGGTGCCATTTTGGGCAGTGATTCATTTTTAATCTTTAGATTTATTTATAATCTTTAGAATATTGTTAGGGCATTAGAAGGCTCTCCAGTGAGTCCCAGGCTAACACTCAGGCATTTGTCTTCTTTATCATCCTTGGCCTGGAAATAAAGGCAATGCTTTACTGGATTAAGCTGTTAATGATTCACTGATCCAAGATTATTGTGACATTCGGACTAACTTTCCTTTTTAGGGAATAAGACCTGCCATCAAGCCACTTTCTGATGAAACAGAAAAAGAATCCTGTTGCAAGGCCCAATAGGTGATAAATTAGAAAATGTTTTCAAAATTCATTGTTATTATTTCATTGCACTTATATTTTGATTTCTTTTTCCTTTGGATGTCTCTATTCTTAGTAGTCCAGTTTATCTAGGTTGATATGTACTCAGAGACCATAAAAAATGCTATGAATATTATCTCTAATTTTGGTTGATACATATATTAATATTAAGTTTATCATTCTTTTATATTTATATTAAAATCTGTAATGCAGCTTAATTATGATAGTCTTAGTTTTATTTATTTATTTTTCCTTTCAGGTGCCAAGCACCATTTTGAGAAGCTTTAGTTACATCCATGCAGCCTGCAAAAAGACACGCTTCTGGGGTCAGATCATTAGAGGTGCTTTAATCCTTTAGAACAATTTTTCAATACTGTTTACACCAGAGACTTTCTTGTACAAACCCTCTTTACACAAGACAAGAATAACACAGGAAGGAACTATTTGTCTCTGATCTGTGCAGAGGAGAGCAAACAGGAATCCTTAGGGGGGTTTTCTGTCTTTCATACTTACCAGGAGGAGATTAATAAAATATATCTATGCTGTCTGATGTGCAATCAGTTACATAGCTGCAGTGCCATTGATCAAGTATGGTAGAATAACAAAATCACAGTATCCTCAGCAGTGAAATTGCCGAAACAGAAACAAACCTCCCAGGAAGGGTACACTGCTCACAAAGCAGAGTATGTGACACAGTATTAGTGCACTACTTTCCCCTGAGAGGTTCAAAACCATGCCTGTGTGATTTTTATCCTTTCCTAAGTTTCATGTTAGGATTGAGAAAACCCGCCGTGTTTCAAATTCACAGCTAGCCCTTATTCTTTCCTAATCCCCAATGTTATGAGCATTGATTTGCTTATGATTTAATGTTACAGGGAACATTTGACATATAAAGAGCACTGTTTCATTTAATTTAATATGACCTCATTTAATATTTATTATATTTATGCAAAATAGGTCTGAAAATAGTTAGAAATTTAGATTCTTGAGTGCAAGATCTCTGTAATTGACATATCAAATTACAAAATCTAATATTTTAAGCACATACATAATTCAATTACCATAATAATCAAAGTCTAAGATATAATTTTACATAGTTTAATGTACACAAACACACAGCAAACTTGTTAGTGGACAGAGGGCTTAAGAAATGATGGATACCAATGATCAGACTACGTCACTAACTTGCTTGAATAAGTTCCTCTGAATTTTTGATGTCTGTTACTTCAATTAAAATGTGATTCTCTTTTGGATCCTATATTTCTGTTACTTTTTCTGATTTTGTTATTCTCACTTAAAGATATAGTCAAATACTGTCTTTGGTGGGAACCACATGAACTCTGTTTTTATGGGAAGTAATTACTTTATTTAAAATAATTATGCATTATTAACTGCTATATAGATTCAATGCAATCCCAATTGAAATTCCAACAGCATATTTCACAGAACTAGAGAAAACAATCCAAAAATTCATTTGGAATCAGCAGAGACCTAGAGTAGCAAAAGCAATTCTAGGTAACAGAGACAAGGTAGGGGGCATCACAATTCCCAACTTGAAACCATACTACAAAGCTAATGTGATAAAAACAGCATGGTACTGGCAAAGAAACAGCCCTGAAGACCAGTGGAACAGACTAGAAGATGCAGAAACAACTCCAGACATACTCAGCCACCTCATCTTTGACAAAGAAGCCAAACACCCTCACTGGAGAAAAGATAGCCTCTTTAATAAATGGTGCTGGAAAAATTGGGTTTCAACTTGCCACAGATTTAAACTAGGCCTATATCTCTCACCATGCACTAAACTAAAATAAAAATGGATTAGGATGTAAATATTAGAACAGGAGCACTAAACCTGCTGGAAGAGAAGTTAGGAAGAATTCTTGAAGACATTGGCGTAGGAAATGACTATAAACAAAACCTCAGTTTCATGAGAACTAACACAAAGAATAAAGAACTGGGATCTCATCTTATTGTAAAGCTTCTGCACAGCAAGAGAAACTAAAAACAACATGCAGAGACAACACACAATGTGGGAAAAAATTTTTACCAGCTATGTCTCAGACAAAGGTCTACTATCTAGAATACATAAAGAACTTAAAAAAATCAAACCTCCCAAATTAAAAGACCCAATCCAAACATGAGCATCTGAAATGAACAGACATTCCTCAGACAAAGAAGTAGAAACATATGAAAATAAACATATGAAAAAATATTCAACATCACTGGTCATTTGAGACATGCAAATGAAAAAAACACTGAGATTCCACCTCACTCCAGAAAGAATGGCTGCTATCAAGAAATCAACCAACAAAAAATGTTGGTGGGGCTGTGGAGAAAAAGGAACCCTGCTCCACTGCCAGTGGGAGTGTAGACTGGTTCAATCACTCTGGAAATCAGTATAGAGATACCTCAAAAACCTAGGATTAGAGGTTCCATTTGACCCAGCTATTTCCCTGCTGGGTATCTTCCCAAAAGAATTAAAAGAATCATACCACAATGATATATGAGCACCCACGTTTATAGTGGCACAGTTTTTAATAGCTAAAACTTGGAAACAGCCCAATTGCTCAACAACTGGAGACTAGATAAAGAAGATGTGGTTGTTTTATTATAAAATGGAGTACTACTCAGCCATAAAGAATGAGAAACCAGAGACATTTATAGCTAAATGGATGCACATTGAGGCCGTACTCTAAAGTGAAATAAATAGGACACACACTGAATAGTTTTTCTGGTGTAGGAAACTGAAAATATAAATGAGGACAAAATTTATAATAGAGAATGTGAAATAGAAAGAAAAGATACAAAAAGGAAGGGAAAGGAGAATTGGGAGGGGGCCTGTGGGAAAGGAAAAAAGGGAAGGGAAAAAAATATGAGAAAAGGAAAAGATGGAAACAAAGTCTTTGTAAATAGGGAGGGGTGGAAGGGTTGAAGGGAGGGCAGGGGAATGGGAAAAATACAAGAATCGAGATATATCATGTACAGGTACAAATTCCCAATGATGAATGTCATCATATTGTATACATAAAATGTACCAATAAATGCAATGAATTTTTAAAAATGTAGAGTACTTCATTACAGATTAGATATCTCAGACTAGCTGCAAGTGTAATGCAACACATCTCAGAGATCTTTGAATTGAGTAGAGGTTCAATTGAGAAAAACATGAAGTTTCAAAACTCTATAGTTGAAGAGAAACAACAATACAAAATAAAGAACAAATGAAGTGACATGATAAAACAATAGCTAAAACTAGCAAAGGGTGACTAAGTGTTGTCTCAGAGTAATTTGAGCCAGAGGAAGTATAACGACTTTAATAAGGCAAGGAATAGAATAATCAAATCAAAAGCTGGTTGCATGTTAGATGTCAAGACCATCACTGAGGAATTGAAGGACAGATCAAAGCTCAAAACAAACAGACAAAAAACAAACCCAAAGCACAGCAGAGCCAAAGGGCTGACAGACAATATAATGTATTTTAGCTGAAAAATAGAAAGTGCCCACAAGCCTCCAAAATACTTACTAAAGTTTTTCTGGCCTTATTGTAGGGTAGATCCCAGTAGAAAAGGACTTGTAAAAAATTTTAACATCTTAAACTGAGATATATATTAAATTTGTCCAAACACATAAGGAATGTGAAGTTTCTAGCAAGATAAAAATGGATGGAAAAAATACTATACAAAAAGTTTCTGGTCAACAGGTGATTTATGTGATGAGTTGACATTCTGGAAATTTAGGAAATATGGAATAATTTGGGGGGTTTATTCAAAAGGAGAAATACTCAAGTGAAATAAATAGGACACACATGTGTAAATACCAAATAGTTTCTCTGGTGTGAGATACAGAAAGTGTAAATAGGGATTAAAATGAATAATTGATAATTTGAAATAGGAAGAAAAGGTCTGAAGTGGTAGGGGAAGTAGGAGGGGAAGCGGAAAGGAAAAATTATGAGAAAAGAAAAAAATGGAAGCAAAGTCTTTGTAAATAGGGAGGGGTGGAGGGAGTGAACATAGCACAGGGAATGGGGAAAAAATAAGAACCAAGGTAAATCATGTACAGGTACAAGCACCCAATGATAAATGTAAACATATTGTATACCTAAAATGTACCAATAAAAGAATTTGAGCCAAAAAAGAAAAGGAGAAATAGAAGAGAAGGTGAATTAACACACGTTTTTGGTTATCTTAATTTCTGGGTGCACATATAAGGAAACAAGACCTGCCAGAAATAAGCATTTACTCCTGGGTAGAATAAAGCTAGTCAGAAAAAGTAGAAAAGCCCCAAAACCAGGGCAGAAAAATCAAAAGCCTCAATCAAATGCGCAGAAATCAGATTAATGGTAGTCATAACCATTGTTACTAATCAGTTAGTTAACTTTAAAACTGATTACCTGTCCACTGTCATCCATGCATATGAATTATATGTACTTATTCATACAATTCTATACTATATAGTGTTTGGCAGTACTTTTCCCTTTGTATTATATTGTGACCACAAGCTGTAACGTTTGACTAATTTCTAAAATGTAGCTTTAGAACTGCATAGTATTGCACAATGTGGAATATAAGAACTCTTTCCCTCTTTTCCCTGAAAATAAGACTTACCTGGAAAATAATCAGCCTCAAAATCTAGAGATCAAAAACACTGGCCCTAGTCAGCCTACCTTTGCTTTACTTGCTTTACAGAGTAGCCACTGAACAGGAGAATAGTGATGGCGGGTAAGGCAAGGATAGACTGATTGGGGCTGGCACTTTTGATCTTTGGTTGTCAAGCCTGATCATGTTTCTAGCTAGGTCTTATCTTCAGGGAAACACTCCACCAAAAGACTTCTAGATTTAATAACTAAATTTATTTGCAAAGCGGGATACAAGTCAACATTTAAAAATTAATAGCATTCCTGTATACAAATAAACTCACTGAGAGAGAAATTAGAGAATCCACACCTTTCACAATAGCATCAAAAAATGAAATAATTTGAAATCAATCTAACAAAGGAAGTAAAAGACCTTTACATTGACAACTACAGTGCTCTGAAACAGGAAATTGAAGTGAATATCAGAAAATGGAAAGATATCTCTTGTTCTTGGGTGGTAAGAACCAATGTAGTGAAAATGACCGTACTTCCAAAATTGTTATACAGATTTAATGCAATCCTGATCAAAATAACTATAGCATACCTCACAGAATTAAAGAAAACAATCCTAAAATTCATTTGGATCAGAGGAGACCTAGGATAGCAAAAACAATTATGGGCAACAAAGGCAAGGCAGGACGCATCACAATCCCTGACTTGAAATTATATTACAAAGCTACAATGATAAAAATAGCAAAGTACTGGGGTGGGGATATAGCTCAGTGGTTCTGCCACCTGCCTCGCAAGTTCGAGGTCCCAAGTTTGAAACACTACAAACACGCTTAGTCTTATTTTCGGCAAAGGGGCCAAACACCTTCAGAAGATAGCCTCTTTAATAAATGGTGCTGGAAAAACTGGATTTCCATATGCTAAAAACTAAAACTAGACCCATGTTTCTCACCATACACTAAACTAAAATTGAAATTATCATAGGTCTAAATATTAAAACAGAAACATTAAATCTGCTGAAAGAATAGGTAGAACTCTTAAAGACATAGGTATAGGCAAAAACTTTATGAACAAAACCCCAAACTCATGGAAAATATTACAAGGAATCAGTAACTATGATCTTTTTATTAGAAAGATTTTTGCACAGGAAAAGAAATCACAGAGTGAAGAGACAACCCACAGGGTGGGAAATTTTTTTACCAGCTATTCATCAGACAAAGGACTAAGATCTAGAATATATAAAAAATGCAAAAAAACCCCCAGTCTCCCTCCAAATTTAAAGACTCAATCTAAAAATGGGCATCTAGAATGAATAAATGTTTCCCAGATGAAGAAGTTCAAATGGAAAATAAATATATGAAAAAATGTTCAAGATCACTGGTTGTTTGAAAGAGATAAATTAAAACAACACTGAGATTCTATCTCACTCTATAAAGGATGGCTATTATTAAGAAATCAACCAATAACAAATGCTGGCAGGGATGTGGGGGAAAAGGAACACTTCTCCATGGTTGGTAGGTGTGTAGACTGGTGGAGCTACTGTGGAAATCAGTGTTGATATTCCTCACAAATCTAAAACTACAGGTTCCATTTCATTTAGCTAGTCCCCTTTTTGGTATCTTCCCAAAATAATTAAAAGCATCATACCACAGCATTATATGCACACCCATGTTTATAGAGGTCCAGTTTGTACAAGCTAAAACTTGGAGAGAGCCCAGATGCCCATCAAGTGAGGAATGAATAAGGAAAATGTGGGTGTTTTTATATAATGGAGTACTAGTCAGCCATAAAGAAGGATGAACTTGAGATGTTTCAAGGTAAATGGATGCACCTTGAGAACATACTCTCAAGTGAAATAAAGTGGACATGTGTAAATATCACATTGTTTCTCTAGTGTGAGAAACCAAAAGGGTGTATAAAGACCAAAATGTATAATATATGTAGTGAAATAGTAAGGAAATGTTCAAATGGAAAGTGCAGCTAGGGAGGAGGTGGGAGAAAAGAAGGAGGGTAAAGAAAAAAACAAGAAAAGAAAGAAAAAATGGATACAAAGCTTTTGTAAATAAGGAGAGGAAGAGGAGTTGAAGGGAAGGGAGAGGAATGGAGGAAAAGGGTAATCAAGATATATCATGTGTAGATACAAATTCCCTATGATGTATGTGATCATTATACCTTAAATGTACCAATAAAATTAATTAATAAAAAAGGAAAAAAAAAACCACACCAAAACAATTGCCTTTGCTGTCTTCTCAGAGATAGGTTGACTATATTTATGTGGGTTTATCACTGGGCTTTGTATTCCGTTTCCTCCATTTGTTTTTCTGTTCTTTCTTCAGTGCCCCTGTCCTGATTGTAGTGTCTCTATAGTAGTCTTGAAGTCAGGTAGTATTGCTTCTCTGTTTTCTCTTCCTCAAATACTGTGTTGATTATTCCAAGTCTTTTGACTCTGAATGTAAATGTCAGTGGCCAACATCCCAAATTAACTCGCTAAGATTTTGATTTAAATTGAATTAATATATAGATCAAATTGGAAAAATGCAATATCTTAACAATATTTAGTCTTTATTATCTATGTATGTAGAATATCTTTACATTTCTTCTTTGATTTATATAATCAATGTTTCATGATTTTCTTTATATATAACATTATTAAATTGGCCTAAATTATTTCTCCTTTTTGATGCAGATGTTAGTGTTTTTTATTTAAAAATTCAATTGTTCTGTCCTGGCGTATGAATCTTCTGTTAATTTAATATAATTTGTTATTAGTTACATGAAAGTGTTGATTTCTTTCAGATTTTCTACATAGATTTTCTCCATGCCACATGTAATCAAAGATAGTTTTACTTCTTCCTTTCCACCTCCTCCCCATATAACTTTTATTGCTTTTATTGTTTTATTCTGTCAGATAGAACTTTCAGCGTGGTGTTGATAGGACTTCTGAGGCTAAATATGTGCAACTCATTCCTGATCTTAATGAAAAGGATTGTAGTCACCCACACAGTTAAGGTTATTCTTTTTTTGTAGCTATTCTGAATCAAGTTGAATAAATTCTACACCTCTAGATGCCTGAGAAGTTTTTGGTTTTTAATGAATAGGCATTAGATTTGGTCAGTTGCTTTTTCTATATTTATTTATATGATTATATATTTTTCTCTTGTTGATAATATGTATGACATCAATAGATATTCAAGTTTTAAACTAATCTTGCATATTGGTATATGAGAACTTAATAGTAATATGAAATACTGAAATGACATTAATATTCACTTTTTCAGAAAAGTATCCTTACTCCTAAGGATAAATTTTTATGTGCTCCTATCTTCATTTGCAAATTTACTATTTATAAAACTTACTTATTTTCACTAAATGGCAAATAGAACCTTCAAATCAATAAAACTAAAGTTTAGGCTCATATATTTGATGAAGTATGTTCCTAGCTTGTTACTGTTATTTAATTTAATTTATGACGATTTCTTACCATATACTTTTGATTTGTTTTACATTTTTAAAAATATATTGACATTTTTATTGTGATTTAATAACTAATATGTAATGCTCAACAAGTCACTAACAAATTCTAAACAAATTTCATTTACTTCTTTGTGAAAAAAAGCAATTGAAATAAACTTGAAAATTAGTTTTATCTATAAAATCCTCGGTTTATACTTGACTCGTATTTTAATTGAAATTCACATGTAGCTGGAAATCTCATTTTTTCAAAGATTCTGGCACATGAGAAGACAACACGCAAAAGTTAATTTTGTAGCAGAAATGATTCTACATCATTTTCCAGACCATGACTGTAAAACCATGTATCCTTTACCAGGAGGAATAGGGCCAGCAGGAGAGTGTGTCTTCAAGATATTCTAGAAAAATGTTTTTCTAGTCAATACATGACGGTATGAGTTATTTTACTTTTTCCCCATTTTTGAATGGTTCTTCATATCACTGAATTTCAAACTTAGTAGAAAATTTGAATTATCATTTACACAAAAAATTTAATTTAAACTCAGTGTAAAACAGAAATGTATTGAGATTGAGTATATAAAACTTTGAATTTGTTGACAATTTACTGGATTAATCACTGATAATTCCTTCTTTTATTTGCATGTCTGGTCCAGGTGCAAAAGAGTCACAATCTCATGCCTTATATATGGCACCATTTTGCAAGTGATTCAATCACTTGAGTCATTTAAGCATCTCTTGAATCAGAAAACATCTTTATGGCCCAGGAGAAATATTTTTGGTTCTGGAGATATAAGATTATAGATGAGCTCATAATCCTGCTTCCCTTGAGTTTCAACATGTCCTGGTGATTCTGTGCTGGCAAGTGCTCAGTGATGGTTTTAGTTTTACTGTATACTGGAATTTCTCATTCAAAAATTGTTTTCCATACATCTTAAATGATAAGCCAAAACCATCCCAATCAGGTCCTCTACTTCACATTTTGACTTAAATTTAATATATAAAGTTGGTTTATTTTCAAAGGAAGATTTCAGAGTCAGGCCAACTGATTTTCATCTACAATCATGAGGCCCTGTGATTGACAGATGTCAGGAGGCAGAGAAATAAGCCTACTGCTAATGGTCATATTGGATGCACACACAACAGAGAAGAGATAAAGCATGAAATGATGCATCACAGGCATGCATATGCACACAATCACACACATGTAGGCATAGTTAATTGGTAAACTATTAGCTAGTTCACACAAATATGTGCATTTGCCATTTCCTCTAAAAAATTCTTTTCCCAACCAATAATTTGTGGACAATGAATTCATTTTTAAAATCTAAAAGTTTTATATTTGAGATGTAGACACTTTGATTGGCTACCAGAAGCAGCAAGATCATAATAAAACAATGTTTATTCTGAAGGTATCAATTTGAATGCAATTATAGCACATATGAATGAAGCATTATACAAGTCAACAATTCAAATTCCTCCCAAAATTGTGATAGGCTCAAATTGCATAATGTTGATGAATATTGTGATTGGATTATTGTTTTATTCTTTTTTTGAGATATTGAAGGCAATATCTGTATGGCAACTTATTTATAATATGAATAAATTAAGTAAGAAATTGTGCAAAGTATCTTTTTCTTGTGTCTGACTACACAGTGAACACACTGGCTGTGATCATTAAATCTTTTTTAAAAATTTCATTGGTACTTTTAAAATATACAATATAATGACATTCATCATTGGAGATTTGTACCTTTACATAATATATCTTGATTCTTATTTTTCCCTATATCCTGCCCTCCCTTCAATCCCTCCACCCTTGCCTATCTACAAAGTGTTTCCATTTTATTCATTTTCTCATGTTGATTCCATTCCCCTTTCCTTGCTCCTACCCCTCCCACTTCCCCTTCCCTTTTGCATCTTTTCTTCCTGTTACACATTATCTATTATGCATTTTGATCCTTATTTACACTTTTAGTTTCTCACACCAGAGAAACTATTTGGTATTTACACTTGTGTCCTATTTATTTCACTTAAGGGTATGGCCTTGATATGCATCCATTTAGCTATAAATGTCTCTAATTTCTCATTCTTTATGGCTGAGTAGTACTCCATTTTATAATAAAAAACCCCACATCTTTATCTAGTGTCCAGTTGATGGGCAATTGGGCTGTTTCCAAATTTTAGCTATTACAAACTGTGCTGCTATGAACATGGGCGCACATATATCGCTGTGGTATGCTTCTTTTAATTCTTTTGGGAAGATACCCAATAGAGGAAAAGCTGGGTCAAATCTTGATTATCAGGTTGATTGGTGTGAGACATGCCTTGTCTCCAGCCCCTTCCTTTCATGGTCTTTCCTTTTTTCTCTGTTTCCTGTCTATCATGAGATGAGCTGCTTTCCTTTGCTATATACCCCTTTTCCATGATGTTTCTGTCTGAGAGCTGAGGACAATGGACTGAAACCTCTGAATCTATGAGCCAAAATAAAAATTAACATTTCCTCCATCAAATTTTGTATGTCAAGTATTTTAATCACAGTAAAACAAATATGAAATATTGGGTTTTTTTTTCTTTCATTAAGTTTAGTGGTACATTTTAGGAATAAAATACAGTTACATTCATCATTGGGATCTTGTACCTTTACATGATGTATCTTAGTTCTTATTTTTTCCCCATTTCCCTGCCCTCCCTTCACCCCCTCTACCCTTCCCTATTTACAGAGACTTTGTTTCCATATTTTCTTTTCTCATATTTTTTCTTTTCCCTTCTTTCCTTTCCCCTACCCTTCCCAATTACCCAACTCCTTTAGACCTTTTCTTCAAATGGTATAACTGATAATGTAAAATATTGGCTTTTGAAGGTGATTCTCCAGAAAAAAAACCACACTGATCATCATTGCATTTGGTTATGACATGATCATGCTAATATTCGATAAGAAACCTGTTGTAACATGCTCTTTGTAAGGCCTTCCTTCATTTAATTGTTAAGAATAAGGAAGCCCTACTTGTTGAAAAACTGATCCAAATCACAAGTGTTTAGGAGGAATGACAGAGTTGCGCTAAGGATTCTTTGTAGTATTTCATTGCTAGTTATTTGAATACATGTTTACTTTTTTGTTTCATATAATATATACATACATATATGCATCATACATGTTTATAAAACCAATTATGAAATATTCAAGGTGGAAAATGAGTGTCCTCTGATTCTTATATACTCAATCATGTTTCTTGAAAGTACTACATTTACTTATTTTACACTTATTTTCACTTAAAAATACATATACATAAATTTATTTATTCTGTGTGGAATATTCTTGGCTCCTTTTCTATTTAAGTTGTATTAGTCAGCTTCTCATCACTTCGACAAAATACCTGAGAACATCAATTTGAAGGAGACAGACCTATTCTGACTCACAGTTTCTATGGTCATATGGCTCCACTGCTCTTACACCCAGTGGTGGAGGGCATGATGAAGGAAAGCTGCTCACTTCATGACAGCCAGAAAGCAGCAAGAATGACAAAGCCCAAGAGGAAAGGGTCAGGAGCCAGATATGGTCCCCAAGACCATTTCCCCATGATCCACTTCTTCATTTAAACCTAATCTTTTGTTTTCACCATCTTCTAGTAATACCATCAAAGTATGATCTTTTAAGCTGATTAATCCACTGATGAAATTAGAGGCCCCATGATCTAATCACTTCCCAAAAACCCATCTACCATCAAGCCTTCAATACAATGAGGCCTTCTAGGGAAAATTTTGGATCTGAGCCATAAGAGTTGAACATACCTCACTTCTAACATTTTTAGATTATCTTAAGAATAAATATGAAAGACAAAAATTTGGAAGATAAGTTATTTGCATGTACATTTTTTTAGGTATTATCAAATCACCTTTCATTGAGTTCTGATTTACTCTTCATGAACAATGCCTGAGAAAATCTATTTTCTTATACCTTTGTTAGATTCTAATTATTGTCACATTTATCATTCCCATATGTGAAACATTGTTTCCTAATTGACCTTTAGTTATTCCCATGATTAAAAGGGAATTTGAAATATTTTTCATATGCTTCACATATTTGAGTTTTCTGATAAATGTGTGTATTTTAACACAGTTTTTATATGTGCAGAATTCAGTTATCAACTAAATTTTATGACTTCAATATGTTAAAAACATATAGATCTTATTTTTTCTTGCCTTCTGGAATGAGTAAGTATTTTATGAAGACTAAATAAGGGAAAGAAGGCATCTTGTTCTTAGTCTCAGATTCAGAAAGAAATCATTAAACATTTCTCTACCAAATATGATGGTTCCCGTGTTTTATCCATACCTTTCCTTTACTGAATTAAATATATTTAATATGGTTTATTGAATGTTATTTTGTTGATTAATTATGAATGGCTTTTGAATATATTTTCATAATGTTAAAGATATTTCTATCTATATTAATAAATAAAATTGGTCCATATTTTATATGTATCATTTCTCTGTCAAGATATGATATCAAATCTTTTCTGGCATGTGTATCTGGGTAATATGTATTTAAAAATTCTTTGTTGCTAGGATAATTTTTTGAGGAATTGTTAATATTCTTTGATTATGTATTTGGAAAATTCATGCACATAGTTCCTGTGGCCTGGAGTTTTCTTTGTGGGAATATTTTAATAATTAATTCAACTTATTTAAAAATTACATGATGATTTAGTTTTCTGTCTCTATTTGGGCTCTCTTTTCTATTTCATTTCCCCAAGGATTAACACATTTCATTAACATTGTAACTTCCTTAATATGTTACATTATTTTTTTTGCTTAGTAAATTTCAAATTAGTAACTATGAACATTTATCACTTCCAATATCAATTATTTATGTCTTCTCTAAGTTTTGTATTTTTTTAGCACACTGTTCTCAGTTTATCAAGTTTACAAGTTTTTTAAAGGGCTAAGTCTGATTTTGGTTTACTTGTCTAGAACATGTATGTTTGTTATTTCATTGATTTCTAATGTTTTTAATATTTTCCTATTCACCTTTTTTCTTAAAATTTAATAATGCAAATCTCCATCTCAATAAATCTGACAACAACAGTATATTTATTCATACTAGAATTTGTGTGAAGTAAATTTTCATTTTTGATTTTCAAATATTACCTATAATAGATTATGGATTTCCTAATAAGTAATTTGGATTTACTATCCTTTCTGAATTTATGAGGATGTTGTACAAGTATTGAGAGACTTACGGGGTGAAAATAATATTCTCTGTATCATTTTAAGTGTTTGAAATATGTTGAGCTGTATAAAACATTACCAGAAGCAGAATATTCTCCTAATATATTTGCAAATGATTTTCATTAACAAGCTAAGCAACAGAGTAAACACATTTCAAAAAAGTACCAATGATATATAAATGTTTATGGATATGAGAGAAGCAGAAAACATGCACAAATATAATCATTAAAATTTAACTGTGACAAAATTATAGTAGGAAAGGTAATGTGAAATAATATTTATAGTTTAGTTGCGTGTAAAATTTTGTGAGTCTGTGGTATAAACTCACAATATTTTACAAATGGTCAAAACCCAATTTGGGGCATTAGTAAATTGTATATATTCAATCAAGGGTGAACTATTTGGATTTGGTTGTTCAAGTACAGGCCATGTTATTTAAATATGTTCAGTATGTTATACTATTAAAAGTATAGAAAACATTCCCTGTACCGAGAGGGGGGAAAGTATACAAAACAGTGCATATAATTTGCAGAACAAATTATTTTGTGTCTTAAATTTTGTTATATCAAGGTAAACACCGATCCCTCCATTTTTGATAAATAACTTAGAAAAATTTGGTAGGAAGCAGGCTATTCTCAGTCTATTTTAAGCAATAAAGAGGGCAAGGATGAAAGTATGATCATGAGAGGCAATTTGACAGATAGCGATCATGAAATCTTTACAGTTCAGCCTTTTAAGAAAGGAAAAGGGAAGTAGTAGGAAAGAAAATGGACACCAAGAGATGATATTGTATGTTTAGGAATCTCTCTGGACTGTACATTGTAGAGGGATTGAAAAAAAATTGTGAAACATCATATGACTTATTACTACATATTACTTAAAATAAATTCTTCTAATATTTTGTTTGATACCTTATATGCAATCTAACACATACACATGCACATACACACACACTAAGTATTAGAAGAAACAATTAACAGAATAATATAAGTGAAACAAACCACTGTTAAAAGCTTAGGAAACTAATTCAGCCTAAGACATTATTGATGACATAAAATAAACCCAATATTAAATGGTGAGAGAATCAAAGAGGGATAATATCTCACTGCATTGTAGGACTTAACAAATTTTAAACATGACATGACTTATAACAGTGTTTTCTATTCTGTCCTTCTCCTAAATGAAAAAAAAATCAAAGTTTATTGACAACAAAAAGATGACAATAAATTTTTGTGAGCTTGAAATTTCTAAATTTCCAAATACAAGGACTATAATACATTAAAATACCCAGAGTTGGTTTCTCACATAAAAAATAAAATTTAAATACCAGAATAAATAATATTAATGATAAGTGTTATCATTTTTCATTGTAAGAATATAAAAGCAAAGTCCCAAGAATGTTAGAGATGTTCCTATATGTTTTTTTAAAGCTTAAAAATTCATTCTTTGCAGATGCAATTTTTTAAAGGGAAAAATATAAATGTCTGGATGCAATAGCATATTTTCCTCATGATTCTGTCAGAAATAAATCTAGCTCTGCATGACTTTTGAATCAGTCTTGTTGTTGATATATCTTTGTGTAATACTGAAAAGAAAGTCATTCCTCTTTCATTAACCTGGTCCAAATTGTAGTCCAGACACTTGCTACTCTATCCTTAGAAACAATCTTTGACTCTCAAAAAGATTTTTTTCTTTGAAGGCATCATTAAGTACAAACATCATGCTTAAAATTTCAAGTATTGTAGCAGTGATAATTGTCAGCATCATTAGGGTATCAGTAATCATAATTATTCTCACCATCATGAATGCTAGTAGCTATTTGATACCAAATATATAAACTCAGCTAGGCCATTTGCTCTATATTCTGATTGCAAGTGAACTTTGCAAACAACTCTACAGGGTAGATAACATTGTTATTCCATTCTAAAAATGAACAACTTAAAGTTTATTCAGTTGAAAAGTGGTATACAGATATAAAGAGGGCTACTAGTGATTTATTACTGCCGCACTGTTATATTCTGAAGCAGTTTTTTCTTAAATAAGTATACAGACTTATGCTTAGTAATCTATAAATACCTTACCTAGGACTGAACAACAGAAAGTGGCATGATTCATAGAGAGCACTGAGAAGACACTGCGTATGATAGGAAATCCAAAAAGATTTTTGTGATAATGGAGATGAAAGAGAATGATCTGTTCACTTATCTTGCTGTTATTGCTGTTTCTGGAATTTTATTCAAGGATTTTGCAAGGGACAGCAGTAACAGGAACATAGGGAAAAAGGGGAAAAAATGACAGATTTGGATTAATTACCTAATGTTTAGTTCATATATCACAATCTCCTGAGCCATCCTTGGGCTTCTGTTTAGTGAAAATAGACACAATATTTTGTCATAAACCCCAAAGCACACAAAATATTTGTACTGGATGGACATTTTCCTGATTATTTCATAAGGAAGTAGAAAAAGAGAATGTATAATACAAAATATGGAAAGCATCACTTATATTGTTTTTAAATATGTCTTTGATTAAGTTCTCTTAATTTGCCAAAGGTCTTATACCTTTCTATTTATTGAATCTGGCATTTAAAATCTTCAATTTTTTTTCCAAAATAAGTATTTCAAAAATAAGATATTCAGGTGAAAAATGTTCAGTAATTTGCAGAATTTAAATATTATCACATTAGAAAGTATTATAAGACACGTCTTCTACTTTCATAGTGCTGGGTCCTGTACTT
Organism: Heterocephalus glaber; assembly: GCF_000247695.1. The sequence goes on along the minus strand of NW_004624775.1, from coordinate 8,897,427 downwards.
TAAATCCTGAGGACATTACAGGTTATTCATTCAAAAGAACTAGCATCTACTACCAGAAGGTGGGGAGCACGTATTGGTTTTCTCTGTAGCCTTGGGTCATTTATAACTTTTGTTTATTTTACCTTGTTTCTGACTTACCCTGGTTCACAGGCTTGAGCAGTGGGATAAAAATCAATTTTTCTATAGAGGAGAAAACAATGGCAGTCAGGAACAGAATATAAATAAGATTCTCTTTTAAATGGATAGGGAAAGGTAATATCCAGTGCCTCAAATCTCTCCTTCCTTGATTACAAGTTGCATGTTTTTATAAGATCTGAAAACTACATTTTAACCTGATCATAACAAAACAGTAAAATCCAGACAAGAAAAAAATTTACCACCTGTGAGATATGCACAAATGGTGCGTTTTTTATATTGACATGTCTTCTACTGATAAACTTGAGAAAGGATAACATTGATTTAACTGAAGTCAATGGAATGGAAAGAAAATGATGTTTTCCTTCTCAAAATAATATATGCTGATTTTCATGAACACATATACACCTCCAACTGAGGTCATTTAATTCATATTATATGAATCATGTTATGTGTTATGTTGTGTATCATTGAGGGCATTGTGTGTAGCCAAGTAGCTGGAAATTGCCCAACCTCTGGGGCTGCCATTTGCATAGACCATAGGAGAGTGATACTTTGTGGGGAATTTTCCAGATGGTAATTCCTTGGTATAGAAACAATAAGAGCAAGCGATGTGTCACCATGCTTCACAATACACATCTACAATTTTATTAAATGTGTACAGAGATAGCACATTTCAAAACATAAATCTCTACCACTCCAAAATAGAGCATTAGGATGCCACAGTGGAACTTGGGAGCATAGGTTTCCATATTCATATCACCCAATCAATTAATTATATATTGTGATTATAAAAGAAGACATGATAAATAAATCATACTCTAGAAAATCCTTTTTTTAACTGGGGGAAAATGCACAGAAACTTTTCTCAGAAAATATGAGAGAAAAATCAAATAATGCTCCCACAATAATATTAATAGTTATAATCATAAGAGAATTAACAACTATCCAGAGATACAAGCATGTCAACAACTTTAGTCTTCAAATTTAAGATGTCAGAACTATTTTAGCTTGGTATAATGACCCTGAAATAAAACTCTAGAAGATCTAAACTGTCTTGTAGTTTAATTTTTGAAAATGGTGTTTGATTGTGAAACACTGTGAAACAACCCTACAGCTGATGTAATTTTGCTTCATAAACCACTTTCAGCTCCCTTACACAAGATTTAATGAATAAAACAGTTTCTAGGGATATGATTCCCATAACTTACATCCTAATTTGCCTTAGTATTCTCTGAGAAATATTTTTTGAATAACAATGCCATGGTAAACATAGCTCTTAGACTTGGGTTACATAACCTTCACATAGTTGTTTTGTTTACTAATTAAACATATTTATCATATTTATCATATTTAACATTAGACCCATTGGAATTCAGTGGTGGCATATGATCAAAAGACTTGCATTTTTTATTTTATCTATGAAAAGATTAACACTTTGATTGTTCAATACTGTAAATTTATCATAAAATAATAATTTAGTTTACTTTACACAAAGAGTAACTAAAGCATACACTTCTGGGAGAGGGGAAAGAAGGGGAGAGAAGGGATGAAAAAAATACCTAAGATGTGTTACACTTGTGTATCAACTCCCCATGATGAATGTAATCTTTATATATGGCAAACATGTACTAATAAAAAAAAGTGCATGATTTTGTTTGTACATTGACTTTTATAAAGCTCTTATCAAAATCTATGAGATTATCCAAACTTGAAAGGGTAAATCAGAGATATTCAAACACTTTTTGTTTACAGTTTTTTCAGTTTGTGTGATTTCTTTTTTATATATTTTTTCTTGTAACTAGACCAGGTCATTTCAACTTTAAACCATGGTAAACATCGTGCCATTTCTGTATGGCTTCAATTAATAAAAAAGGAAAAAGGGCCAGGAATTTAGCTCAGTTGTTTCGCCTCCTGCTGCGCAAGCAAAAGGACCCGAGTTCGATCCCCGGTACCAAAAAAAAAAAAAAGGAAAAAAAAGACTCTTAAAGGCATCATCTTTTATATTAATTAATTAAAATTGTTCAAAGACAAATATTTGTTTTAAATAACCCCTCTGAAATCTTGTGTAAAATGTTTTGCACCAATAAACTAATATAGTTCTATGATTTTTATACTAAAATTGGAAAATTGTGAGATAGCTTTTGTTGCTTTTAATCTTAGGAAGAAAGAACTCAAATGTCACTTCTTCAAAGAAATTATCTCAAAACTCCCCATATGGTTTCCACTTATTAAGTTATGCTACAATATTATTTTGCTACCATTAACCCAGTTGTCAAATGTACATTTATTTTATGTTTAATTTATTTTTAAGCACCATATTGAGACCTATAAAAGCCATCCATGTGATTTTATATTCCATTCATTTACTACCGGCCCAAGTAGATCCATATTACTAAGGGCACATAAAATGTTCTTTCGGATCCCTTCCCATTTGCAAGAGGTCCATCCCTTGTCTCCTTCCATCCATCCTTTATTAATCTCTGCTTAAACTTTGCCTTACTCAAATGAGAGATACCATACTGTATTTAAGCTTATGTGTCTGGTTTATTTCAATCAAAATTATATTTTCCAAGTGCATCTGTTTTCCCACAAATGTCTTTAATTTGTGCTTCTTTATAGTCAAATATTATGTATAGATAACACATTTACTTTATCCTGTGGTATATTGTTAGATACACGGACTGCTTCCAGTATTTTGGCTACTATGAATTGTGCTGCTATAAACATGAGGAAAGGAAGGGGAAATGAGTAGAATAAAGATATGCCATATGCAGGACCCCAATAATCTCAATGAATGTAAACATTATATATTATATATTATAAGCATGAGCTAAGATTAATAAAATTAACAAGATTGGAAATGGGGAAAGGGGAATTAGAGGAGGAGGGGAACAAGGGAAAGGTATTAAAAAAGAAACAATTTGTGTTATGTACCTGAACTCACTCTCCAAGATGATTGTAAACTGCATGTTCTGCAAATACATATTAATAAAAAAAACAATAAAAAAGAAAGAAAATATTGCCAAGAAATCAGTCAATCAATTAAGATACAATGTTAGTAACAATTGCTTACCTGGATTATTTTCCAAAGATAGGATTTTTATCTTTAATATTGTTTTTAAGGATTTATAAATACATTTATTGGTGGCATTATAGAATGATGAATGCAGACAATAGAATACAAAGAAATTGCACTTAAAAGGGAACATTAAATCTTAAAAAATACAGCATATTTAATAAATTAATTGATTTGCATATTTGTTTAGACTTACAATATAAAGCTAATTCCAAAGCTTTCAAGTTGATCTTTTTCTTTTGTTGTAGTTACAGGAAATATGATTACTTTTGCTTGTACTTAACCTAAAAACAAGAATCTGAAAGGTGATACTGAAGCAGCCAGTTAATCAGAAATTTTAAAGGAGCTCTTCAAGAGGATAAAGCCACATGAAAGAAAAAAGCCTCACAACCACATATATAAATACAAAGAAAATATCAAGAAACAAAAGGATCATAGATGTATTCAATTCTGGTGTAACTGCAATTTCTGTTTAGCAACAATTCAACTAGCATTTGTTTACATGCCCATTTCAGAATATAAAACCATCAGTTTTCACTACAATTTTCTGACTTTATTCAATGTACAATTATTGTCTTAGTATGCTTTTATAATAATTTAAGAATATTATTTATATTACAGAATCATTAACAAAAGGGCCTTCAAACCCTGCTGAAAGCTACAATAAGTTTGGAGGCCAGATTTCAATTTATATAAAGCTACCTTCCATGAAAAGTTTACAACACCAAGGACAACGCAGTTCAGGGCTGTTTATTCGGAAATGCTCTATCTTTTCCTGCTGTCAGAGAATTACTTTAACATTTCTCCATTTTTGCCCTTGGCAATTAAAAATGGTTCAAAAAGAATTAGTTTGCCAAAATTTATCCTATCCAGCCATGTAATTATCATGTATGTGTATCACTAATAAAAATATTTACCAAGTTTTAGAGGTTATAGTATTATATTGTATTTATGAAGTCACTCTAGTAATTTCTAGTTATTTGTTATTTTTAAGAAAAATGATAAATTTTATCTGTTAACTTTTGCTTCATGTGATTATTATCTAACTTAATTATTCTATCTGACTTATGGTCAGTTACTGATAATGACTTCGAACACATCCATTAATTTTCCATATATGAGATATCCAAATATTATTTATGAAGTTGAATCTTATTTTAGCTAGTGGAGCTAACAGAAATTACATTAGAGATTTTAGTATATTTATAATGTAGATATTATGAAATGTTTGTATTAGTAATCAGTAAGAAATTTATCGATATTTTATGTTAAGTCTTATTTATATAAATATCTTAATTTTAATTTATGTTTTGTTTCCCTCCATAGAAAACTATTAATGCCATTTGTCAATTTCAGTACATCCTAAAGTAAAATGAATGAATGTATAAATTTTATAATTTTTACATTGCCTTTTGATGTAATTATTCTGTAATTTATTAGATTTACTTAGAGAAGATTCACTTTTACTGTTCATTTTTAATCATATCAGTTCACTTTTGTGATAATTTCTGAATCTTTACCAAAGTTTCCTTCATTTAATGAAGTGAAAGCTTCATGGTTTAATAAGGAAGTTATTTCTTTTTCTTAAAACAAGAGAAAATATTGATATATATCTTTGAATATGTTTTATGTGAAAGTCAAATTCACTAGTAATTGCATTTTAACATGATTATTCTTTCTTCATTAACTTCCATTGCAGTAAATTTAGATTTGACAAGAAATTTAAACTTTCATATCCTTTACACCTGAGGTTAACCACAAAAATCCTTTCTTTTGAGGTTAACCACAAAAATTTCTTTCTTTTAATTCTTGCTATTTAATTCTGTGTGAAATTTATTTGGCATATGGTAAAAATCATTTAAAATAATTGCATTTTTATGGCATCAATCAGATATAATTTCATGTGGAAAAACAATAACAAAATAAAACTTTCAGAAACTTTCCTAAGATTCTGGATCAAACTATAGCTTTTTTATTTTTAACAAATTCACTAATATGACCTGTACTAAAAGCCAGTAATGTTATTTTTCCAGTGGAAACATTTTAAACCACAAGCATTTGTTTCTTTTGATGATAGGAGATTAAAAATGAAATTATTTTAAGGCATGGGTTTTAAATTTAAAAATTATTTAAAACTATTTGTTTACAGGAAGTAAATCTTCACCAATCAGGTATTGAATATGTATTCTCCTGGGCTTTCACTGTTCATGGCAGTGGCACAGTGCAAAGGATGAGAGAGTACTCGTCTCGACGTCCAATTCAAACTTCAAAAAGGCCCAGAGGGACTGCCCTTAACCAAGTCCCCTCAGCATGAAAAAGTCTCATAAAGATAGCTCTTAACTGAAGCTGCGGTGGCCTTTTATTGATAGAACCAGGAAGAACAAGGACAAAAGAAGGATGTCTGTGCAGGAATTCATGTAGGGGACAGGGGAAGGTCAAGGTGGTCTGTTACATGATTGACATTAAGACCAATATAAGTGATAAATCAGAATATGGGAAGGAGAGGGCCAGAGCATTCATTCCTTTCGGCAGTGTGTTTTGATCCTACTTGGACTTGTGGCCCTATAGTGTATCATTTAATCTCTAAGTATGTATTCCTTTTTTTTTCTTACTTCAATTTTATTGGCAAGTTCAATTAGTGATTTAACATCGCAGTTCTTTTCTTATGCAGGTAAAGGACAAATCCTAGAGATACCACCACACCCACTAAGGCTGTCCCAGCAGCCACTGCTTTTGAAGCACCATCTCCAGCAACCCCATGCCCTCTGGAGTCTATGACATCTTTAAATGAAGGGTCATCTGACAACAGGAGAATAGGTCCTGGGAGGCTGACTGTAATTTTCTCCTCTTCAGTGGCCCCTGTGGCTCTTCTGTGCCTAGGTGGGGCAGGGCAAGTCACAGAACACAGAGGGGAGTCGGGAGAGAGCCGGTTGCACACCAAAGCACTGCAGTGGAAGTAGACCAGGGTAGAAAGCACCTGAGCCTCTGATACAAGAGCAAAGGTCTTCAAGTCGAACCTCTGATAGTGATAAGGATAGATCATGGAGGAACCAGCTGGATGGAAAGTGGTGTGGTAGCTGGCCAGGCCATATTCCCAGCCATCCACAACAATATTTCACTGAGGCTGAGAAGCTGGGTCCATAGTGGATGTTGCCTGGCAGTCATCCAAGACCAGATTGATGCCGGGATCATTCCTGTTTAGGACTCTCACCTCCATGTAGATTGGTCAGTGAAGGTATCTCACTATGGGATACTCCTTGTCTTTGTAAGGTTGTTGGTAGGACTGATCTGGGTAGGTTTGCAGGATCAATTTAAGTAGACCTGGCTTCACAGAGGCAACTGGAGGAGGAAGACTTTTGATGTTGGCATTTAGTAGCATGTCATCCCTATAGTAATAGCACTTCACTGTTATTCTGAATTCACTATCTGGATATTTTGCTTGGCAGAAGGTCTTTCCAGAGAGCATGTATTTCATTTTTATAGATGACTTTATCACCTTCAAACTTGTGCTTTGATCCACATCCATTCAGGGGTATATGAAACTGCACCAGCTCCTCAGACTGAGCTGTGAAGACAGGCTGGCAGGATGAGTTCCCCACTCTGAGGGTACCCAAGTTGAGAGCTGGTTTTGTTTGGTGGCTGTAGACCTCAAAGTCCATAAACCCATCTTGGGTACATAGCTCTCCTGTAACTATAGAAACTGGTGACTCACAGAGACACTCAGGATCAATCACCATGAACACTGTATCTGGTTGAAAGTAAAAGGCCAGCTTGAGTGAAGATAAGTAGAACTGATAGAGTAGGCACCTTTCAGAGAACTTGGTTTTGAGAAGAGTTTTGCTGAAGTGTAATCTCAAGCCATTTGTCGCTTCTACGTTGATCCCATTGTCTTGCAGCTGGTTCATAGTTTCTTCAGTGGTGGTTGCAAATGTTGCCCATTTGGAACCCAGATCTGAAATATAATTTCATTCTTGGGAAATACTGAAATCCTAGCACTTTGGTGTTTTAATGATATAACTTCTGAGTAACATTTACCTTCAACATTATGTGATAGGCAACAATAATCTAATCATATATTTTCTTAAATACAGTAGCTCAATTTGCTAATTGCTGCTTATTATCAAAATATATTCCTGCCTATTTGGATTCTTGCAGTGTTACACATTTTCAAGATTACTGCAGCCAGTTTCAAGATGCATGTTCCTTACAATTGAAATCTAAGAGTATTTGTACAAATTTTGTTTTTTCTTCAATCTGAACTTAATATTTTACTGAAGATTATCTAATTTATAAATCTACATTTTGCAAAATAAGTCATGTTACACAAGTATTTTGCAAATATTAAAGGCACTGTAAAAAATAAATTATGCAAGGTTAATAGCAATAATGATTTTAATGTTACAAAACTGGTGATTCTCCTAAAGTTTAAAATACATTATGAAAATACACCCCTCACTCATTCTGTCTCCATGATCTCAGATCAAACTAGCATATAGGAACATACACTGATGATTTTACCACTAATCATAGAAACTATTTACCAAAGAGCACAGAAATATTTTCATCAAAAGTCATACTAGTGCTTGCTGGCTGAAAATAAGCCCTAAAATAAAGAATCATTTCTACCACTCTCATCAAAATTATTCATTTTATGGAGTCCTAATAAGATAGGGGATTAGAGTATGGCAAAGCTGGCTGGGGAAGTAGGTGTAACCTGTTAATTACAAGATCCCTAAACACATATGTAGAACAGCTCCCAAAGCCCTGTACATGGGCTTCTCATGAGAACTCAAGCAAATTTTCAATATGATGGCCTAGACCTGACATCAGTATGAGGTGTGGGATCCCAGCACTGCCTCTCAGTACCCGTATGTAGAAAAACTCACTGGGCATACTGGCACTTGCCTATAATCCAAGCACTCAGGAGACTAAGGAAGGAGGATCACCATGAGTTCGAGGCCAGCTTGGGTTACATAATGAGTTCAAGGCAAGCCAGTTTCTCCCTCACTTTTAACTTTTACTTCTTAAAATAAACTTTGCTACTGCTTTTTGCTCATTTTGTTCAATTTTTGTTCAAGACAAAAAGAACCTGGAAGGAGAGGTGAGCAACCCAAAACCTGCTTACATTTGATTGGTGAGCCACTTTTAGAAGGAACTACCTGATAGTATTTTGGCATAGCCATCCAGGAGAATCAAAAGCCAGGAGATTCGGGTAACATTTTGGATTAGCTAGCCAGGAATAAAGCTCAAGTACAGAAACCAAGGTAAGGTCCATGTTGGACACAATTTTTGTATTTCTCTGTAAGGCATTTTTTCTTCTCTCCTTTTTTTCTCTTACTCTTTTCCCTAAGTAGGAGAGGGAATCTCTTCTCAAGGCACCAGGAAGGGGCTTCCTGGCCTGGCCATGGGGATTGAAGAAGCGAATTTAGGTTTTGTTTTGTTTTTTCTAGCTCACTCGATAGGTCTTGTTGTCCATATGTTTGTTTGTTGAACTTTGTTACTGTTTTTGGATATTAACCTCATCTCTGCTTACCTGTTTTGTAAATAGCTTTTCTTTCTTGGTATGTGTTGTGTTTGATTGCTACACTTTTGTTTTGGAAGTTAACTTAGTCTTCACTTACTCTAGTTTTTTAAATGGCTTTTTTCTTGGTTTGTGTTTTTGTGTGATGCTAGGATTAGGGTGTTTCTTTCCTGATTTGTGTAATGCTAGGATAAAGGGCGAGATGCTAAGATTGAGGATACCTCACACTGGGCATGGGTGGCTCCAATAAATAGGTATAGATCCTGCATGGAATCATGCAGCTAGACATGGGTTTAGATCAATTGCCTCCATCTTTTTCTTTCTTTACTAACTGGCCTTATGTGCTAAGCCTCTAATTTTGAAGAAAGATACAGAGGAACCTCATTTCTTTTTGAATTATTTTAACCAACACAGTTGCTTTTCCCCACACAGAAAAGAAAAGCAAGTTTTAAAAAAAAATGTCCGAGACTTTTGCCTGGATGGGGCAGCAGCCAGAAAAACTGTTCAAGTTGGCTTTAGCTGACTTGTTTACCCTCTGTCTCAAATCTCACCTGCGTCTATAGCTTGCTGGCTGGATTTCTTCCTTGTTTAAGTCCAGTTAATTTAAAACTTTATGCCTGATGACCTGAGCAGAACAAATAGTGTTTAAAATGTAATTAAAGAGATTGTGAGTATATAAAACAGAGCTACCCGTTTTCTTATTTTTTTATTGAAGTAAATGCAAGATACAGTTTTCCCAATTGGCTCCATTCTGGTTAAGGAGAGTCATCTAGGGCGTCAGAATACAAATAAAGTCATCAATGGACTCAAAATGTATGTTTAGCCATCAAGGGTTTCAGCTACATGGCTAAGGGAATTTTGTTTAGGGAAGTTCCGCCTTTACTTCACAGGAGTTAAAGTACTAGGTAAGGCCAACAAGTGGCTTCACCTCCTTCACTCTAATGATTTAATGGGTGCAAATATGGAGACAAAAGCCCATAGGAGGGCTGGGGATTTAGCTCAGTGGTTCTGCCACCTGCTTTGCAAGCGCAAGGTCCTGAGTTTGATCCCCGGTACCCCCTCCCCCCAAAAAAGCCCCTGGGAGATTTTCTTCTGTTACTAATGATGCTAGCATCATTTGGACAGAGGTGTCTGACTAGCCTATGTCAGAATCTCACAAGGGATGCTTTGTGGAGCCCTTGGATCTCCTCCTTCTGCATGAGATGCCATCTAAAAGACTCAAAACCTAGTCATTTCCTCTAATCTGAGCCAATGGGAAACATTTTAGGTTTTGCCACCAAACAGATATCACTGACTTTGCCACTAGGCCATATTCTTGATAAATGGGAAAGGTTTGATCTTGACAATCTAAAACAGGAGCAGCTTATGTACTTTTGCAATATGGTTTGCATTCAGTATGAACTGGGGGGGGGGTGCCAAGGGATAAGAATGGGGTGGTGCTTTAAATTATGAAACTATTTTCCAGTTACAGCATTTCTTCTTAAAACATACAAAGTGGAATTAAATACCTTCTGCTTAGGCTTCTGTAAGTCTATCAAAGGAAATGGTATGGAACTATGGTGTTTGGAGTGAGTCCTGAGGAGGAGAAAGATATTCTGGATGACTAGATCCTGAAACCCCAGAGTGTCTCTCAGGGGGATGAGGTTCTTGCTGACCCGTTTGGTGGGACTGGGAGATATCCTTGACTTCCTCCTGATAGTGTCCGGGGCACAAATCCCCCTCTAAATGACTCAGGAATTTCATTAGGACTTAGTGCCCCAGAGAGAATCAGTGTTCCTCAATACCCTCATCATGCTCCTCAGACAGCCTTAAGTTCTACTGGGTATACACAGACAGTTTCAAGCCCCACAGGTTGAGCTCAAAGTGGTGCTTCTTACTACTCTAATTCATAACTCATCATGCCCCTACGATACGTTCCAGGGGTGAAAAGGAATACTATTTGCAGACCCCTTTTTCAATTACAGATGTAGAAGAACCTAAGAACTATGCAAATGAACAATATGCTTTAAAAAGGAAAAGAAACCACCATGGAAAGGTTATTCCTTCCCTCACCAAAACCAAACTGGGACTGTAATACTAGTGGGTGACTATGAAAAATATCTGACACACTAGTTGCTCTTACCATGGAGATAAAGAAGTGTACTAAGTCTTTCATAAGTATACTAATACAGATAGATCTTCCAGGGGATGTGAAGTATAATGAGGCATCAGTTCATCTGTCAATCAACCCTAGATATTTGGTATAAGCTATGAAAACTTCCGATGGGGGTCACAGACACCTATGGCCCAATTGCTGGATATTTTTTATTTTCAACAATCATCATCCAGAGGAAAGACAAAAGAGAAAGCCTAGGATTATAGCAATTGCAATTGACAATGCTTTAAGCCCATGTAGGTTGTCTAAGGAAATATTGAAGGACAGATGAAGTTCCTGTTTTCAAATGTAAGAAGACTGTAAATTGGGAGTGGAAGTTCACCAAGCCTCTGCATGTGTCCTGCTCTATATGACAACTAATGTGCCTAACTTGTGGCATTGGAGGTTTTACTGTCCCTACTCTCAGATAGGGGCTAGACCAGCTAGAATCATCATTTCCTGCTCTGATGACTAAAGAGGCCCAGGGGACCTGTAATTCTCATGGACATCACCATCTCTTCCAAGGAACACTGGGTAATCTTAGACATCATGCGTGAGCCAATTCAGTTATTTCATTCTGTTTTGACTTACTTCTTTAGAAAACCCTCCTCTGGATCTATAACCATAATTAGAGTTGAGCCTTAATCACAGATTCTTTGCAGCTGTATTAACAGAAGAAATTGCAAAGTTAACTTTGGGATAGTGACCTGACTCCCCATCAGGTCAGAAGCGATTCTGGAGATAAAAGGTTACTGTGGTCAATAGGGAAATGGATTACCAAGTATCAGGCTATGCTCTTATTCACCCCTGATGTTATTATAAAAAATTTGCACTACTATTAACCCCGGTTCTTTGATTCCTGCAGGCCCAGACATTAGCCAATCTTATGAACAAGTGACTTCCCAGACCTGTGCAAGCAGACAGGATATCAGTGTCCTGCCCCTCCAAATCCCTGAGAATGTGTGGTTCACTGATGGAAGTAGCCTTGTCAATCATCTATAAAGCACATGCAGGAAATTCTACAACTCCTAGAGGCCATCCATCTTTCCAGGCAGGTCACAGTGATGCATTATAAAGGACACCAAAGAGACATGTCTGAAGTCTCCTTGGGAAAGCAAAGATATCCCTACAGCCCCTCAAGGCCTTAGCATTACTCCAAGTTCCTGAGGAACCATTCTAGTCCTTCCTCAAGGAACATAGTGACAAGATATACAAATCCTACATGGGAAGTCAGCCTCAATTATATGGAAAGGTAGAGAGAGCCAGCTAGACCCTTAAGTGAGATCTGGAAAAACTTCGCCAGGAAACTGAGTCCTGGCTATGATTACCGCCAATTGTGTTCATAAGGGTTTGTAAAATGCCCAAAATTGGGCTAAGTTTTAGCCCATATGAAATGTTATATGGGAGGTTATTTCTGTTCTCTGATATGGTAATAGACTCAGAGACCACGAGGATCTCACAATATCTCATTAATCTGGGCCAGGTACAGAAGGCTATACAAATGGATGGAAAAAAAGTCCTGTCAGCTCCTAGCCCAATAGAACCATCTACTGTCTATTATGGAGACCAAGTGCTTATAAAACTTGGAAATAAAGGACACCCACTGACCAATAAAAGCCAAGACGGAAGGGCTCTTTTTCAGGGATCCTTGCCACACCCACTACAGTAAAGGGGCCAGAGAGAGATAATTGGATTCATCTTTCTAGGGTAAAGCTAGTACTTCCTGTATTGTCTAAAGAACAAGATCCCCAAAGAGGAGAAAGCTACTTCTGTGAACCTCTGGAAGACATGAGGTTTGTCTTTAAAAAGCAAGATTCCGGTGCAACTGGAACAGAAACTGGAAATTTAACCTTTTCCACATAATTGGGTTAGTAGTGGAGCAAAATGGTTGTTAAGCCTTTTCTTGTTTTTTTCTGATAGGATTTTCTTTCTTCGATCCAAAAAGTGAGCCACAGCACCCCAAGGTAGCTGGAGAGCACATAATCTCCAGGAGGTAGTGTCTACAACCCCTTCCAGCTTGAAGAAGCTATAGAAGTCAGAGACTTCCATTCCCTCAGCACCCAACAAAGAATTATGGGGTTTTGTGTCTCTCAGGAAGAAATGAGATAGGAGATAAGAGTATGGAAAAACTGGCCAGAGAAGTGGGCATGACCCGTTAATTACAAAATCCCTGAATATACTTGCAGAATAGCACCTAGAACTCTGCATGTGGACTTCTCATAAGAACTCAAGCAAGTTTTCAATAGGATGGCCCAGACCTGACATCAGCCTGAGGTGTGGGATCCCCAGCACCATCTTTGAGGATCCATATGTAGAAGTTCTCACTGGGCATGATGGGTCACATTTGTAATCCCAACACTTGGAAGGCTAAGGCAGGGGGATCACTGCAAGTGTAAGACCATCCTGGGCCACATAGTGAATTCAAGAAGTCTGAATTACAGAGTAAGACTTTGTCTCAAAAAAAAAAAAAAAAGAAAAGAAAAAGAAAAAGGAAAAACGTTCTTGTAGGTTTCCTTGAGATTTGAACATTATAAAACAATACAGATGCCAAGAATTTGTTAGTTTGGCTTTCTTCATGATAGCTCACAATGCTTCATCCAGAATGTACTTTCATCTTGATTTTCCTCTTTTTTTTTTGATTCAAGCTCTTTCTGAAGCATGAGTTTCTCCCTCACTCATCACTTTTACTTTTTGAAATGAACTTGCCACTGCCTTTTGCTCTTTTTGTTCAATTCTTTGTTCAAGAAAATAAGAACCTGAAATCCAACTCCAGAAGCAGAGGTGAGCAACCCAAAACTTGGTAATCATTTATTGGTGAGCACCTTTTAGACGGAGCCACCCAATAACACTTTGACATCGAATGCATCGTAGAAGTATGGAATTTTTCAGGGGCTATGAATGAGTAGCTGAGGCATGGAGGATAAGAAAAAAGGCCCAATGGATGGTGAGGGCCATGGCCATGTGGAACAGGGCTCCCTCCTGCCCTCCCTCCCAGTGACCAGTTTAGCTGCGTGAAGCACCTCCCCACCTCTGGCCTGGCTGCCAGTACCTGGTTCCACACTACAGATTCACAGGGGGTTACAAAAGCCATTGTCCTGAGCTCCAGAAGATAGAGCAGAGGTGAAAAACAGAAAGAGGGCCTCTCGTAGGCTCCTTGATGAAAATTGAAGCCCACTGGATAAGTGAACAGAATCTCTGTAATAAAGGCACACCAGAACACTGTACTTGATAAGTTGGAGGGACCATCACCTCCCATCAGAACCTGGACTATCTTCAGGGGAAGGGGAGCTGGAACCTGCATTAGAACCCTGCAGAGTTAAACCCTGAAGAAGGACAGGGAGCTCAACTTAGGGCTTGTAGCCTGAAATCTGCCTGAATCTCACGGTTCTACTATTGGCTTGCTGAGACTCATTGACTTATATCTGCACATTGCTGCTCACATTGTCTATTGTGACAGCAGAGACATACCCTGAAGGAGGCCCTTCATTTTAATTTGTTATTTTCAAAATTATTGTTTTGCTCTTATTTTTTTTCTGCTCTTTTCAAATTTTTCCTATTTTTCTTTTTCTTTTCTCTCTCTCTCTCTCTCTCTCTCTCTCTCTCTCTCTTTCTCTCTCTCTCGTTTTCTTGTTGTCCCACATTGTTCTTCAACTCCCTTTTTGTTCCTGTTCTGGCCCTAATTAGGATTTCTTCTTTATTTTTGTTTTCTTCTCTTTTTCCTTCTCTCAATTGTCATTAGTTTTAAAGGAAAGTAAGTTCAGTTTCTAGATTCCCTATTACTGTTAGGTTGTTCTGTTCTCATCTTTGTTTTTGCATTCTGCCTTTTCCTCTTGTCTTCAACAGATTTTTAGAGTTTGTGTGATCTTCCTGTGTCCTCTGGCCTCACTGCTAACCTTCCCCTATCCTTCTACCTATCTAGCCCTTCCCTCCCAACTCCTTCTAAATCCCCATTCCGAATGGTAAAGTTGCTATATTAAAGAGATTATTCACTATAAACATATGTTGAGCTGGTCATTGATTTTGATTTAATTCACACAGTTAAAGGTGATAGATTAATAACTACCTCAAATTGTGATCTCTAAGCTGTGCTTGATGCTATGGTATTGCTGATTATGTCAATTGGGCTGTGTTCTGATTGATCTAATCAGTTGTCCTTCCTGGTATAATGAAAACAAGATAGCCTTAGAGTCATTAGACTCAAATCCTAAAGACCAGCTATATCTGGAAGACACCTCTGAGAAGCAATCATTCCATAAGGGTTCTAAATATAATCAACCAAGATACTCACAATAAGCAATTTTGAAGTATCATCATGGGAATTAAACCAAGGACAGTATCAAAAACAAAAACAAAAAGACATTTAAGCAAGACACAAACTCAGACTTCCACCCCACCAAAGGCAAACTCTGGGGGAAGTGAGGTGGAAAGTCTGACAATCAACCACCTGGACACCCTGAACTGATAGCACAGGAAGTAACAAAACAGATCAATGAGGCTCCAGAAAAATTCAAAACAGAAATAATTTCACAGATAACTGCAGAGATGGTGAGCAGAGTGAAAGACATGATTAGAGAGTCTAGAACAGAAACAGATAAAAAAACAGATGAGCTCAGAATCATGCTGGAAGGCATAAATGCCAAGCATAAGAAAGAAATGGAATTGCCCAAAATTGGAAAGAAATGGAATCCATGAAACAGATTCAAACAGATATCCAGGAGATTAAAAACTCCACTGAGAGTATACACAGCAGACTGAGCAAATGTGAAGATAGAATATCAGATATAGAAGAAAGGGCTGCAGTTAGTGAACATGAAAACAGAGATTTCTTAAAAATAGTAAGGGACCATGAGAAATGAATCCAGCAGCTGCTAGATGATGTAAAGAAGAATAACATAAGACTGATAGCAGTCCACAAAAAAGCAGGAGAAAGTACAAATGACATAAAAAACTGTTCACAGAAGTAATAGTAGAAAATTTCCCAGACAGAGGTAGAGAATTTGACATACAGATAAGTGAGGCATATAGAACTCCAACTAGCCACGATCAATAAAAGTCTATACCTAGATATATAATAGTCAAGATCCCAGAAACCGAACAGAAGAACAAAATCCTACAAGCAGTTAGAGAAAAGAAACAAATCACATACAAAGGAAAGCCCACCAGAACCACAGCAGACTTCTTAACACAAACCCTCAAGTCAAGGAGAGCCTGGAGTGAAGTATTTCAAGCCCTAAAAGAAAATAACTTCCAACCTAGACTGCAGTATCCTGCAAAATTATCTTTCAAAATCAATGGGGAAATTAGATACTTCCACAACAAAGAACACCTGAGAAATTTCATGAACACCAAACCAGCAAACCAAACAATTCTAAACAATATCCTAGAAAAAGACAATGAAGGTCTCAATTCCATGAGGCCCAACAGACGAAAGCCAACAGGCAAGGCAAGACACTAAAGGGATAGGGGGAAAAATAAAAAATAAAAGAGCCAACAACAGTAAAACATCATGACAAGGATGAGTCAATATCCATCAATTATAACAATCAATGTTAATGGCCTCAATTCACCAATCAAAGGAAATAGACTGGCAGAATGGATTAAGAAGCAAAATCCAACAATATGTTGTATACAAGAAACACACCTAACTCAAAAGGAAATTCATAGACTGAAAGCAAAAGGATGGAAAACAGTTCTCCACATGACAGGAATCCAGAAAAAAGCAGGATAGCAATCTTATTTGTAGACAAAGTAAATTTCAAACCAAAACTAATTAAGAGAGACAAAGATGGTCACTACATCCTTGTAAAGGGAACAATCCAAGAGGAAGAGATGACAATCCT
>NW_004624775.1:8803613-8880618 GCF_000247695.1 Heterocephalus glaber | reverse complement strand
ATGCAACAGGAACCCAGAAAAAAGCAGGGGTAGCAATCATTTGCAAAGTAGATTTCAAACCAAAACTAATCAAGAGAGACAAAGATGGTCACTACATCTTTGTGAAGGGAACAATCCAAGAGGAAGAGATGACAATCCTAAATATATATGCACCAAATAAAAATGTCCCCAACTATACAAAACAAATATTAATGGACATGAAAAACCAAATAAGCACTAATACAATTGAAATGAGGGATCTCAATATCCCACTTTCACAAATAGACATATCGTCTAGATCAAAAATAACAATGAAATTCTAGAATTGAACCAAGCTATTGAACAAATGGACTTAAAAGATGCTTGCAGAGTGTTCCACCCTACAAAATCAGATTATAAATTCTTTTCAGCTGCACATGGGTCATTCTCCAAACTAGACCTCATGCTAGCTCACAGGACATTTTTAAGTAAATATAAAAGAATTGAAGTTACCCCCATATATTATCAGACCATAATACAATAGAATTGATCAGTAGCATAGGAAACCACAAAACCCGCACAAACACATGGAAATTGAATAACACTAGCCTGAGCAACCAATGGGACACAGAGGAAATTATAGAAGAAATTAGACAGTTTCTACAAGTAAATGATAATCCCAGTACAACATACAGGAATCTGTGGGACACAGTGAAAGCAGTTCTATGCAGGAAATTCAGAGCAGTGAATGCCCATATTAGGAAAACAGAGAGAGCTCAAATAAACAACCTAATGCTGAACCTCAACTTCCTATAAAAAGAAGAGCATGACAAACCCAATGCTTGTACAAGAGAGGAAATTATAAAGATCAGAGCAGAAATCAATGCAATGGAGACTAAGAATGATACAAAAAGTCAATGACTCAAAGAGTTTGTTTTTTGAAAGAATAAATAAAACCAATAAACCTTCAGTTGACCTTATCAAAAAAGGAAAGAAAAGGCTCAAGTCCTGCAATTAAGAACAAAATAGGTGAAGTCACAATAGATCCAGCAGAAATTCAGAGGATCATCAATACCTACTTCAAGAACCTGTACTTTAATAAAATGGAAAACACAGAAGAAATGGGCAGATTCCTAGATACATACAAATTGCCAAAGTCAAATGAAGAAGATATAAAAATTCTAAACACTCCTTTTACAATGAGTGAAATTGAAAATGTAATAAACAATTTACCTACCAAAAAAAGCCCAGGTCCTAATGGCTTCACTGCTGAATTCTACAAGACATTTAGAGAAGAACTATCGCCATTACTCTTTAAACTCATCAATGAAATTGAAAGGGAAGCAATACTTTCAAATTCATTCCTGAAAGAAAGTGTTACTTTGATTCCCAAGCCAGGGAAAGACCCAACCAAAAAAGAGAACTACAGGCCAATCTCCCTAACGAACATAGATGCAAAAATCCTCAACAAGATACTGGCAAAGAGAATAAAGGGGATCATCAAGAAGATCATACACCCTGACCAACTCAGATTTGTCCCAGGGATAAATTAACTTAATTGATAGATTCAGTAAAGTAGCTGGATACAAGGTCAACACACAAAAATTAATAGCTTTTCTCTACATGAACAACCAACTCACTGAGAGAGGAACTGGAAAAACAACTTTCACAATAACATAAAAACAGAAATATCTAGGAATCAACCTAACAAAATAAATCAGAGACCTCTACTGTGAAAACTACACCACTCTGAAAAAAGAGATCAAAAAGGATATCAGAAAATGAAAAAACATCCCTTGCTCCTGGGTAGGAAGAATCAATATAGTGAAAATGGCCATACTTCCCAAAACTGCTATATGGATTCAATGCGATCCCAGTTGAAATTCCAACAGCATATTTCACAGAAGTAAAGAAAACAATCAAAAATTCATTTGGAACAAGAAGAGACCTAGAATAGCAAAAGTAACTCTAGGCAACAAAGGCAAGGTAGAGGTTATCGCAATCCCCAACTTGAAACTATACTAAAAACTACTATGATAAAAACAGCATGGTACTGGCAAAAAAAAAACAGTCCCGATGATCAGTGGAATAGATTGGAGATGCAGAAATGACTCCAGACATATTCAGCCATCTCATCTTTGACAACGGAGCCAGCCATCCTTACTGAAGGAAAGATAGCCTCTTTAATAAACAGTGTTGGAAAAACTGGATTTCAACTTGCCAAAGATTAAAACTAGACCTCTATCTTTCACCATGCACTAAACTAAAATCAGAGTGGATTAAAGATCTAAATATTAAGACAGAAACACTAAACTTGCTGGAAGATAAATTAGGTAGAACTCTTGAAGACATTGGCATAGGAATAGACTTTATGAAGAAAACCCCAGTAACATGGGAACTATCACAAAGAATCAACAACTGGCATTTCATCTTATTAAAAAGTGTCTGCACTGCAAGAGGAACCACCAAAGGAGTAAAGAGACAACCAACAATGTGGGAAAAAATTTTCAGCAGCTGTACCTCAGACAAAGGACTACTATCTAGAATATATAAAGAATTTAAAACAATGAGACTTCCCAAATTTAAAGCCCCAATTCAAAAATGGGCATCTGAAATGAACAGACATTCCTCAAACAAAGAAATAGAAACAGCAAACAAACATATGAAAAAATGTTCAACATCACTCGTCGTTTGAGAGATACAGATGAAAACAACACTGAGATTCCACTTCACCCCAGAAAGAATGGCTGCTATCAAGAAATCAATCAATAACAAATGTTGGTGGGGTTGTGGGGAGAAAGGAACCCTTCTCCATTGTTGGTGAGAGTGCAGACTGGTGCAACCACTATGGAAATCAGTATGGAGATACCTCGAAGAATGAGGACTAGAGGTCCCATTTGACCCAGCTATCCCCCTGCTCGGTGTTTTCCAAAAGAATTAAGAGAATCATACCACAGCGATATATGTGCACCCATGTTTATAGTGGCACAGTTTGTAATAGCTAAAGCTTGAAAACAGCTCAATTGCCCATCAACTGGAAACTGAATAAAGATTTTTTTTTAATAAAATGGAGTACTACTCACCCATAAAGAATGAGAAACTAGAGACATTTATAGCTAAATGGATCCATATTGAGGCCATACTCTAAAGTGAAATAAATAGTACACACATGTGTAAATACCAAATAGTTTCTCTAGTGTGAGAAACTGAAAGTGTAAAGAAGTATTAAAATGATTAAAATGAATAATTGATAATTTGAAATAGGAAGCGAAGGTCCAAAGATGTAGAGGAAGTGGGAGGGCAAGAGGAAAGGAAAGAAGGGAAAGGAAAAATTATCAGAAAAGGAAAAAATCAAAACAAAGTCTTTGTAAATAGGGAAGGGTGAAGGGGTTGAATGGAGGACAGGGAATGGGGAAAAAATAAGAACCAAGATACATCATGTACAGGTACAGGTACCCAATGATAAATGTAAATGTATTGTATACCTAAAATGTACCAATAAAAGAATTTAAGGGAAAAAAAAGAAAAGAAATAAGGCCCAGAGAAAACAAATTTTGAGATAAGCACTGATTTTATGTATGGCTTCCTTTATCTTAACTTGCTGATTCTGAGCTTTTTTTAACTAATATTTTTCTTCATGAAAACCTGTACTTTTTATTTTTAAATTTTATTAGTAGATCTTGCAGTCTATGTGGTCTACAGTTCTCTTGGAGAGTGTTTATATATACATTCTAAAGTTTCTTTTTTTAAAAAAAAATCCACTTTCCCTTCTCCTCTCCCTCCTCCTCAAGTTTTCCTTTCCCAGTTTTCATTCTTACTGATATTATTAACATCATATCATGTTATAACATATAGTGTTTACATAATTGGGTTTTTAGGTCCTATACATGTCATATATTTATTCTTCTCATTTCCTCTTCCCCTCCTCCTCACCCCTCTCATGTTTTCTCTTGGGCCACTTCCCTATTTCAAGAGATCTATTTGTCCCCGTCTATCCCTCTTTTATTATTCTCCTTGTATGTTTCTTCACTCAAATGAGAGATGGCATATGGCATTTAAGATTGTCTGGTTTATTTTACTCAGCATTATATTTTCCAGATGTATCCATTTTTCTACGTATATTTCAAATCTTTCATTCTTTATAGCAGAATAGTATTCCATTACATACAGATTCCGTATTTTCTTTTTCTGATCATCTGTTGATGGGTATGCAGGCTGTCTCCAGCATTTATCTGTTATGAGTTGTGGCAGTATAAAAATTGGTATGCATGTATCACTGTAGTATGATATCTTAAGCTCTTTGAGGAAGATACATTGCAGGGTGATCCCTGGATCATATGGAATTTCTAAGTTCAGTTCTTTGAGAAATCTCCATAATAGTTTCCATATGGTTTTACTAGTTTACATCCCAATCAACAATGAAGGGAGGTTCCTTTTTCACCATAGCCTTGCCAACATTTGCTACTTTTGATTTCTTAAAGATTGTCATTCTTTTTGGAGTAAGAGGGAATCTCAGCTTTGTTTTAATTTGCATCTCTGTAATGGCCAGAGATGTTGAGCATTTTTTTCATATATTTGTTGACCATTTTAATTTCTTTCTCTTTCTTGCCCATTTCTTGACTGGGTCTTTAATTTTAGGTAGTTTAATTTGTTTTAATTGTTTGTATAGTCTAGATATTAGTCCTCTGTCCGAGGAGTAGCTGATAAATTCTTCCCCATTCTGTAGGTTGTCTCTTCACTCTACTGATTGATTCTTTTGTAGTGCAGAAGCTGTGTAGTCTGACATAATCTCATTTGTTGATTTTCGCTCTTATTTCTTGTGCAGACAAATAAGGAGTTTTCCCAGCACTTCTTGCTGAAGAGGCTATCTTTTCTCCAACATATGTTTTTGGCCTCTTTGTAGAAAATCAAATAGCTGAATATGTCTGGGGAAGTTTCTGTATCCTCAATTCTGTTCCACTGATCCATGTATAGTATTTATTTTTGATCCACTATTATACCATTTTTGTCACTATTGCTTTGTGTAATAGCTTGAATTTAGGTATTGCTGTGGCTCCTTCTTTACTCTTGTTGCCCAAAATTGTGTTTGCTGTTCTGGACCTCTTTTGGTTCCATGAAAATTTTAAGATTATTTTTTTGAGATCTGTAAATTATGTTGTTGATATTTTGATTGGGACTGCATTGAATCTGTGTAACAGTTTTGGGATGCTGGCCATTTTGATAATATTGATTCTGCCTATCCAGGAGCAGGGGACACAATGAAAACGGGTATAGAAAGACTATGCTTCAATATCATAAAGGATATTTTTGACACTCTAGTAGCCAACATCATACTAAATGGGGAAAATCTAAAAGCATTCCCCCAAAATCAAGAATAAGACAAGGATGTCCACTATCACCTTTTCTATTTAACATAGTACTTGAAACATTAGCTAGAGCAATTAGGCAAGAGAAAGAAATAAAATGAATATGTATATGAAAAGAAGAAATCAAATTATCCTTATTTGCAGATGACATAACACTCTACATAGAAGACCCAAAGAACTCCACCAAAAAACTCTTAGTTTTTTTGAATTTAAAAAATTTTATTAGTACATTTTAGATATACATAATGATAACATTCATCATAGAGAATTTGTACCTGTACGTGATATGTCTTGCTTCTTCTTTTTTCCCATTCCTCTCCCTTCCCTTCAACCCCTCTTCCCCTCCTTATTTACAAAAGCTTTGTTTCCATTTTTTTCCTTCTAAGAGACAAGGAAATAAAAAGAAGAAAAAAAACCTCTTAGAGTTAATAATTAATACCAGCAATGTAGCAGGCTACAAATCAACATACAAAAATCATTAAAATTTGTGTACACCAACAATGAATAAGATGAGAAGGAAATTATGAAAACAGTACCATTCATAGCAGCTTCAAGAAAAATGCAATACTTAACAATTAACCTAACCAAAGAAGTGAAAGACCTCTACAAAGAAAATCACAGTACTCTGTAAAGGAAGATTGAAGAAGACATCAGAAAAATCCATGGTTTTTTTGGTTTTTGTTTTTTGTACCAGGGATCGAACTCAGGACCTTGAGGTTGTGAGGCAGGCCCAAATGTGGTACCACTGAGCTAAATCCCCTGCCCTCATGCTTTTGATACTATGATAAGCCTTCATTCAGCTTGACATTCATTTATACTCAATTCATATGCTGATTTTTGTTGTTTAAGAGTTTTCTAACTGTAAACATGTGTATGACTTTTTCTCCATGTATATTTCTTGAGAACAGATAAGATCATTTGATTTTTCTTCAACATTTGTAGCACTAACCAGTGTGGTAAGTATCCAGGAATTATTCATTAGGTGTATTTAGAAGCAATAGACATTTTTCATCTTAAATCCCTGGAGTTATCCAAATCTTCATCTTTCCCTCTTATAGAATAACAATATCAGAGAAGGATATACGTATCATTTTATAGGATATACCTATTATTTCATTTATTTATTTATTAAACAAGATCTCTCTATGTAATTCAAGCTGGCCTTGAAGTCACTCTATAATGCAGGCTGGTCTTGAACTCATGGTGATCCTCCTGCCTCAGCCTCCCAAGTGCTATGATGACAGATGTCATCAGAGCTTTTAATAAAGCTTTTTAATAAAGCTCTTAGGCTTTATTAAAAATGTAGCTGAGTGCTCCAGAAGTCTCTCTGCAATCTTGCTTCTGTGCCCTCTTTCAAAACACCCGCCTCCAAGTGAGGTCTGCCAGCCAGTACAGAGGAAGAATCTGGGGAGAGTGAAGGAGGGAATGCTTTCTCCAAAGTCCTCTGAAACAATCACCAAAACTTCCAGCTGCAGGTGAAATTGTTCTGGTGAAAGAAGTAAAAACTAGCTCTCATCCCTCAGGTCCTCCTTGTTAACATCCTGGAAAGCTTTTATTTTCCATCACTTAGGCTGTGGCTCACTAGTCCTGGCTGGCTTTGAGGATGCTTCCACTCCTAAGACAATCACAATATTAGAGAAGTACACACCTATCCTTCTATCCTTATCCTTGTAAAGTTCTTGATGTGAACCTCTTTCTAAAGGCATACATGATTATTCTTTTATTAGTTCTGGGGTTGGATATACACACTTATTACAAGGAGTGTGAGAGATTGCCTTAATATGATCAGAAAATGAAAGTAAACAAATAATTAGACAGGAATCTGTAGACTGGACTCCATACAATACCTTCGCCTTTCAACATCCTTCCACTGAGGTTTATAATCCTTTTTTTTCAAAATTTTATCTTTTCTCTATATGCAGGTCCTAGGTATTAATAATTTTGTATTTCATGTGTCTGAAATAATATATGAAAATAAATTAGGAAAATTGGGCTATAAAAATCCCAAAAGGCAGATTGAGATTGCATATTTCATATATATATTTTCTTTTATTCACATTTCAACTTGTCAGTTTTAAGAAAACTTCAAGTACAGAAAAGCAGTCAAGGGTTAAATTATATGGAAATTCACTTAAGGTGATTTCCTAGTTTTAAGCTCTTGCACTTCTCTCTGGATGAGCATGAGAAAGAGGGTGTGGAAATTAGCTTTTGGATGGCATAGGATTGAGAAAGATCAGCTTAGTGAGCAAAGCTTTGAAAAGCAAACTTCTGTTTGCTGTAACATTCACATTAAGGAATGTAGACTTTCCTAATCCTTTATCCTGGGTGTGCAATAATGCAACATCTACCAGGAAATTAAAGCTTTAAAAGGACAGTTATAAATTATATTGATGGATTGTAAAGAAGGTGATGAAAAATTTAATTTCTGTAAGTCATTTTGCAAAGTCTTTTGATCAGATTCTATAAAAGTTGATTTGTGAATGACAATTACAGTTGGGTGAATGCAATGGTCCTGTGCTTTGGGACTGTTATGAAATCCAAGCAAAGCATTTAACAAATTAAAGATACCACTTTGGGAGCTGCTGATACTGAAAGAAACTTCAAGGTTCAACATTTGTGCATTGAGTAGTTTGAAAATTTATAAACTTGGTAATATCTAAATAATTTTTAGTAAGGTGAACATAATGTGACCTTTTCTAATTTTATAAAAATTATAACTGATAGACATCCTGCAAAATTAACTGTATTAAATTAAATCAGCTGCCATTCTTAATTGACTTTTTCCAGAGAATAACGTATTAACTCTTCTTACTTCAGAAACTTGACATTGTTGTTTAATAAAATTACACATATAGTTAATAATTTTAAAAATTGTATTTTAATTGTTAAAGCACATTTTACATGTTTTTCCTATTTCTTACCCCACAAAATATATGGATTGAATAAATTCTCTATCTACTCATGGTATCATTGCTCCACTGTCAAAATAGAATTTCTATGAATGGGAACTATGGTATTGCCATTTGATGCATCAGAAATCAGCAGTGATTGGAGAAACATTAATTTAGCACTTAAATGTACAATAAAAACCCATATAGAACAAAAAATAGGTTATTGATGCTGAAAACATAGTTCCATAAAATTGCTTTTGTCCACTTTGTATATATAATTGATATATATATATAAAATTTATAATCATGAATAGAAGTTACACATGTACTCTGTATAGAAAAGTCTTCTCTCTCACATATTCAATGCTGGTAAAATTTCATAATTAACTGCAACAATTGGTCAGTGAAGATTTTATTTGTTTTTATGTCTTCTTCATTCCAGAACCTTATAAGAAAAAGCTAAATTTATATTTATCATTCTAAATGTCAAATTATAAATTGCTAGATTAAATAATGCACTGGCTATATACCCATTTATATCTCTTGGGTTTAAAATTCTTTCTCTAATATCTTCATGCAAATAACTGCTTCCTCTTTAGAAGATTTATGCCAGCTGGTAAAGAAATGAAGCTGAATTTATATGCTTACATTAAGCATGACTATCTTTTCTTTTCTTTTTTCTTTTCTTGACATTAAGAGTAGGAAAATTTATTGAGAGAAAGATAGCTTCTGTCTAAGAGAGACAGAAGGGGGACCAGAAAGTGGGTTACCCACCCACCCCACTTTTCAAAGGCATTTTATACAGCAAAGCCATGAAGTGAGGTGGGTACAAAGTGGAATAAAACTATAAGACCCAATGAAAATTCACGAGGTGGGCATGAGGTGGGCCAAAACCATGACCAACCTATAAGATTACAAGTACAGTCACCTAGGTAATATTGATTAAATGGGGATCAAGTGGGAAAACAAGTTACATACAAGGAATTTCCCATTTAGTATATCAATCACTGCTATCTCTAGGGGAAGTAGTGCCTCTTTTCTTTTTATAAAAGCATGAGTCTCTTATACTTCTAGACTTTTCCCCAGGCGACTCCCTTTCCTGAGAAGGATCAACACCATGACCTACTCCAACACCTCTCCCTCTGCTATGGAACTAGGAATTGAACTTGGGGGCTTTGTCCTGAGCTGTATCATTGGCCCCTGTGAAAAATAAATTATTATATATTTTAAATGTTGTGATAGGGCCTCCCTAAATCACTAAATTGCCCATGCAGTGCTGGGATTTTAGGTGCCTGCTCTTACTTTATTATTGTTTTTATTGTATAGATTAATGAAGCTCACAATGATATTCCTCTTATGAACATATGGTATGTTGATAAAGTCCATCCACCCTCTGTCTCTGCATTCTCTCTCTATTCCTTTGCCCCCTTCCCTGTCCTGAATACTGTCCCTTCCACTTACAGATTGACTATTTTATTTATTGTTGTTTTCTTTTTTACTTTCCCCAGATGAGAGAGAGTATGAAATACTTATTTTTCTGTGTCTGGCTTATTTCACTTAACGTGATGCCCTCTAGTTCTGTCCATTTTGTGCAAATGGTAGGACTTCATTCTTTATGGATGAATCCACTGGGTATAGGTAGACATACTTTCTAACAACCATCATATTCCAGTGATTCCTTTGGAGCAAACAGATATAGACCTTCTTTTCATTTTATCTTCTTTGCTTTGCTTACTGTTCTTTCCATTGGATTAAAAATCATTGGATATTTGAAACTGTATTTTTTTGCTTTCTGCATTTCTTCCCCCAGTGGCTTGTGCTCCATGGAACGTCATTTATGACAGCTTATAAATAGACTTGCAATGAAGTGGAATATCTCCATTCTTCAGGTAGCCTGGGTTGAATATTTAAATCATGGGGGTTTTGGGTTTTTTCTTTGTTTATCTTTTAAATCTAACTGACTCTATAAATCAATCTAATGACAATACACCTTTAGAAAAGTCATGCTTTTTATGATCTAAGAAGAATCCAAAATTCTTAGTAACCATGTGATTCTTATTATCTTAATAACATTTAAAAGCACAAGTGGACCAATTCTATCACCTCCAAAAGGAGTCAGGGCCCTGTGGCCAAGCTAATATCATCTTGAAAGGATAGAGAACATCAGTTTTTACTTCTCTCACCATTATACCACAATCTTTTCACCTCCTGATTCAGTATTGATCAATTTTGAAGGCAAAGACTTTACAAGACGTCACAGACTTTTTAAGTACTGCATATTATATATTTACAGTGCTTAATTGGAACTATCCCATCTAAGCAATTTTATGCTCCCACGACCCATGTCATGTTAATTTTTATACATGCACTGTATAAATATATATTTAGTTTTAAATATACTGGTTGTAATGTTTGTGCCATTGATAATAAAATAACAATGATTTGGTGAAAATATTCTTTTAAGAGAAGGCAGAAGAGTTGTGAATATCAAAAAACAGGACTGAACTTCCAAAACATTCAAAGCATTTTCAGAATGGGAGAACTTCTACCTAAACAGATATCTGAGGCACATCATCTTCAGTAGTTTGACAGAAGAAAAGAACTGAAATGCACAATTCTCAATGATCCTTCATTTTATGAGCTTGGGAGCTCACAGGAGGGTGGCAGGGAAGCGCTGATTGTTTTTCATAGTGCTACAGCATGGTCATGTATCATGTACAAGAGGTAGAGTAAAAGGACAAGTAGAATAGGAGACAGTGATGTTCATGAGTGTAATATAAATGCCATGACAATTAATATTGCAGAAGTACTGACATTGTAAATCAAAGGGGAGAGAAGAAATGAATTCAGGTTACTGGACACCCACATTCTGATATCATAAAGTAAAGAATCAAGATACAAAGCCCAACCTTGATGAATGAAAGAAAGAGAAGTATATTAACTGTATTTTTATAGTTAATCAATAGTGTTAAGAGGTGATTAACAAGTGTTACACACCATATTGAAAGGGCAAAAAGCAGACAGGTAATGATAAGAAGTGTACATGTGAACACATTGCAGCTCATCATAAATTGATAATATTTAAAGTGTTATTCATTAAATACTAGTTATTCCTACTTTTCATGAAAAAATGGGGTGGGGGGACAACTTTCACAATAATGTAAAGCAGAAAATGTAATAAATGTTAAAAACTTTTGAAACAATTGTTGTGTGCTAGACAAATTACGAGAGTTTTTTTTGTAACAAATAGGAGTCTTTTAAATGAATAATCCTTTAATATAATTTGATTTGGAAATTACATATTATTTCCAAACTAAGTTAATTTGCACAAAAATGTTACTGAATATGTTACACAAAAATGATACTGAAAGGATGCTGCTTTTATTCTGCAGATATGAAAATGAAGGCTTATAATGTGTATCTGGTTTTGCCTAAGAGCTGGTTAATGGTGGTGTACATAATTTTTTTTGTCTGGTGTCTTCTGTTATGAAATACTGAAAGGAAGGTGTGAAACAGAAGTCTACAAGAAGACTATTGATTCCTTCAGTAATCTATAAGATATTTTATAAAAACTTTAAAAAGTAGAAAAACAATTCCCTACCCAAGATGCTGTTAACTGGACCAAAGATTAGCCTGAAAAATTGGTTAGGAAAACCAGTCTATATGAATTTCTTTATACACAGAGTGAGGATTATTCCCACTTAAAAAGAAATGCTATTTGCTTCAGACTGAGAATTAAAATGGTTACTATTTTTCCCCTTCCTGTCAGAATGGAGGAACAATAGACTCTGTACTATTCACTTTAAGTACTCAAGAAAAGTCCTGTATGTATACTTGAACACAGATTTGAGGTTATTAGAAGTACTAATGGAACTAAAGTACTAACAACTTTTGTTACTGATGAGACTGGAGATATGCTTCACCTCCCTTTGTGAGTGATCAGGGCATTTCCTGGCAACACTGATTTTATTTTTGAAAAAGTCCTTTTCCCTTTTCAGACAGGCAAGCTGACTGTGGGACTCAATTATTGGCATTATGAAGTATTGTGACTTACTATAATCAAGTCTATGTGTCAATTTCATTGTAACATAATCATAAATTTACACTATATTAAAGGCAATGCTTTCTAATAAATAAACAATGTTAAATATGGGCAATTTTCACTAAATTCTGAAATAATTGTTTAATTGATAATAATCTTACCTTGTAGAAATTTTTTCAAGAATTTATATTTGAGTGATGTGAAATATATCATCATTCTTATTCTATTAGCATAAAAATTATAAAATTAGTGCTGAGAGAGTATCACACTACAGTAATACGTGATTTACCTTCAGATTACTTTTCTGTATATCTTTTTATTTATTTATTTTTCCATTAATTTTATGGGTACATTTTAGGTATACAATACAGTTACATTCATCATTAGGATCTTGTACCTTTATATGATGCATCTTGGTTCTTATTTTTCCACATTACCCTGCCCTCCCTTCACCCCCTCTACCCTTTCCTATTTACAAAGGCTGTTTCCATTTTTTCCTTTTCTCCTATTTTCTCTTTTCCCTTCTTTCCTTTCCCCTACCCCTCCCACTTCCCCTACTCCTTTAGATGTTTTCTTTCTATTTCACAATATCAATTATACATTTTGGTCCTTATTTAGACTTTCAGTTTTTCACACCAGAGAATCTGTTTGGTATTTACACATCCTGTGTATCTTTTTAAAATTAACACATAATTTTTAGGAAAGAGTAATGATCATAAATGTGCATATTGTTAGGGTTTGTTTTGCTTTTTTGACAATTGATTATAAATTCTATAATTATAAATTTCTGTTCATGAAATTTAAGATTGTTTATAAGATGATATGTGTATATATATATATATATATATATATATATTTTTTTTTTTTTTTTTTGTACCAGGGATCGAATCTGGGTCTTTGTGCTTGCAAGGCAAGTGGCAGAACCACTAAGCCAAATCCCTGGCCCTGAGATGATATATTTTTAATTAAAGAATAAGGGATACTTCTTTGTACAAAAACACAAAAATTAAAATCAGTGTTCAAAATAAATATAAAAGCTGAGATATCTTGTTAGAATCTTGTTAGTATAGGTAAGTTAAAACTATTATTTTTACCATTTAAAAGTTACATGTCTCTTAAAAGTGAAAAATAATGTATAAACAATTGAAAGGCTCTATGGTCACTTCCCACTTTACCAAGAGTTAATCACTGTTATGTGTCTGCTGCATAACTCTCTAGGTATTTTTTTTGTTACCCTATTACATATTAAATATACACTATCAGTTTATTTCTTGCTTTATACTGTTAGCTTTTTCACCTATCAGTATGGTGCACATAGGCATCTTTTCCAAAGGGTTGTTTCAATACACAATTACCATTTGCCAGTCTTAAACTGCTTCAAAATTGATCAATATTTTTCTAATGTTTAAAGAGAGATTTAAAATTAATCTAAAATAATACTACCATAATGTACAAAAAGCAATAGACATTATTGAAATGAGGCTCCAGTTTTGGTTGTTATGGGAAACCAGTATGTCAATAACAGCAAGGAAATGCTAACATAAGATATAACAAATAATATAATTATAATAACAATAATAGTGTTTCTCTACTTTAAAAAAAAACAACAAAAAATCTTATTCATGGCATTATAAAGGGCAATCATCTTTTAACATTACTCTGACCCCAGAAAGCTTGGGGAATATGACGACTATGTGGAGGTCCTGACCTTATGCTGCTTAAGTTGGATGACAGCTTTGGGGAAGGGTGAGAATGAGTTATTAATTACTACAATCTAGTTGACACTCAAATTATTCCATGTTTCTAAAGGCCTCATTTTGTAAAAAAGAAAGAAAGAATTGCTCTACAATACCTTAGCTTAGCCATATTCCTACAAGGGTGAACACACACTGCTGAGTTAGATGGAAAGATCAAGGTCAGATATCGGGGAAGCACTAAGTTAAGGAGCAGAGTGTTGAAGAGGAAGCCTGAAAGTAGGAAAATGTAGAAAGGAGAGAACCATTAGAAATGTCTGTACATCTTCCCAGCATTTAGTTTGAGAAGATATTGAGCCCACATTATCCACAACTGATTGTGCAGAAAAAGAGTCAACCTCTGTGTTCATTCTTTTATTTAACAAACACTTGTTGAATGCCTACTACAAACTAGGCTCTGTTTCAGGCTTATTGTACATCATCAGGCAAATTTCCACATTACATTAATTATGTAGAGCGTCAGAAGATGAAAAATGCTGTACAAAATGTAATATAAAGCAGGACAAAGGGTGGATTTTGGTATTAAATTAGGAGTTAAATAAGACCTTACTGAAATTGTGTTACTGAGGTAACATTTGAAGATAAGTATGTGAGTCAAAGAACAATAAAAGATAGCATTGAGATAAAGGGAGAGCTAAATAGTTTATGTATGCTGTTGTTATTGTGTCTGTGCAGGATGTATCCCAGTAGTAAGAAAACTTTTAGAGGGGTGAGGACAGACCAAGGATGTTCAAGGAGCAACCCATGAGCTAACACTGTGGGAAAAGAGGACAGCAAAAACTAAGGTTAGGAAACAAGAAGCCTAGGGGTTTTACTAGGGATTTACTCAGAAATCATTGCTCCATGAATTTATACCTAACTGGACATGAGTGTGAGAGAGGGGTCAGGCATAAGCTTTATCCTAGGCAACTGGAAAAATTTAGTTGGCATCAATTGATGAAGGGCAAGTTCCAGGTAGAGCAGGGCATATTTTTGTGGGAGGGAGAGCAGAAGTTCAATTTTGGACACAATGAGTTTGATATGTCCATTGGACAAGCAAATGGCAACACTGGGAATATTGTTAGATATTTGGATCTGCAATCCCAAAGATATATTTTTATTTATTTCACATCTGTATCTAATGTACTGAATTGTTTGGAATGTAGATATCTTTTAAAGCCATGAGACAGGATGAAGACAGCAAAAAGTGAGTCCAGACAGGAAAGATGAGAAGACTAAATTCTCAAGTTGAGATACTAAAAAATTAAGAGGAACCAGCAAGGAGGACAAAGAATAAATTGTGAGAGGTACCAGGGAAGTTGTGGTCAGAAAAATAGAACCACTAGGAATAAGATAGAATATGGAGTTTACTATAGAGGCTGGATTTTCTGTTAACTGTTAAATGGTTTACACATGCTGTTGCTACTGTGTCTGTGCTAAATCCCTTGGACCTTGACAATAAGAGAAGATGAAGGAGGAGATCTGGCAGGAGGTAGAGGTCCTGCAGGCTAGGCTGAGGCTAAAACTCATGGTGAGCTAGCAGATCTGAAACACCAGAGCCTTGTGTACCATACAAACCTTTACACCAATAAAGGATACTGCTGCTGCTTTACTGCCTCCTTCCAAATCTCATGAAAAATGTCTTAATGTCCTATGCAAATTGAAACTGTAAAGGGTAGGGGATTTCAGGAGAAATAGTTCTAGCTCAGCTAGATTGATAACACTGCCAATTAATCACCAAGGAAAGTCAAGAAACAGTAGTGACCTAGAAACTAACACAGCAAAATGACTTATGAAGAGAAAATGGTCAAATTTGCTATTTTCTGCTGATAAGTAAGGTAGATTGAGATTATACCATTCAGTTTAGCAATGTAGAGGCCATTGGTAATTTCAACGAAAAAGGCTTAACAGAGTTGGGGAAGGGTAGGAAAATACAATGAAGTGGATTTGAGAGAGTGAAATCAGAAGAATTGCAAATACTCAACAATTGTGCAGAAAATGGAGCGGGCAGGGAAAAGAAACAACAACTAGGTAAATAAACTCTCCTTGCTTTTCAAAGAAGGCTGGAATAACATTTAAAGTTGGTGGAAGTAAAACAGAACCATATAAATAAATTAACTGAATTGAAAGAGTTGGTGATTTAAGAGAGAAAGAGGTTTACTGGGTAATATACACTAGCAGGCTGGAAGGGCTGTGATCCGGAGGACACATGAAGGAGTAGGCTGTAGGTACAAACACAGCTTGCTCCTTCATAGAGTGGAAAGGCAGAATATGGGTCCAGGTGAGGATTACAGATCCGAAGTGCTGTTATTTGTCTGGGCTGTATTTCACTGGATTGCTCCAAATAAAAGAAGAAAGACATCAGCTAAAGGAAAGGGTGTGGTGGGGATGTTTGTGGTTTGGAGAAAGGATGGAAAATTAGCTATTGTCTAGAGATTGGAGAGTGCATGAGCTCAGGATTTCAGTGCCATTTCCTGGCAACTTTATGGACCCTTTTTGTTTTCATAGCTTTAGTCTATAAAATAAATAGTTGTTCATTAGTCTCATTTTTTAATTACAGAGGAGCGTTACTTGGTAGCAAATTTGCATTTCTTCAAAAAGTCTTCTATTATATTACACCAGCAGAAAAACGCCATGCTAGGTAGACAGAAGCCAAATCCCCTGGAAGTTATTTAGAATGAGCTCTGAGTAGCAGTAGTTCAAATTTAATAATATACTCATAATAAAACTCATAACCTAAATTTGAAAGCCTTTCAAAAACACTTAGTAAGGTGAAAGTATAAGTGCAATTCTAATTATAAACTGTAGGGAGTTATGTATAGATTAACATACTCATCAAAAAAAAATTTTAAGAGTAAATGCAAGCTAGAGCTCCAGTCCATGGATTGGCCATGACCTCTTTATTGCTGCTCCGGGGTATGCATAGCTGGAGGTGTACATATTCATTAAGCAGCCTGCAAAGAAAAGCAGTTCAACACATAATGAATGCATACGGAGATGAATCAGTTATTGGCACCAACCACCATCCCAACCATATGCAGCTGGTTTTTATTTTTATTTTTATTTTTTTTGTATTTCTCCAGTCCTCCCACTAAATTGTACTCTTTTTGCCAAGCTGCACTCCATGCTTGGTTTAGAAACAAGACACAATATTGCACCTCTGTGTTCACACTTGAAATGTTATAAGAATAACATTGATTTCTGATTTCATTTGGGATTATATTTTTAAGCACCAATGGCTTGAAAATGGGGACAAGACTGAAAGGATGAGATAACAAATTATCCAAGTGGATATACTCAAGTGCACAACATAGGAGAATGGAAATGTACACATCTGTTAAAAACATCTTTTATTTTCCAAAGTAAAGCATCTTTTTCCATGTAAATTCCCTGTGTTTTTATAAGGAAGACATTTATCCTTCAATCACTGGCGGGTAGAGATATAGGCAGTATTTAATGTTTCAAGTCTTTATATTTTTATCCACTTGGGCAGGTGTGTGGCTGTTATGCTTTTCTGAGTTTACTTTGCATTTTCATGAGGGCTAATGGGTTGGAAGGCTCCTTGGTATGTTCATTTGGAAATAGTCTTTTGTAAAGTATTATTTAATACTTTCACCTACTTTTTACTGTTTTACCTTATTATTTTGTAATAGTACTTTGTATATTTTGGATACAAATTTTTGTTGATTTTTTTTTTTGGAAAATAACCTTGTAGCATGTGGTTAATCTTTCTATTTTTCTCATAGTGCCTTTTGGTAGACATGCTTTATGTTAATGTATTCTAATTTATCAACATATTTAAATTTTAATGTGCTCTGGTTCAGTTTATGAATAGTATCTTCTTTAATATTATGCATGTTTTTCTGTCTTAGTTTTATTAATGTTCACATGTAGATATAGAGAGTACCTGTAATTGTTTTTTATATTTTGTGTAAGAATTCAGAATACATTCATTTCTTATAAATAGCCCAGAATGACTACTGGCAAAGTTATGCTGTAAAACAAACCACTATAAAACTCAGTAGCTTAATAAAATAAGAGTTCATTTACCATACAAAACTGTGAGTCAATATTTTAGGTTATACTGGTTGAAGAGTTTTGGTAGTTGGCCATGGGTCAAATGAAATATAAATGAAAAGACTGTCCTAACCATTGATTTTTCTCTGCATCTATGGATTTAATGCTATGACTATGTGTTACTATTTTTAGTTTATTAATGTGAAATTAATAGATTCTTTGATCTTGAATCATCAGTGAATTTCCAGGGTATCCCTAACTTGAACTTAGTGGATTATTCTTCATATTTACATATCTAAAGTTGATTTTTATTAGAGTTAATTTTAAGTTGGATAGGCTATGGTGTTCAGCTGTTTGGCTAAACAATAGTCTAAATGTTGCTTGATTCTTAGTAAAGACTCTTAGTAAAGCAGATTATCCTTTGTAATATGGGTGGGCATCACTTAAGCAGCAGGAGGCTTTAACTGAAACTACTGACTTCCCTAAGAAAGAACAATTTTCTGTCTGTGTAGGTCTATTTTTCCACATGTGTGCACATACATGCACATGTGTGTGTGCGTGCGCATGTGTGTGTGTGTGTCTATTTGGAGAACAAAGGAAGTTTCTGCAACAGGTAAAGCCTATTATGTCAGTTTGCCCAAATGATCCAGAAACTCCATTGGTTACTTGAAAGGTGAGGATGCTGCTTTTATAGCCTTTGGTGAATCACAGTGTAGACCTCTAGAATATTGGGTCAAGATTTACTAGCATCCATAGATAGCTTCTCTCCTGTGAAGACACAGCTCTGGGCTTGTTACTGACATAGAGTAGATAGAGACTAGCTGTTTGATTATATGCCACCAAGTTGCTATGAGACAGAAACTACCCATTATAGACTGGGTACTGTTGATACCAGGAAGCATATAGTTGAGCATGAACATCAACATTTCATCATGAAATGGGAGTGGGATATCATCATGGGGTCAGAGAAGGCCCTTAAGACGTAAATAAATCATGTGAAGAAGTAGTCCTAAAACCTGAAGATCCTAGCCTGCCCTCTCGCTCTCTCATATTACACTTTGGCCTACCATAGTGGTGGGAAATACCATAAACCAACAGAGGCAGAAATGGCTCAGGCCTGGTTTCCAGGTGGTTCTGCCCAATAGGCAGGCTTCACCCAAATATCACAGTTGTGGCATGAGGGCCTATTTCTAGGACATCCCTGAAGGAGAGTACAAAGTGAAATACTTCCAGTAGGGAGAATCTCAAGCAGTGCACTTGGCTGTTCTTTTCTTTTGCTTATTTGTGTGTGTGTGTGTGTGTGTGTATGTGTGTTCATGTGTGTGTGATATTTATAATCATTGCTTTCAGCTCAGAATATATTATTAGTTTTAATTTTTTAAAAATTCTAAGGATGCCAAGCATTTGGTTGCATGAATTTATAATATCACTTATAAATTCATATTCATTCAAATATTAATACAAATAAAAATAATTTGTACTCTCCCATTTGTTTTTTTTTTCTATCCTAAACTTGTCTCATTTATTTTGCAATACAGGATATACAATACACACCACCATTGTAACAGACATTCACTCTTTGTTCATTTCTTTTTTGTTCCTAAGGGAGTGATTGAAGCACACACCTTCAAAGTAATAATCCAAAACTATTTGCACCAGTGCCTACTGACCACTTGATAAAAGCCATCATAGCAGTGAGTAACATCAGAGCATAACATCCTTGCTTTCTGAGGTCCAGACACCTTTGTGGAGCTAACAAGTAATAAAAGGAGCAATAGCAAACATAAATAAACACCTCTTCACAGGCAGAGCTGAAAAATGAGAAATACACTTTTGAAGTGTATGAAATGGTTACTTCTAAAAACACCAGAAAGTTAACTGATAGTTGAAGTAGGAATGGGTTTGGGTAAATGATTACTCCAGCTTTTTGCTTTGTTTCTCCACCAGATTTAGTGTCAGACTTCTCTTTTTCTCTTGCCTACTCCAGCAATAACTGCTTTTATGAAGAAAATACAATGGGGAGACAAACGAAAGATGCCATGTGAAATCAAAGTTCTTATTGTTATTACTTTAGACACAAATAAAAAGGAGGGACAAGCTCTTTTCCTTGTCCTGTGGTAACTTCTTAGTGTGATGTATTCATAACTTTATTGTATACATCTAGATAGCATTGGGTTCCTTTTGATGGAACCAAATGTTATCCATAGGTAATATTTCCACTCTTGTACTGACTAATTAAAAGAATGGTCATGATTCAGAGCCATGTTGGTGGGCATGGTCTTTAACTGACAAGAGTCATAGTCACACCCAATGAAGCAAGATGATTTTCACAGCAAAAAGACACTGATGGTTAATATGTCCACATAAAGTTATAATCCTAAAATTCAGGAATTCCAAGCTGGCCCAGGTATTGAGTAATTATCGTCTGCTGAAAATATACTATTATTTTTTATTAAAAAATAAACTAAAATTATAATTTTATGAGCACAAAAGAAAAAATATCATTAGCTTTGCACAGAAGCTTCCTAGGTATTTACGTTAGATATCAACTTGCCTTGGACCTATATTCATGGCAAAAAGAGGTACAGGGAAATGTTAATTTTATTTAATCAGAGAAATAAGCAGCCAACATAGATATGATTTAAAAATTTTTCAGTGTCATCTTCTTAAGCATAGAACCCACATCTTTCTGGAGTCACACTAATTTTCTGAATTATCACTAAGACATATGGTTCTTTAAGACAAGAAGGTCTGATAGAAAATCTTTAGATTTCCTGGCACCTCAGACTCATAAGTCATGAGGAGATTCCAAGTCAAAAGATATTAATCCCTTACTATTATGCATTCATCACAAAACTGAAAAAAAGATAGTAATTAATTTCTCTTATGACTAACGATTATGGCTTTTGCTGAGGTAATGCAAATTGATCTTTGAAGTTCAATGTAATATATTATTTTTCAATGGTAAAGGGTCTTTTATTAAATATTTATTTATTGCTTTGTACATTTATGAATCTCAGTGAGGTACTAAAATTCTTCTTCCCATTAAAATGTCCCTGTAGTATTTAGGCATACGTAGATAATATCTCCTTATGTCATGAAAAATAGCAAAGTTTAAGTTTACTGCCTCAGAGCCAAAACTGGGATCTATGTCATCATTGAACTTTTCCCAAGTTCAGTTATTAAAGAGATTAGACTTATATACAGGAAAGTGAGAGATACAATAAAGAGAATGGACATGTTTTATGTCCAGTAAAT
The DNA here is from genome assembly GCF_000247695.1 of Heterocephalus glaber. Next base: position 8,859,353 of record NW_004624775.1, on the reverse strand, counting down.
TTTTTACAATTTATATCCATGCTTTCTAGGATTCATTTTGCTAGTTTCAAGCTGACATCAAAGATTAGCCAACAAATATTTAGTATGTACACACAGTATCCCAAGCCCTACCAGCTAACTAATACTGTATTACATCTTCACATATATTAGTATTTCAATTATCAATGTTTTATATTTCTTCTTAATTGAACAAAGTCTAGCCATTTGCTAGTATTATACTCAGAATAAAATTTCCTTGAAAACTCTGGTCATTTCAGTAAGTTCTTGCCACGCTACTGTCACTAGTAATTCAGAGATTTACCTTTCTGTCTCTCTACACTGTGACAATCTGGAAGTCACTTTTGAAGTAGTAGATGTTTCTTTTACTATTTATACACATTTAAAAGAAACCCAGAGCTAAGTTCTAAAGTTTTAGCTAATGAAAATAAAGCAAATACTTGTATATACAATTCACTTTGCACTTAATTAAGGTAAAGAGAGAGGACTTCTCCTTGCTGTCAGAAATACAGAGACTTGCCCATTTCCTAAGATCTCTAGAGCACTGTACTTTACCAAAGCCAGACTAGACTTATGTACACTTATGGAAATTTTCTATATAATGTCCTATTCTTAAGAGAAGTCTACCTCTGACCAGGGGATATGCAACTATCATTGTGAAAATAAATGATGGACAAAAATCTCAAATCTTTTATTCTCTGGTTCAAATTCCTTGATATTTTATTCAAATCAGAATATACAATGAGATAGACTGGAGGAACTTGGATGATGCCTATTGATTTTCACCGAAACCCCAATTCAGATGCGGAAGAGAGTGATCTCCAGACTCATCATGACGAGAATGTAAGAGGGTGCTCTATATGTTGAGAATTTTTTCTTACTGTTATCAGTCATCAGTATGCAACCACTATCTTTTATAATTCGTAATTTTAAAAAGGAATTTAAGTACATATAACTATTGTCTGGGACTTTGATTCAGTATAAGAAAGTGGCTCAGCACAGGGAATGGTAATTTAATTGTCATGAGAAGGTGAGACAAGAACAGAGGAGAAATTAATATGTAAAAGATTCTTTTAGGTCTAAAAGAAAAACAAAGAATGTCATGACATACTCTGTGAATAAAGATTTTAAAGTAGTTCAGGCTGAGCTAAATTGTGTAAGAACTGAGTCATCTATAATGCAGCACTCTTGTTGGGACTCTGAAGAACAAGCAGTATAGCCAAGAGCCCTGTTCTTGATGCACCGCATACACTTTGATGAGCTTATCCTTGGCAACAGTTTATTAGGATTAAGTCTAGTAGAAAATATTCAAGAAATATTTTTTTGTTAATATGTTTTACATATTATCTCAGGTAGCAATATAAAACATATTGCATGAATTATATCAAATAATTAGAAGACATTATATAACACTATGTGGGTCAACTTTGGTGGAAATTAAAAATAGTTCGTATTCTTTTTATAAGGGATCACTATCACTACGTCAGTTTGAAAGAGCATGGTCTAATGTAAAGTTTGTTTCCTTATCTCCTTCTTGCTGATTCAATTACAACTTCCAGTGGCTGCATAGCCACTTTGCTAACATCATATCTCCAGAGCAGAGATGAAGGAAGAATGATATTGATGTCCCAGTTAACAAATACATAAAGCACAGATAATTAAAGCACACTCCAAGAGGGACAGAAGGATGTTGGCTCATTACATCCTTTCTCAGGACATACTTTTCCAGCTACAGGTGAAGGTCAGAGTATAGATCCCTAGAGTGCACTTCCAGGCACTTCTACCAAAAACAAGAAAGGAGTTTTGAGTTACCTTCTGTGATTGTTTTTGGGACTAGAATCATATGCCAATATATTATTTCCTTAAAGTATCATTCTAGAAGTGATCCAATATTGTGATGTTATTCCATAAACCCACTGAAGCTCAGTAAAATCATCCTCTTGGATTTAGGACACATGCATCTCAATTACATGAAAAGATTTTTACTAAAATTTCAAGTATCCATTTTTCAAGCTAAATTGGCTTCATTTTACAATTTACTCTAAGTATTCAGTATACGTAATAATCAAATGTTGTGTATTCATACAAGTGCGTTATACAATTCCAAATTTTTATAAGAATTTTTATAAGAATTCATAACTCTTCTGTGGCCTGTCCACATTCCCAATTTATTCCTTCCACTTTACTTTAAGGAGTTTATTTATTCTCATTAGAAACAAATGGGTTTTGAAGATACTATTTTTCATGCTTACAGCAACTCCACATCTACTTGTAACTCTATTTGTAAAATTTAATTAATTCTTTAATCCTGGTGCTGCTTTTGTTTCACTAGCTAATACCTTGAACAGTTTTTAAATGGGTATAAATGTACCCTGCTTTGTTGACATGCTCAAATGCCTCTTCTAAGCTGTTTTATATGCTACTGACAAATTGAAGACATTATTAGATTAGAAGAAGTAAACAATAATACTTTTCCTGAGGAATCCAAGTTCCTTTTCACATAGCTTTGAAATGTTCATACAGTTTGTTTAAAGTATTCTAAGGAAAATTATATTTGTAATTTATTGGTGAAATATTTATGCTAGAAGATGGTAAAGCATTTTTTTAAACATTAACGAATAGGATTTTTCCCAGGAGTTAATCTGGGTTTTTCTTTTACCTTAGGCAAACTTCATGCCACTTTCTCCCTATATGTCATGGTGGTCACACAGTGTCCTTTTCAGTGATGGGGCTGTGTCCTGTGACACGTTTGTCAGGATGTGAAAGAGCCAGAATTTCTGTCCTATGAATAGATTAGTTTAAGAACCAGTCCACATGAATATCTGGAATCTCCTTCAAAGGTCATTACTGACACTACCCTCTTAAAGGTAGGCTCAATTTAAATTTTTATATATTTTAGTCATATTATCTACTGTTTATTTATTTATTCACTGCCCCTAGTAGATTCTAGCTTTAACCTAGAAGTCCCTCTATCTCACTGCTTAAAAACAAACCTCTTAATCCCAGCACTTTATAGCACGATATAATTTATCTCTTACATTCAACATTTTCTACATGTGTACTTACTCATAGGCTGCTTTTTCCCTTGTCTCTCTTACTTGGCAACCTGTCACACAGCTTATATTGTTTCTGTATTGAACATTTATAAAATTTTCATTATAGTATTATTTATTCCTCCTTTCTTAAGTCACACAAAACACCTGGTTAAAAGTCTTAAAAATGATGATATTTAACCTCTTTTTTGCTTCTTATATTTTTCCTACTGCTGGTTGAGAAATTCATTCATTATCTTATTTGTTTATTCATCAACCAATACTTGTTGATCATTTCTTCTGTGCCAGTCACTGAGTAGAAATTTAATATCCAGAACCTAGCCCAGCAGAACTTAGCAAAGAGATTGTAATATATTTTATGAGTTTGGATGCAGCTTATTCCTTAAATCTGCTCCACAGGAATTTTCAAGTGAAATATATTTCCTTTTCATTTATTAGATGTAAACTTTAGAAAGGTATTTATGAAGCATTTGTGCATTCTTTTAATTAAGTTAGAAGAACCTAATGGTCAAGGATGGAGGGTAGGCATAAAAGAAATGACCTGGTCCAGAAAGAAGCAAAGACTCAGCAGACAGTCTCCTTCACAGTAATCCCTGAAGTAAACCAGGAAAATTTATGTATCTACTCTAATTTGAGCCAAAGAAAACTTTCACTGGTATGTTTAGAGGACCAAGGTCTGCATATACGCTTAGAGGATTGTGAGTTATAAAAATTGAAGCATAGGTGGAAGGAAAGTTAGGAAAAGGCTCATTGGTAACAAACTAAAGAAGAAACTAGTCAATCACTTGCTCAGTCATTTTTCTTGTTGCTGAGACAAAATACCCAATACCTGGAAGTTAAGGAGGAAAGATTTATTTAGCTCACAGTTTGTAGAGGTTTCACTTCATAGTCCACTGGCTCCAAGGCAGGGTGGCATAGCAGAGGAACATTATAGAGAATAAATAGTTCATGGTGAGCAGAAGGCAGAAAGCCAGTGAAGTAGCAAGGAAGCAAGCAGTAAGTGATGACCACACCAGTCATCTTTATGTCCATTATATTTTTTCCAGGCTACATACCCTTAGGGAAGGTAGCACTCACGTGCAGGGTAGAGCACCTACCCAGAACTATGCCAAACTAGTGAGTGAACTAGTTTAGTAATCACACACCCTTGATCCCAGTATCACACACTCTAAGAGATCTAGCTATCTCTGAAAAGCCTCACCTAGACAACATGAGGCTTTGGGGGGACAGCTAGATAAAAGCCATAAAATTTTGCCCTTGACCCTTCAAAGACTCATGCACATCCATTTATGCAAAGGTATTTGGTCCATCTCCAAGAGCTGCCACAGTGCTAACAGTTTCAGCATTGCTGAAAAGTCTAAGTCTCAAGTCTCCTCTGAGATTTAAGGCACACTCTTAGCTGCAAGCCCCTGTACAAATGAAAAGAAAGTTAAACACTTCCACCATACAATGACACAAGATAGACATTTCCATTACAAAAGGCACGAAGAGAGGGATAGAAAGGAATGGGAACAAATCAAGACCAAAATCCAGAAAGGCAAACATTAAATCCTGTAATTCCCTGTCCAGCATCTATAGCAATTTGTCACAAGTTGTGAACTCCAAAGGTCTTGGGAGCCCCTCCTTGAAGCTTTCCTCAATGCTTCTGGGGTTTCCATAAACTTTTGGATTCACACTCACATCTTCACACACTGCCCTCTCAGGGGCACACTGCCTGGCCTCGCAGGTCTTCTTCTGAAATCTGGATGGAAGCCTTCTTGACACCACGACTCTTTCATTCTGCATGGGCCTAAAACCAGCACCATATGGATGATACCAAGGTCTGCTGTCAGCTGAGAAGTAGCCTGCCTTCTTTTTCTCTTGGCTGTAAGATTCGAGTTCCTGGATAAGTGAGCACTCTTGAATCCAATACTGAGGAACAAATTCTCTAGGCTGTCACCATTCTGGAATGTGGTGCTCTGGAAATCTCTTTTTAAAGCAAATTCTTTCACCTTTGCAATCTTGAGGCTGCAAATGCTAGAGTCTTGTTGTTTCTGGTTATGTCCATCATCTCCATTGTCCTGTTCCTTCTCAGCAACCAAATTTTCCTGTGATCTTTGCAGTTCATGGATTTACTGGAGCTTCCTTCCTTCCTAGCCAAACTCACATTTCAAATCATTCTGCTGGACTCTTCTCAACATAGATCTGCCTAATAGTCTCCATGACAACACCTCAACAACACCTCTTGAAATTTCCTCTGCAAAGTTAGTGTGCTGCCCTCAATCTCAGCTTCAGGTAAAGTCTTTGAACATGAGAAAAATGCAGACAAACTTTCTGCAAAGATGTAACACACATGGAGTCCCACAGCCAATGTAGTCCTTCCCAGCAGAAACCATCTAAGCCTGGTCTTACTGGCAGCGTTTCTATCAGCATTCTGGTCTAAGCTCTGATCAGAATCTCCCATCAAGTGCAGCTTAAGGCATTCATGGGCAGCTTCTTCAGCTGACATCTCCAAAACTTTCTAATCTCTACAAGCCAGTTCCAAAGGCTACTGAACCACCTGTACAGGTACAGTTGCAGCAAGGATCCCACTTCTCTGGTACCAAATTCTGTCTCAGCAACAAGAAAAGTAACTAAGACAACCACTTTTAATATTTACCACTAAGACAACCACTTTTAATATTTACCATGGGTACAAACATGATGAAAATAAGATACAAAGTACATTCCAAAACATCAATCCTAATTTGTTTTTCAAGTGTGCCACCTTTCAGGATTAAAAACCTGTTACAATTAATTTATAAGATAGGGATGGCTGATGAATATGCAAAGCTTAGTGAACAAAGCCAAGTTAGTGTTTAATTTCTAAATTTAAAAAAATTCTAGGTAAAGCTCTTATAATTTACATATATAATTTATATATATAATTTATATATATTTATATAATTTTCATGACAGACTCTTCCATATTTTCCTGGTATCCAGTACCCAGTGTTGCCTCTTTGCAGATTTCCTAACTGTCTAAATTACCTTTTTAAGCTAGTCATCTTTTAAGCAATGGCTTGTTTTTAAACTATGGCTTTGAAACTTAAGGTTTATATAAAGATTTCAATCAATCAAGGGTTTAAAAATTGATACCCTTGCAGGGGCACTAGAGGTGCTCCTCATATTCCTAACCTTCACAACTGTAGTTAGAGTATATAATAATATTCTGTCTAAACAAGTGCTCAAAGATTCCTGCTTTTCACTGGCAGAGAAGCCAGAAGTCCTTGAGAATTAACACTTGATGACCATAGGGAGTTGTTATATCTCTCATCCTCTTATATTCTCCTATATAGGTAAATCTAAGCCAAGTAGTACAGATTGACTTCATGGTTTTACAATCTACCCTTAACTCCATTTTCCCACACTGCTTAAGGATTTGAGAATGTACCCAGCATTGAAAGGGTATCAGTTTGGCACCTGAGCTGCAACTCATGCTAGCATGGGTGGTCACTGGAGTATCCTAGGGGTGTTTGTAGGACCCTCAGGCCATTTACCTGGGCCATCCCTGAGGAGGCTAGGAGTACTTGGTGGGAGGGGCATGACAACTCCCAGTTGGATCATTCTCCCTTCTGGCTGTCATGAGGAAAGGAAAGAGTCAGATTTCATATTTTTTTTCTTCTATTTATTCAAGAGATGCAATGCTGGATAAGTCAAATGTATTTTTTTTTGTATCTCAAAGCTTATGACAGCAAAAACTAAGAGAAGTTCACCTCTTAGAAGGTAGATTCCCCCTCATTCAGCAATTAACTGCAGTTGTAGTAGGTAAGTTAGGGAGATCAAGCGCACTTTCAGCTTCTCATGTCTGCAACCTGATTGGTTCCCTGGGACACAGAGGGTCGTGCCATAAGCCAAGGAGTATTCCCCGTAACAGTCCAAGTCTGCCCAGTGGCAGCCTGTGAGGGAGGGATATTTAGCCTAAAGACATTAAAATACCACAGAATTTTAAGGAAGAAGATTCAACTCTTATGCTCCAAAAACAGTGACAATCTGGAAGCAACAAAAATATCCAGCAACTCGAAATGCTCCACTATATCCTAGTACTTTTCTGGAATAAATGAAATAGTTTGGGAGTCGCACAGAACACAGAACACGCTGAATCAGCCCGCTGCAGACAGGAAGGTCTGCCCATGCCCTAACCAGGTCCTGAGTCACACAGAACACGCTGAATCAGCCCACTGCGGACAGGCAGGTCTGCTCACGCCCTACTGAGGTCCCCAGTCGCATGGAATATGCCGAATCAGCCCGAGGCACACAGGAAGGTCTGTGCACGCCCTACCAAGGTCCTGAGTGGCGGGGAAGACACCGAATCACACAGCTGCAGACAGGCAGCCACCTGGTTCCACACTACAAAGACGCAGAGGACAGCAGCCCACCAGAACAAGGTACTGAGTCCCGCTGCTTCCAGCCCAGAGGAAAGGGCTTTTGGGCCACCTTCTGTCCCGCTGTTCCTGGCCCAGAGGAAGGGGGTTCCAAGCCACCATCCCTCCCACTGCTCCCCGGCCCAGAGGGAGGGGCTTCTGAGCCGCCATCCCACTGCTCCTGGTCCAGAGGAAGGGGCTTCCCGGCCACCATCCCTCCCGCTGCTCCCAGCCCACAGGAAAGGGCTTTTGGGACACCATCCCTACCCCTGAAGCCAAAGTATAATCTAAACCATATTTAAATAAAAACACTTGTGTTTGTTGTAATGTTGTAGTAAACACAATAGGAAAATGTAAATAAAAGTGCTGATAATTTGATTTTCTATTTTGGAGTTTCTAAAATATTATTCAAGTAAGAACAGGCTTGAAAATAGTTGCACTATGGAAATGTGGCTAGTGTTGTGTTTTGTAACACTTAACCTTCATTTGTATGGGAAGAAATTCAAATGCAATAATATAAAAGCCCATGTCCCAGGTGTAGTTACATTATTCTACATTATTGAAGCCAAAAAAGGACTTTAGATGTCCAGGAAGGGGTCAAACATTTTGAGACCCATGATAAAATGACAGATAATTGGTACAATTCAATAAAATCAGAATAGGAGTTAAGAAAGGTATGGTTACACCCACCAACAAATATTCACAGAACTTAAGGGGCAGATGGATGTGAAACCTGAGCTTTATGAAATAGGCCATTCTTTGGAACTCACTGACTATGGGAATAAGTGAGGGAGTCAAGATAAAAAAAAAGATGGATGGCATGAAATGGAACTATTTAGTGCCAAGGACATGGTAAGAAAGGAAGGTGTTGGAAATATTTATATTCTCCTGGTTCACATAGCAACTGTATTTTATATGGCCATGTTGGGTTAGGAAATAAAGAAGATTGTAATGTTTTGAGAGTAATGAACTTGATCTGGAGCATCTCAGTATGGGCCATTGATCACCCAGTAGATGATTCAAAGGTCTTTCTGAAGATTGATTTGCTAAATTCATGACCTTATATTTGAGAGAAAACAGAGGAAGAAAAACACCTCAAATTGTCCCATTGTCTAAGGCCCTTTATATTGTCTCAGTTTTCTATAATTATAGGACAGTTGAAGTTATTTTTTATTTATAGATATATTCATGGTTTTCTTAAGCATTCTTGAGATCAAAAGTATTGTATTCAGTGAGCAGTCCTTTAGAAAACATTTAATGACAATAATAAGTATCTCAAGGTTACGTCCTATCTTGTTTCTTTCCTTTATGTCATTTGTAACAACTATGGACTCTGACATTTAGTTAATTAAATCTGTCCACGTTGTCTGACTTGGTTGTGCAATTGCTCTAAGAATGCAATTTTTAAAGGTGGCAAGAAGAATAGTTAACCTTGATGAGTCAGTTAGCCAGAATAACACGCTATTCAAGAAGATGGGAAAAGTATTAGAGTGCTTCTACAATGCATAAAAGAAAGCCCCTCTACACAGCATGGATATAGAATGCCTGTGATCTTTCTGATGCTTCAGAAACAAGACATCAAAGGAAATTAAATGATTGCAAAATTGCAAAACCTGTAGCATTTCAATCACAGATCTCCATAGATATTAATATAATTTATTATATTTTTATCAAAAAATTTTACAAAATTTTTTGTTGTTGGTTTCCTTTGACTCATGTTGAAAAATGTTCAGTTTGGGGCAACCCACTTTCTGGTCCCCCTTCTGTCTCTCTTAGACAGAAGCTTTCTTTCTCTGAATAAATTTTCCCTACTCTTAACCTCCATTGTTCCTAGAATTCATTCCTCAATTTTAGAGAACACGAACTCGCATTTCAGATATCTAATAAGTTTGGGAGTTACATCTCTTCCCCCTATATCATTTTGGAGGTCTTCCACCAAGATTACTGGGCAGAGGTAAGAGGTTTTTTTCATGGATTCTAACTTTGGTCTCTTTTCCATAGATTATAACTTTTTTTGCATAGTCTCTGGACATTTGTTCATAGATCCTGATTTTTATTACATAAATTCTGGTCTTTGTTCCAGCCTTTTGTCTCAAAAGGGTCTATTTAAATGTTTGCAAATTTCTTGTTTTTCTTATGCATTGTCTTTTGTTAAAGTTACATTTTATTCTTGTTTTGTATGTGTTGCATTTGGACTTAGTTGCTTTAAAATGTTGTAAAATCAGTCTCATGAAATTGTCTCAGACAAAGATAGTTCAGGCTTTTATCTGTCCCTTATAGAATGCCAAAGAGTGGTTTCTCTGCCAGCTAGTAATTGCCTTTAGGGCAGCTGCCACTCTCAAAGCAGAGGACAGGCTTCTCCAATTATTCACTGGTAAATCCCCACTCCCATTGCCACCAATGGGGGGTGGAATGTTGACCAGATAGGCAACTGGGTTCTTTTTTTTTTTTTTTTTTGGTACCGGGGATCGAACTTGGAACCTTGTGCTTGCGCGGCAGGCACCGGAACCATTGGGCTACATCCCCTGGCCCAACTGGGGTCTTTTTGGAGACAGAGCTCTGATTGTGTGGAACTAGTGGAAACTGAGGTGACAACTGAGGGGTCAAGGCCAGGACTACTCTCTGGTGGATACCCAAAGGTCCCTCAGAAGAAACTAGCTCCCAACAGACCATCTGGGTAATCAGCAGACAGTCTTCACATTTTGTCCCTATCTGGACTCCTCAGTGAGGTGAAAGGGGAACTCTTGTCAGTGATCATCAGATAGCCTCTGTCTCAGAGTGATCTGAAATGATGCCTTCAGAGCCCTTTCTTAAGCCTCCATTAAGAGTTGAGCTACAGGTTTGGGCTGCTTTCTCTACTACTAGTAAGACAGACCTCTAGACAAATGCAAAAAGCTCAAATCTTTGATAGATTAAAAACTACCTGGACCTTCTGTCCACCTCCTAGGGATGGTCTTCATTTATGTGTGTAGGGGAGAAAAATGTCTTTTTCTGTAGGTTGTGGACTTTGGAACTTTGACTGTGAACTTATAGAGTGCTATATGGTGATTTTTGTATGTTTAACCAGATTGAGCTTTTTTTGGACTTTTTCTCTATGCTAGTGAGTTAAAAATTCCCCTTAAACTTTTCTCCAACTTGTTGGGAGTTCATTTGAGAATGCCTTGTAGTCAGACCACTCCTCCTTCCAGAAAGTCAGACTAAGGCAACTTGCAAGAACTGTTTTGTCTAGCACTAGGGAAAATAACAATCAGTTACTCGCATTTGTGTTTTTCCATGCTAACTAGAACATGGGACTATTTTGGTCAGCCTTTCTCTTCATTTAAGCATGCATAGGAAGTGGATAAGAGTGCCTTTACTGTGTAGATTTTGGCTGGTAGGAGGACCTATGAGTTTCAAATACTTAGTGAATTTAAAATGAACCTTAAAGGAGTAGCCTTGTATTGCTGCTAATAAAAGTTGCCTAAATGACTGGATAGACAAAAGAAATTTCTCAGAGCTTTCTCTGCCCTAGGGCCCATGGGAGAATCTCTGACTTACCATCTCTGGAGGTGACCTCATTTGCAGGAAAAGTGGCCTAGTTTGACTTTCAACTTATTTTTCTCTCTCTCTTTCAAGGAACTAGATAGCAGTGATTTAAATCTCTTGGTTTACTAGCAATACTTCCTTCTCTAAACATGATTGTTATGGCTGAAGTCAATTGTAACTTGTGCTTTAAGAGAACCTACTGGAGTAAGGATATGAGTTACCTGAGGAAGATAAGATCATCTGCTGGTAAAGGGTAGATAGTCCAGTCTGGTTTTATTTTCTGGTTCTCTCCTCAGAGGGTAGCAACCTACCCTGGAGTGGTATAAACCTTGGAGGATGCTCTGGGGACACCCTAGAGGGTACAGGAATCAAGCAGAGACTTATGGGATGTCCTATTTGTTTCTCTTGTTTCAGATTAGGAACTCCACATTGGAACTTCTTACTCCTTTGGAATATATTAAGGAGCAATTTAGTATTTCTCTATACATGGTATGCCTACCTCCTAAAGACAAATACACAGAGGAAAGTACTATGATGCTATCTCACAATTAGAATTATACTGTAAAAGAGAGAAAATGGTCAAAATCATCTTATGTTGAGATTTTCTTTACATTAAGAAGTAATTCCTGCTTGTGTCAAATGTAAATGTGGGCCATAGAAAAATGAGAGACACCTCACCCTTAAGGCATTCAGTACCTCTAAGCCTGAGGCTATTCCTCACCCTTTAGATCTGAGAACAAAGTTTCCAAGACAACTTTAAGTCTTGACCGCCAGGTGCCCACGGTGGAGTTTCTAGAGGAGCCATAATTAAACCCTCCATGAGGCTGTATCCATACTTAGCTAAGTTCAGGTCCCTCAAAGGCAGCATCCCTTGCAAGAAGTAAATGACACGTGGGACTACTTGTGTTTGTGTCTCTTTTTCTTTCAGTGATAAGACAGATTAAATGAGATCTATGAAAATTTTCGGATGACCCTGATATGTACATTGAGGTCTTTAGAGGACTTACTCAGACCTATGGACTAGATTAGAAAGACGTAATGTTGCTCTTAAATATTGATTTTTAATAAGAGACAAGTAGTATTACAAGCTGCTACTACATATAGAGACAGATATTGTCTTAATTTTGGAAGCTCAAAAGACAGGCAGCCAGGGGAATAAGTAGTTCCTACTGGAACACAAGAAGTTCCTATACAAGGCCCCCCACTGGGCTGCCAATCAAATATGAGATTAAATAGAAGACATTTTCAGGCATGTACTCTTGAAGGTCTAAGAAACATGAAAACTAAGCCCTTCAGTTCATTTAAATTCTCAACTATTTATCAGGAAAAAAGATAGGACATCCCTAGAACCTGATTTTATAAAAGAAAATACTATAGTTTTTCCCAAGTGACAGTCTTGCAGTATGTAGGTAGTATAGTGTTATGTGTCCCCTCAGCTTTCTGGCCAAGACACCTGTGCTCTGCTAAGTTTTCTAACAGACATGGATAACGATGTTTCTAGATCTAAGACACACCTTTGGAGCCTTGAGGTAAAATATTTAGGCCTTATTATATCTAAGGGAACTCAAAGACTGGGGGGGAGAATGAATTAAACCAATTCTTTCCTTTCCACAGCCAAAGACTCTAAAACAGCTAAGGAGAGTCCTAGAAATTACAGGCTTCTGTCACCTTTAGATAGCAGTACATAATGAGATTGCATGGCCCTTCTATCAGCTTATAGAGAAACCCAAAGGACAGATACCCATACCTGGGAACATGGTTCCCAGACCACATTCCAGAAGTTCAAACACGCACTTCTAAGCACCTGCCACAGTGCACCGTTCAGTTTGCACGATAATAAAAGGTGAGACATGGCTTTGGGAGTGTTTCTATAAGATCAGGTTGCTGCTCAACAGCCTGTAGGGTATTTAAGTCATAAATTAGATATTATAGATTCAAAATAATTTATTTAAATAGAACTAAACAATATAGTTAGAACACTTTCTTTCTCTTTCAAGAGGAAAAAGCAGCCATTTGGGTTCTTTGATTATTGTTTTGATTTTTCTGCTTGGCAATGCAGTAGGAGTCAATCATAGTTTTTGTCTCTGGAGACATGTTTTGCTAAGGATTGCGGACCCACTCTGGAAAAGCTCCTGATCTTTATTGTCCTTCTACACCTGAGATGGTTAAGATTTAGTTCTTGTGCCATACTTAAAGGCACTCTTCTGTCCCATCGCCACTGTCCTGCTCCTGAGAAATAATGCAGTTTGATTCAAGGCATTTCCCTCTTCTGTGGCTGCTGGATTTCAAGAGAAAGTTTCCGGAATGGTGCATTTCCCCTACCTAGAATCCTTCCAGAGTAAAGCTGACCTTCATTTATCTCTGGGCCATATAGAAAACTGGTCTAGTTTTAATCCCGAAACTCTCAAAAAATAAATGTGAACGTTTTAGTCCAGATTTGTCTTTCAGCCTTCAGGTAAAATTAGAGAATGGTAAGAACAACTAACCTGGCTCTGGCTACTTCCTTGCACCTCTAGTCTGCAGTCATTTATCTCTGGATGAGATAAGTCTAAGCGACACCTTAGATTGGACACAGAACAAGAGAGATCAACAGGGATGCCTTCTTTTCCTTTGTTTTTTTTTTTCAAAATGGGAAAAAACTGACATAGGGAGACATCTATAGCACAGCAGGTTGGATCCTTGGCAGACCTTCTTCCCTCACTGCACAGAATTCATACTTAGCTCCAAAGAGTGTCACCAAGTTTCTTCTACATGCAAATCTGACCTGAGTGGACCCCACTGGAGATAATTAAAATTATCTTTAATGGTCTGTCCCTTTAAAGGAAAAAACTGTGGCTATCAAAGCAATCATGAGAAGCCTGTATAGCTGGGTATTCCAGTCAGATAAACTGTCAGCTTAGGGCCCATCTTAAAATGGTCTTTACTTTCACAGGTGTAGAAGATTTTTATTCCTTTTGATTCTTACTACAAGAGATCTCTGTTAATTGAACTACAAAGTTCTGACTAGTCTTTTTCATAATTATATACCTAAAAATTATAAAAGTTATTATAATTCAACTTGGCCAAATACATCTAAGTCCACTCTGGTTTATAAACAAGTTGTCTTATGTGTCTATCTGTTCATTTTGTTACAACACATACAACTGTTAGGTTTTAGCTTTTTCTTTTGGTACTTTGGATTTTTTAAGATGTTTGCCTTTAACTCAAGTTGGCTTATAGATAAATATAATTAAAGACATGCTTCCCCCAGGTTGCCAGATTATCCAAATAATGTCAACTGGTTTTACAAATACAGCACATACTGTTGTCTATATATATATCAGTAATCTTTCATTGGTCAAAAATAATGTGTTGCTATTATCTGGCTCTCATAGGTCATCTAAAAATTTGTTAAGATAATTAAATAAAGACTCTTGGGCTTAGAAAAACTATGGGACAGGACTCTCCTTTGTAAATAAAGGAGCAACTGCCTGAAAAAATTTATTCCAGCCTTTGTTCACAAAGGGGATCCCAATAATTTCCATAGCCTCATGGGAAATACATTATTGCTAAACATATTATTGTGATATGTATACATTGGTCATGGTCTAAGTTTTCTGTGGGAAAACAAGATTTTATTTAAAATGCTCTTGGTACAAAACAAAATTAAGGGACAAAGGGTTTCATGTAACTGATACTCATTGTTATTTCATGGTGTATATGTTCATGTTTTCTGAGTGTACAAATCTCCTAGGATATTTTTTATGGTAATGATCTTTTTTGACTCAGATATCTGCCTTTCTCTTGCACTCCAGCTACTTGTGATAAGAGGTACATGTTGGGCCGGGGATTTAGCTCAGTGCTTCTGCCGCCTGCCTCACAAGCAGAAGGACCTGAGTTTGATCCCCGGTACCAAAAAAGAAAAATGATGGAGGTACATGTCGAGCCAGCATGATAAAACCAGTCAAATAATAGTTTTCTTAAAAAATTATGTGATGTATATTATATGTGTCACCACACTTAGGGATCTTCAGTCACCAAACAGTCGAAACAATGTCACACACTAAAATTAGAGGTTAGACATTATGAACTCCTAAGGTACATTTATAGGCCAATATGTATGTTCTCTTTAAATGACATCCTACTAAAGGATAACAAATAAGAGTTTTCTTTGTGTCATTTAATGTCTTGTGATCAGATGGAGGTGTTTGATTGAAAGACTATTCTGTACTTAGATGGACATGTAAGTGTTACAAAGAAAATGTCATGATTGTCATGCTAAAATACTATGTGTAACTCTTGATCTTAAGTTTCTCTATAATATATAACTATTTTCTGTTAACATTCTGCAGGGATTCAACTAAACAACCATGGTTGGTAAAACAACAGCCCTCTAACTGTGCTTTATACTTCAAAAGTTCTTGATGTCTTAACTATTATAATGGTTAAGCTCACTGCTCCTACTGAAATACTTATGTCACTGATCTCTTCTGGGTGTTCAACTAAAGGTTGGAGACCAAAACTAGAAAGGTAATTGGGCTATGGCCCTGGCCCCTCAAAGTCAACAAAGATCCAGGACACAAAGGAACCTTACAGGATCCTCCATCTTTGGTAAGTCATTCAACCTCCTGAGCAGGGAGATTGCTGGGCACCAGAAGACAAATGTATCATGTGCCAAAGAAGGGTCACAAAGAGGGTAAAATCTCCCATCTTTCACTGAAAGCAACATGGTCAAGCAAGGAAATGACCCATCCTGATGGCTGACACTGACAGAGGAGCTGAGAGGGTCTATGCATTGTTCCAAAGTACTGCCTGAGGGGACTTAACTGACCTTGATAGATAGCAAGAAGTTCATACTGATTGACACAGGTCTCACTTTAACTTGGTTTTAAACACCCAGCAGGAAAGAATAAGCAAAAGAGGTATAAAATAATGTCATAGTAATAAAGCTAGATATAAAAAGGGGCTCCAGTCACTGACTCCTGGCAGTTTCTAGCTACACCAGTAGCTGACCACAGTTATGGATCATTAGGAAAAAACTATGGTAGAATCTATAAGAGCCAGCAGGTTACAATTACTATTTCAATTTCTAAGTGTGACTTTCTTTCCAACCTGCCCTTCCATTCTAGTGTGCTCATGCTTAGATTATACATGCTCTAATTTCTTAAGTTTTGTTTATTCTTGCCTAGAGGCTGCCAAACTCCAAGCAGTCATACCAATGGAACCAGTGACAAATGTGATAGAATTCTTTTACTGGGATCCACCAGATCGACCTTGTAAACAACTTATAACTAAAACTGTACAATATGACTTCTGTATAGGATTCTGAAGTTCTCTGGACCTTTTCCTTATCCTCTTTGTGGGAGGCTATTACTAGTTCCTCCCAGTGGAATCGCTAGTTGGCTATATTCATAGTAGTCTGGCTGACCTTATAATTTGGTCCATGTATTAACTGTTTCTTTGGCTTTGTCTCTTCCAGACTCAAAGCTATGTGGCTACCAAGATGACAATGCATGACATCTATCAAGGGCCTTTAGATAGACTCTCTGTAGAGGAACTCTAACTGCTGATCACAACTATGACCCTCTTCAGCAGGAAGTAGCCAGAATGATCTTCATCCTTTGCCCCCTCACAGCAGTTAGGGGGGAATATTGCAGATAGGTAACTTAATTAGATATCTTGTAGGCAGTTAGACAGGGCCAGCCCAAGAGGAGCCAAAATGGTGGACAGTCAAGGAGCCAACATAGAGGACAATCAAGAAACATTCACTGAAGGCCAGAATTGTAAAAGGAGAGAAACTACACATCCTTGTGCTTCCCCTGGGGAAAAATAGCAGTGATTCATATTCTAAATAGGTATTAATCACCTGGATGGGGGGTCAAGGTCTTAACCCAGCCTCTCCAGGAAATATTCTTGACCCCCACCCTTACTGAAGATCCTTGTAAACTTGTTATGTGGTGACTTGCTCCCCAATTTGACCCCCCATTTTATCAATATTATCTGGGTGACTGTACTTGTAATCTTATTGGTTGGTCATGGTTTTGTCCCACCTCATGCCCACTTTGTAAATTTCCATTGGGTCTTATAGTTTGTCCCACTTTGTACCCACCTCACCACATGGCTTTGCTGTGTAAAACATCTTTGAAACACGGGGTGGGTGGGCAATCCACTTTCCAGTCCCCCTTCCATCTCTCTTAGAGAGAAGCTTTCTCTCAATAAATTTTTCCTACTCTTAAAGAAAAAAAAGAAAGAAAAATGTTCCGTTTGAACTGGGAGTCTTTTGATGACTTTGTAAGACTCTGGAAATATCTAGAAGGTTTTAATTTTTTGTAATATTCTGATCAAATTATTATTTTTTAATTAGTTCTTTAGAGGGAGTAAATTCAGCTTTTGAACTGGTAAATGTTTCCAGAATTGCTAAAGAGATTCAGCATCAGGAAGCTGGGGATGTAGCTCAGTGGCACCACGGTACCTGGCTGACAAATGCAAGGTCCTGAGTTTCATCCCTGGTTCTGCAAAAAAAGCAAAAACAAAACAAAATAAAAAGATTCATCATTGGTCAAGTTTTCCAGTACTGCTACAAAGGTAATCTTATGAAACTCGCTTGCTCCTTCTCTAACACCATCCCAGGACTCAGAGGCTCAAGCTGTCACTCCATAATGGACTTTGTTGGCATGTAGAATTTTTGGACTCTTTGGCATTACAATAATAACATCAAATTTACATTATGTATTCACTGCTAATTTCACACCAACATCAATATCATTTGTGTTGTTCAACACTGAGTGCTATTTACAGAACCCATATAAAGTATCTCCAAATCATGTATTTCTTGAGCAAAAGAATATACTGAGGACAAAAAGACAAAAACATGTAAAGCACATTCCTTGAACAAAATTCCATGAGGCTTTAATATATGGAAATTTTATCCTAGGAGTTATTTCTATACTTATGTTATCTTAATCTTTTTTTTTTTTTTTTGGTACCAGGGATTGAACTCAGGTCCTTGTGCCTGTGTAGCAGGCAGCAAAACCACTGAGCCACTAAATCCCCAGCCCCTATCTTAATCTTTTGAATGGCCATCTTAAAAAATTAGAGATTTCAAGTGTGGTTCTTTTGGTTCTATTAAGAACTGAATATAAATGATGCATATTAAGATGTTTCTTAAATTTGTTAGCTCTTAAAGGGCAAAATTTGCCCTGGAATTATTTTCTAGTGTTCAGAACAATTAACGTAGTGATAGATATAAAATAGATAGTTAATACATGTTTACTGGATTGTTATCATCTATTCTTCTGAAAGAAAGATCATCCAGCCATTATAATTTTGGGCAATGAACTTTGTACTCTGGTGAATTATTACAAATAAGTTTTAGATTAACAAGTTTGAGTGCTAATGTGTGGAGGGGGCTGAGTTGTTGCTGAAACTTGAAAGCTGCTGATGTGCCTGACATAAAGAATTTAGGCCAAGAAGTGTTAGGGCAAAAAGTGAAGAAATAAGACAAGCAGTCCATGAACCAGCTCTGATCTTTATGAGAAACACTGTCTGAACTTTGTGTTTCTAGCTTTAGTTACTATTTGTATTCTACTCTTACTATAGAATAGGGAACGAGAGAACATTTAAAGTCTGATGCTACATATTGAAGTGGGATTTAAAACAGAAGAGAAAATAAAACTAAATTTAATGAAACTGCTATATTGGTTTTAAAACAGCTATGAAAGATTTTTCAATTCTAGCAATAGGGCAGAGTGAATATTCCAAGAACAATACTTGATACAACACACTTCTGTATACAGCACAACTGAATAAATGGCACTTAAAATCAGAGCAGTGATTAAAATCAGAAGCTGGTGTGGCAAGAAGCGTAAATGTCTGTTGAAAGACATTGAATATAAAAAAGAATGGAAAAATCCAGGGAGAGTTTGTGCAACACAGCAAGGAAATAGATGTGTGAGACATTTTGATTATCAGTGTGGCCAAATTTCTAGACTGTGTGTGCACAGAGGGGGTGTTAAGTGAACAAGGAAAGGATATGAAGTGGAGTGTGATTCCCTGATGTAAAGGTTCATGCAGGTTGTAGAGTTAAATTTGAGCAGTATATAAGAGAAAGGACTCGGTTTTACTGCTCTTGACAGAGTCTTAACAAGTTCAGTGATAAATTATGTATGGCAGGATGAGGAATGAGTGTAGGATATTGGTATTTGGCATGGTTACAAACTCCCTTATTGTGTTACTGGGGTTCTGAAAACCTGAGTTCTAACAGATCTTCAGCAAATATGCTGAGGGTTCCCTGGATGGAGGACATGGAGCTTAAGTGGATCTAACTGTGCTCAGAGTCAGAGTGATGGTGAGGGATTTCTGATGGACTGTGCTAGGGCAACATAGAAAAGTTACTTCTAAGTAAACCAAGATGTGAAGCAGCTTTACTTAAAGAACAAACAAGGGTTTGGAAGTGAAAATCCAGTTGCTTCTCTTTGCATTTTGTTTCTAAATATTTGTAAAATGTTCTATGTGTCCCATTTCATCCTGTTGTCTTATATTGAGAAACATATCTGAGAGATTGGAATGCAAAGTAATTTGCCTTAATAGAGAAAAGGAGGATTTGGTTTTCTTTCTTTCCTTCTTTTTCTCTGCTTATATGTAATGGTGACAAGGTTGGTCAGCTCATTCTTATAACTGTCCACTTGTTGTTATAATACTTATTACAATGTGATTATTAACAAATGCAGCTTAAAAAAGAAGTGAAATTGGTAGTTTGAAGAGGTATCAAGTTAACTTTTTGTCACTCTTTATTGTGCACCAAACACTATAGAAATGAACATGTAAGAAAATGCAGATATCAGCAAGGTGCTATAAGTGCATGTTAGTGATCACAGCCCCTATAGTCTTGAATGCAAAATTCTTTAATATTTTGAAAAAATTAAAAAAATGTTTAGAGAAGTAAAGAGAAAAACAGGAAAGGATAGATAGAAATGAATAAACATATATTTGTTAGAAATATGTGCTTTGAAAAAATTGCACTTATGAACATATGAAAGAATTAGTTATAAAATCTCCTCTAACAAGGGAGAATAAAGGGAAAGTGCAAATATAACCTGTCTGATCAAGTTTTAGTTTCAAACAAATATTTTACATTTAAATAAAGATACATTTTGTTTTTTTTGATTTTGGGGATGACCAGAGTTTCTACTAAGCTAAGTAAGAAGGGCTGGCTACATGGTAATTGCCATTGTATCTGACCATATGTATGTGAATTTCTCAATCAAGAATATAAAATAGTAAAGTAGACATTCAAAATTCTGACTGTTATCTTATAGGACATCATATTTCTGTTTAAATTTTTTTTTTTATCTCCAATAGTTTTCTGGCAGCAATCTACTACTTTTCCTTTGGGATTAAATATATCCTAAGGAGATCAAGTGGAAGTCAGTCTTTTAACTTCATAAGCTTATTTTATGTCAAAGATCATTGTCCCCTGATCTCTAAATCATTGTTCCCAGCTTCCTCTCTGGGATATGTACAAAGTGCTTTTTCATGGCTAATGTGCACAATCAGCCCAAAATGAAGCAGTGGGGTTGATCCACTAATATGTGCTGTCTGCTTACTATCTAGCATAAATTCCACCTGCTTTAAATATTTACTTACCTGCACTTCGCAATGTTAATTTTTAAGAATTCATAACTAAATATCTTTCTAATGACAACTCTATAAAGAAGTCCATGTCAATAGCATCTGAAGGAATGGGTACTCTTGGGAAAATTGGGAAGATACAATTCTGATCAACTGCAGTGTGTTAAGGATGTGTATTCAATGAGTGGTTCTCTGAGGAATTAATTTTATCAATTTTGGAGTTATAGAAAACATTGAAATTTGCTTCAAACATGAGAAATGTGAACTCTAAAATGTCCTTTAAATAGCTTACCAAAGATAAGAAACATTTACCCAAAATTTCGTCAGATTTTCTTGATCAAAAAATACACAGTTTTATACTCTAAATAGTGTGAAATTTAATTATTTTATATATGGGAATGTTTAGAGTATTGAAAAATTTCCCATAGGCTACTCTATACTGAACTTGGTATTACAGTACAGTGAAAAGCTAGGCCAATTGTACACAAACTGGTAAGACCATACAAATATGGCAAAACTCACGATAATCTTTTCTTAGTGGTAGCCAAAGAAGGCAACAATACATTTCTTAATGAACACCAAAGGATGGGTGGATTTCAGAATAGATCTTGATTTTCCATGTAGGACACAGGAGCAGTTTATATCAAGGAAAGTGATGTATTTAGAGACTAATTACCTCCGTCAAGCAAAATAACGTAAACAAGTTTTTTTCATAATTTGGTATTTCCAGAAAATTTGCTATGTAACATCTATTAAAAACTCATTGTTACAAAATTTCAGAGTTCTCTTGGACCTCATAGTACATTCAAATATTTTATTTTTATGCTTATAACTTACTTTTGTCCATCACAATTAAGAAAGATATTAGTAGGTCATTTTTTGTACAGCATTTACTATTTTAAACTGTATTTCCTAAATGTTAAAAATGTAATTCATTCAATGTTTAAAAAATCCTATAACAATTGTATTATTGTTTTTCTTCTTTTAAAAAGAGGAAAAAGGATGGAGCAAGAAGTTCAATAACTTGTTGAGATTATATCTTGGAGGTGAGAATGTAAATAGAATTAGAATTTAAGCATAATACAAATTAAAGCAATATGTTACCTCCTATTTTATCACTACTGAGACACAGAAATATAGAATAAGTCATTCACAGTCTTTTAAAGCAAAGGCTAGCAAAGTTGCTATCTCTACCTGAGATCTATTTGTGCTGCTTCTAAAGCTCAACTAATTAAAACCCTACCCCAAATTCTGAAAACCCTATTACTACATAATTGAATATTTCTCAACCCAATTCAGTGTTTATTTACATACTTATTAGATCTAGTGTTCATAATTTCCCTGATTCTATGTATTTCTTTTGACACTTCTGTTTTCTCATATGACATCGATATATTCCCAAGGATACCAGAGCCACAGTGAAGGAGAGACTAATCTCAACTTCTCACTTGCTCTGTCTTATTTTATCATTCCTTTTGTTGGCTTTATAGATGAAGGCTTGGCTGATTTTTCTATGTCCTGTGAGTCAAATTATTATTTTAAAAAGGTTTTCAAAGTATCTTTTAAGAAAGAGAGCATTTTATAAGTCTCATATCTATTCCAAAAATCCACTTCCACTTTAATCACTCCCTATAAAAATTTTAATGACCATACATCAGCAGAGCTATAGGAGAGTTATTAAAACAGTACCATGAATATTCCCCAAAGTCCTTTCTACTTCCTGAGAGAAGGTGATAGCAACAGATAATAATAATTTAACACATCTTCCAGTATTAGCTGGCTCAGTAAGAAGCCATCCCATTTGGCAGGCAATCACTTCTTTAATCACACTTGGGAGAAAAACCACGCAGAGCTGGCACAGTGTCACACCATCTCATTATACTACATAAACTACGGTGGGTCAAATCTGTAAAAGAGATACCAGGTAAGCAATTCTCGTTGTGTTATGAATCCAACTGAATAAATACCCATTTCAGTTTGAGGTGGTAATTCGGTGAAATAAAACCAAACAGGTGTCATTCTAGTCATGCTGTGGTCTCTTAGATTTTTACGACTAAAAATAGTAGATAAATTAATGTCAAATTAGTTCCTTAGGTTTTATATGAAAAACAAAGTTTTGTAAACAAGGAAAGTTGTGGATTTTCTTCACATTAATTTCTGTTCCACAAGAGCTTCTGTAATTTAAAAGAATTATGGAGCACATACAATCTCAGTATTTCTGCATTTTGTTTGTAATCTTTTAACATTCATATCATTTGAATTCAGATTATTTTGAAACAAAGATACCAAATAAATAGTGGATTTAATATAATTATCATAGAACAATAGAGAATAGGAGGAAAGAGAATAGAACACACACACACACACACACACACATACAAACAATGTTAATATTGTCTCTGGATTTGTATGGCATACTTATTGGGTCTCCCAAACAATATATGCTATTTTTAAAATTTTATGTTCATGTTATCTAAGGATGATGAAAAAAACGTGCTGTTGGAACTAAGGGCTGAGAAAGCTGCGGATCTGGCTTTTCTCCCACATTCTCCTTTCTTTAATTATTGTGCATCGCTGGCAAGCAACCATTGTGCATGCTCAGTCCAGTTCCTCTAGGATCAATTTTCTTACTCAGTTCTTCTCCTGGTTCTCTGTAGATCCAGTGTTTCATAGACCTCTCCCATTTCCCTGGGAGTCCCTCTATCTATGCAATATGCGAGGATACCTGCAAATTCCCGGGCAACCCTCAGTCCCGGACTGGCAAAGAATTATAAAAGACCAAGTATTTTATCTTTTACTAAGACAAAATATGAGACACAATTTATATCTAGAACATCATGCAAGATCAGGCTAAAGTTGATCATTTGTAAAAGAATTCATCTCTGAATGTTCCTTTGTTTGGATGCCTCTCCTCTGCTCATCTTTCCATACCCTTCCTAATTTATCCTGGAAACAGCTCCTTAATCACTCCAAGAAACACTTAGTCACATTAATACTTCTTTAATCACATACACTTGGGTTCTGGTCCAGATATCCTGGCTAAAGACACAGCCTAACCCTGTAAAAATCCAATTTCCTTCATTTAGACCATGAATTAAGCAATACTGTTTTAGTTTTACCTCTTATACCCAAATTTCTATGAAAAATACAATCTTCTGGAAAAATCAAACAAACAAAGGATAGTACTGTATATAGTACTGAAGACTGTAACAGCTCGGTGTATGTAGCTCCGTGTTGGAGTGCTCACTTGCCACATGCGAGGCCCTAGATTCAATCCCCAACATTACAAAAAAAATTCATATATAATCATTCATACATATATAACTGTGCTTGAGAAATAACTTATTATATTCAGAATTAAATACATTTTTATATTATAGCTATCTTGTTACAGTATGGGAATGAACCCGGGGACTTACATTTAGTTACATTACATATCCAGCTCTTTTTAAATTTTTTTTTTTAACAGTTTTATGCTAAGTCACTGATTTCCCCAGGTGAGGCATGAAATTGTGATCCTGATGCCTCAGACTGTGAGAATGCCTGGGTTACACAAGTGAGCTACCATGCCTAGTTCAAGTTTTTAAATGTTTTCTTTAAAGGAGCAAAAGTGGTATTTCGTAATTTTTTCATGTTCAGTTTCATGTGGCAGCGATTCCATATGGAGCTGATACAGTAGATCTTAATCACAGTGTAACATTTTTGAAGACATGATTATCCCTATGTACTCATTGCTCCCTGAAAATTAGCTGCTGCAGGTGAGCCTTATTTTAGAAGAGTCATGATTTTAAAACCATAATTCAATACTTAAATGATGATTTCTTTCTTCACAGTTTACAGAGCAAAAACTTGACCCAGAATGATTTTCCCATTTAGTATTCACTCAATATTCATTTTCTAGTATGATACAGGGAGGTCTCATTTTTGTGGAAACTTTACTTTCCTTGTCACACTTACACTATATCTCATTTATTGCCAGTTGGTAGATGAAAGAGCCTTAATGATGTTCCATCATTTTATATATCTGCAAATTTCCTGAAATTCAGTTGAAATTAGTATGAGCAATTCTGCTGAAAGGGGATAGATGTTTATTAGGTATAGACAATGCCCATAGAAGGTCTCATAAATTGATCTATTGTTGTATATATTTTACTCTCACTGGTAAAAGCACCACAATGATTCCAGGATATAAATAGTGAAAAAAATAATGGGAGTAGAATTTTAACTCTTGCTGGGAAATAAGGCCTTGGGATTGCATAACCTATAATTGACCAAGAAGCCTACATTGCAATAAAGAAATAAAATACACAGTTGTACAGGAATGCTTTATGATAATGAAAATTTCTACGAAGAAAACCCAACAAGGAACTAGAAGCTAAGAGATTTGCTGGTCAACCAAGACTTTTCTGAGGACGGAAACTATGAAGTTATATCAAGATGACTTTATGAGACGAAGAAAGCGGCCAGGTGTAAGATCTAGGCAGTGATTCCAGATATGAGATGTGGGGATGAGATTCTAGGTGTGAGAAAGTAGCCAGGAAGAGGGACCTCTGATGGGATAAGCTTTATTACCTCAAGAATAGAAACAAGGATATTAATTTCTGTGTGCAAAACAACAAATTATCCTCGAACAGGGGTCAAAAATATATGCCTGTTCACATAATGGAATGTTCTTTAGTTAATATGACAAAAAATGCTCTGACAGAAAAACTTACAAGGAAATCAGTAATAATAATAATAATAATAATAATAATAATGTGGAATAAAAATTGATTAAAGAAGAAAACACACAAATGGTTGTCAGAATGTTTCTTTATATATTTCCTATATTTACTTTTAAAATAAGATTTTGTTTCTGTTATCAAGTAAAATTAATAGGTTATTGAAGTGATCCTTTAAAAAATATGTTTTTTTCATACTTGCTTTCCACTGCCCAGTAGCTAAATGATTGCTATCCAGTATTGAAATCTTGGACACTAAGAGGTAGACTATTCAGTTGATGGTCTTTGGCTGTGTCTGATCTCCCATATTAGTAAAATTTTCAGTTACCTTGGAGATTAATTTAAATTATAAATATATGTATTAGTGAGGTTATTTCCAGTAAGGTATGCCATGGAAAGATATGCTATTTTGTTCCACTTAATAATAAGCCTAGCTCTGGATAAAGCAAAGGAAAAAATATCATTGGGGAATTGCAATTTAAAATGTACCATGTTAGAAAGCATGGCAAATCAGAATGAATCCTTCCTGTAATGAAATACATTTTATAATTACATGGTAAAGTAAATATAGAACTGATAATGTGCAGGAATGTTTAAATGGAAAACATAAACTTGTGTTTAAAATAAGTCAGACAAAAGATGTACTCACTTTTATATCTGTGAAACTTTTATCTCTTTGCTTTCAAGTGTATTTTGCTTTATTATATACTTCACAAACACTATATATATATATATATATATACACACACACAGACACACAGACATACACACACACACACACACACATACCTGTTGGAAAAGTGTCACTGTGAAGAATCTAATTTCTATTCTACTCTGCTGCAAATTCATGTCAACTAAGATGAAAAGTAACCTAGGTATTACAGTAGGATAGTAGGCAATGCTAGGTATCTACAGGAGAGCATGATGAAGCAGACATAATGTTTGGTATACATAACAACTAAATGTTATAAAATAACTTCAACTTGAAAAATACAGAAACATTCAAAGAAGGCATTTCACATAATCATCGTAACAATATTCAGCTATAAATATTCTCTTTGTTGGTATAACTTACTTCAACTATTACAATATATTCTTGTTTTATAAAGGAACTAATTTAATTATTTAATCACTTAATATCACTAACATACCATTTGTTTGTACTTGTTCTTGAATGTTATTGAGTAGGCAAATCAAACATGATTATATTGAAATAAAATACAATTTATCTTACAAGCCAAATAAAGCATGGTGGTGATGCTTTTATGTTTGTTTGCTTTCTCTAAACCTTTATGAAAAGCTATAGATATTATCTGCCATAAAATATACTACAGTTTGAGTGTAGAAAATAGTAGCACTGCATTTTTATATATCAATATTATTATCACTCATTCTATAAATTAATGTCTTATATGTATTAATATGCATTAATACAATTTTGTGGCCCATGAGAGCTCATGCTGTTTGAATAACTTTTCTATTAAGTTAAACTTTAGAACAAAATGGTTGAATTTTTAATAATGATGCAGCTTCTACACCATTATTCTACTGAATATTTATTTCTAAGTATGTATTATGCTAAAATCAATTCAGGTTTGATGTGCTCACTTTTCAAGTTCCTTCTTACATATGGAAACTAAATTCAATAATCAGTTTATCAGTGTATTAAACCATGATATGGGAAAAGTATTGCTGCAGCTTTTCAGTAATGCTTCAGTACTCTCTAGTGCTCTGACTCTTCTTGTAAATAGAAATGCAAAATAAAGGAGAAATACGCTGAAAGTGAATTTGCTCTCTGGAAAGCAACCCAATATCCAACCATTTACTCAGAAGTGAGAAACACATCTGAAATATATGGCATGCATTTTGAAATGCTGTATCTCCTCTTCTTCCAAACTGAAGGAACTTTTAAACATTTTATTCCCTTTCAAACATTTCCATACATTGTTAATTCTGTGTGTGTGTGTGTGTGTGTGTGTGTGTGTGTACAAAGCTTATTGGTTCATTCTTATTTTAATCTCAGCCCTGATAGATGAGATTGAAAGAAGCAGATTTACTTATCACAGGTAGAAAAAAGTTGCACTCATCCCTCTTTTAAGTGGATTTGGCATTGTGCTCTCATAATCCAGCAGGGCATGCTAATCCATACATATTCCCCTCCCCACAGGTCAATTTCAAGCTTAGAAAGTCTATACAATTGTGATTTTTTTTATCTCAAATTACAAGGTCATTAATTTAAAAAAGTGTGGCAAACCTTCTTGTCTGGAGAGTAGCATATCCCTGGGAAACTCCTGCTACCTCTTTTCCCTCTTCACAGTGAATTCATACACTCTTTCCTCAGGTAGAATATTTTGGAGCACAATTAAACTGACACATCTTTAATAAGGTGGTTGTAATACTGACATTTTTAGTGTTTAGACAAACTCATCAAAGTATTTATATGACTGTTTCCATGTATCTATTTAAGAAAGTCATGTAAGAGTAAAGTATTATATCACCTAAATTGCATAGAGCTATTAGAATTCTGAAGTCATAATTTTATACTTTGGGAGCTGAAGAGTATGTTTTGGTGAGGTAGAGAGATGCTATGATGTGTACCTTAGTTTAACTGAAATGATTATAAAGACACAATGATGCATGAGAGATAACCACTTAAAAAAACTGGCTGCAAGAGGGGAGGCAAACAGACAGAAACGCAAACATTACATAATGGCAACATCAAATGTTGGGCATGTCTGTATTTAAAGAGTGTGAAAAATCCCTCAAGCTCGAAAATAGTCCTATCCAATCTATTATTTCTGAATTCATGTTTCTACTAACACCTGCAATTTACCACTTTCCCATAAATAATTGAGTTTGTCATTTGCTAAGCTGGAAGAAATAATCTACTCAACTACTTTTTAAAAAAATTGTCAAAAGTAAAAAAAGTAGAAGATATGGGGTCTTATCTAATATTTGGGATTGTGGTCTTGACTTCTTAGTCCTCAAAATGTTATCTATATTAACTATGTAATGAGAGGCTTGGTGACAGGCAGACTCCAAGGTGGCCTAATGATGCCTCACCCTGGTACTCAGGCACAGTGAATCTTCATTCCCTAAAGTGAGACCCATAGTTGGATTGTAACACAGCAAATATGGCAAAGATGATAGGATACATAAGACTGCAATACATAAAATCACAATTTCTTTGTTGCTGGCAAACTTTGTCTATTGCCTTCTTGTTTTATACACTCACTAGGGATGGTCTGTGACCAAGTGCTGGCTAGGAATTGACACTGTCATTCTAACAGCCTGCGAGAGATGGAAGTCTAGTAAGCTCCCCCATGTGCTTGTCCATAGATCCATTCACAGTCAAGTCTTCATGTGAGACCCCATCCTGGTTCACATCTATTTGAAGTTGTGGAAACCCCAGAACGGAGGAATCAACTCAGTTGAGATAGGACTTTTAATGGCCAGAAAATGTGGTGTAATAAAGGTATTAGTGTAAGCTGAGAGTTCATGGTAGTTTGCTACCCAATAACATAAATAAGATAAACATTCTATACTTATAAGCAATTTAAATACTCAATTTTTAACAATCTTCATTTCTGAGACAGAAAATCAAGAAACATGGGGTCTGGAGCTATACTGCCTATTTAATCTTCCCCAATTCCTAGCTAGCTGATTTGAGGTTTGGTACATAATCTGTTGGTTGTCATAATTTCCTCACTTTATGATAGTAGAATATTTTCCTTAGAGTATCAGTGTGAAGATAAATGAGTTAGTGCACTTAAAATGCTTAAAACAGAGCCAGGCATAATGAACTGTTAATGTGAATGACTTATGGTAATGATTATGCATCAAGATATGGGAAAGCCCTTTCTAAGGGTATGAAATGCAAATGCACAGGAAAGGTATGGATTTTGGAGGAGTGGCTGTGGGAATCTGCTCAGAGTCTTTACTCACCTGTAAAAGGGGGCTGCTTTCTGATTCCTATTCTACTCAGCTTTGGATACTTATATTCAGAAGTAGAATAAATACACACTTAATTGTTGCAGATCTGGTTCTCAGAAGTGTCCAGCTTCACAGTTCCTGGGTTTTACTTCATGAAGTATAACAAGATCACTCTGATTTTCATTTCAGGGCTTCCAGGGGTTTGGGAAAAGCTTTTAGTGCTTTTGGTAGAGAGATCCCACACCTGGAATGTTTTTAAACATGAAACAAGTGCCTGTTAAATGAATGAGCAAATGAATGGAAGTTCAAATCTCACACTTGTCTTTCATTTGACTGAATCATAAAGATGGTTCAAGCATCCTGGTCACCTTTTAGTTCAGAAGCTGATCTCATAACACATACAATGATAGAATAAAAATACTTTTAATTTTTACAGGACTTAAAATGTATAATCTTCTTTTACATTCACAATATTTGTGGAGGTCGAAGGGCCAATTTTATATTACTTTAAATCTAAAGATATTGTAATGAATTCTGAGAGGTGAATCATTTGCTGGACAAGTGCTGTTATATGCAGAGATGTTGAAAACTCAAAGAAAGAATTTCAAAAAACTTAGCATACACATATAGTCTATTTTTAAAAATGCATTTGTTGTTTAGTGAGATTGCTAAGCTTAATTGTGTCATCTTCCTCAGATTGGGAGCCTCTTAGAGGATTAGTAAATCATACTTTTGGTGTATCTGGGTGGGTTATGGAAATGTGATTATATAAAGTCCCTGGCCCTTTCTATTTGGCCCTGTATTTCTCTGTTCTCCTTCCAGGCTGCCATCAGCTAAGCATGTTCACAGCAGCATGTTTGTCCCATGGTGTGTTGTTGCCTTGGAGCCACCAGATATAGGATTGATTCCCATGATGCTACAAATCAAATCTCTCCTCTTTTAGATCGCAAAGGTCCAGCATTGTGCACCAGTGATGAGGAAGCTGAATGACACATTTAATATCTTAATAATAGTAAAGAGTTTGAAATTTTAAATCCTCGTTGTACATCCCACTTTGATTACCAGCTAGATGACTCCGAGCAAGTCAAATCATTTACAAAACAGAGTTATAATTTCTCATCATGAAGTGATGATTAAAACACCTATTTTATTGAGTTTTCATTATAATCAAATAATATATCTCACAGCTTTAAAATTTACATATGTATATTTCAAATATTTTTGAAATAGATACTATATTAGCATAATATAGATTTAAAGAGTGAAATATTATTACAGATACAAGCTGTCACATGAAACAATTCTGTTTTACCATACTATATGCTGACTTTTATAGTCAAAGTCATCTTAAAACTTTTTTCTGCTTTGGGTATGTACATCTAGATTTTTTCAGTGTATGTTTATACCACCATGTACTGCTCTAACCTTTTTAGACCTAAAGAATCCAAATTGTGGAGGAAGAGTTAAGAAATGATGATCCTGTCTCTCACTTAAATACACACATAATTCTTCTTTCCAATATTCTCAAATTAGTTATAAATAAATTTTGGTTAAATCATTTATAGTTTTGTCACACTCAATTTAATGTGTTAATTTTTCCTGACAAATTTTAGGGTTTTTTTTTTCTTCTGTCTCATATTTATGTGCCTCTCACTATTTCTTAAAACTTCAAGTGAATCCAGAAAAGGCATTTTCAATAAGATGAAATGATAAAGGAGCAAGTCAGTTCCAAGTCTCATGACTAGAAATGGTGCTGCGGGCATCTGCCATCCATGTGTTCTCACCTGGCTCATCCTCATCCTGTGATGCTCCTCATTTCTCTTGGGAACCTCCCTCCTGGTAGCTTTACTCCCATATTTTGTGATTCCCCATGTATTTCCCAAGGAAGACTAAATGGAATGTAATTCTGATACTTTTAATCCATAACTTTTTCTTTGGTATTACTGATTTTATTTATCTTTCAAACATCAAAACCATTTAATTTTATGCCAAACACTACCCTGATTACAAATATTAGTTTTATAATATGTTGTTAGTTTCCTGGAATAAAATTCTGGCTTGAGAATAATTTACTTTGACAATTTTGAAAGTATTTTTACATTTTTTTCTAGAATCTAATATTGTTAAAATGTTGGATGTTATTATCCAACACTACATACACATACTTAATAAAAATATTTTAATTAATAGCATGAAAATCGTAATTCAAGGAGATGAATTTAATGGATTTTCTAGCCTGTTCAGTTGGAACAGGAGACCACTAACAAATATAGGACAAGTATATGCTACCTATTCATCAATAATTAATTCTCAGCATGTACTGAGTTTTAAGTGTGTGGCCAGGCATTATGCTAATTACATCCGAATTATTAAAGTATTTAATTTCCACAAAAGTCTTATGTGCTATTCTCATTTTACATGTGAGGAAACAAGCTGTGAAAGAAGTTCATTCAGTAGAGGTCTACTAAATTAAGGTGAAGAATAGAGATTTGAACACACATCTTTAAATTAATTGGTAAGCTTTTCAGCCTCTCCACAAAAATTTAATATAACTATTAGCTCTTATTATCCTTTTTTTTTGGTACCAGGGATCTAACTTGGGACCTTGTGCTTGCAAGGCAGGCGGCAGAACCACTGAGCTAAATCCCCAACCCCAATATTCAGATTCTAAGAAATCAAAATTGTCATTTCATAACAGTTCTTCGGTGAGCCCGAGATAAAGAAAGCTACTGGGGGATATTTGTGGGTATGATTTTTGTATAATGGAGGGAATTAAACATTGATACATGGTTCTTAAAGGAATCAAATGATCTTCTATAGAAAGGATGGAGATGGTAAATCAAACAAACAAACAAAAAACAAGTAAACAAACTGGCCACAGGACTTTGAGTCCATAATTTTAAGTAATCAGAGTGAGAAGGATACTCATTTGCCAAAACAGATTCTTTTTAAGCAAAAGCAAGGATGACTTACTGAATGAAAGCAACAACTTAGAAGGTGAAATCAAGCATTACAAACAAGTCCTAGGGAGAAGAATCAAGTCTTAACCATGAAAATGGCACCACACCCAGTCAGATTTCAGAGTTGCTGTGAATTAGTGGAGGCCCCCATCTGTGTCTCCCATTTTCCTCCATTTTTTAAAAAATACCATAGTGGTTATAATATTTCTGACATACCATTATAGTTTTGACACCTATATAAGAAGTAACTTGTCTTTTTACTTCATAGGTCTTAGATCAAAGTGGCACAAAGTCTAAGATCCTCATAGCACCTAGGTCTCACCTAGATGCTGAGATTCTACACTTGGAGCCATTGCTGGTGGTATAATATTAAAGATATTTTGCTCAGTCTAAGGAACGGGGAGGTATATTTTTTAAGTTGGAAAGGGGTAAGAAGTATGTGACTTCAGAGCAGAGGAGGCAGTTAAAACTATATCTTAAAAATTTTTAATAATCCTCCATCAAGAAATGGCCCTATGCTCCTGGGATTTAGCTCAGTGGTGCTGCGCCTGCCTCCCAAGCGAAAGGTCCTAGGTTCAATCCCTGGTACCAAAAAAAAAAAAAAGGGCCTACTCTTGAATGTGGCTACTTTGTAACCAGTAAATAAAAGACTTGAATAATACTGTTTAATCTATCACAGGCTATGAAGGAGAGGTAAATTTATTTCTACTTCATGAAACATTTTTTTTTTTATTTTTACATTATCACAAAACTACCTGAGGCTACTGCGCCATGAGATAACTTAGACTCTGTGGAGAAGCCCGGCATTCAGGCTCCTCTCAACATTCTCTGCCTGGGAGCTAGACATACCTGTGATGAGAGGTCCCAGCCATACAATGCCCCAGCCGTACAAGTCTTCCCAACTAAGGACCTAAAACTCATGAAGCAGAGAAGAGCAAGCCATATAACCCCTTCCTCAATCCTGACCATATTATATTCTCTAAGCATTATCATGTGTTGATATTTAATCAAGTTTTAGATTATTTTATAGTTTTAACACATTTGGGATGATATGTTACATGGCAATAACTTCACCATTCAAAGAGCATGTATCATAATGTCAGTGGGAATATAAACTAATACAACCACTACAGAAGTCACTATGAGATTCCTCTAAAAACTAAAACTAGAAATTCTATTTGACCCAGCTATTGTCCTTCTAGGAATCTTCCTGTAAGAGTTAAAGACTCCATATTACAGTGATACATGCATACCCATGTTTATAGTAGCACAATTCATAATAGCTACATCATTGAGGTGGTCTATATGTCCAACAACAGAGGAACAGATAAAGAAAATGTGTTATTTACATGCAATGGAGTACTGCTCTGCCACAAAGATCAACTTGAGTCATTTGTAGGAAAATGGATGCACTATGAGTTAAGTGAAATAAATCTGATATACAAGCCTAAATATCACATAGTTTCTCCTGTTTGAGAAACCCAAATTATAAATGAAGAGAAAAATAAAAGATAGATAATGGGAAGTAGGAAGATGGATCTTTCTCAAATGGGAAGGGGATCAAGAGACAGAAAGATAGGGGAAAGAGTGCAGGAAAAGGCAATGAAAAGAGGAATTAAGATGTGTTACGTACAAGTACAAACTCCACACAAGGAATGCAAACGTTATGTACCGCAAACCAGTACTAGTAAAAATAACATTTAAAAAAGCCATGAATCTGAAGAGAATCAGATTTTTCTGTAGCAACTCTGAGCAGTAGCTCTAATCCTCCAGCTTCTCAAAACAACTATCTTCCAATCTTCCACAGCTAAAGAGCATATGAAGATAAAGACACATTCCTATGCCACATTTAGAAAGTGTTAACTTTTATATGTCATTTCTCACGATGTTTCACTGGACAAAGGAATAAATAAATATAGAGAAATACAGGAGACCAAATAAGGATGATAAGCAGATCAGCCTAGGTGGAGTTCAGTACATTTTATCTTTTTGCTACTGAGAAGGGTCTCAGAATGAAACCTTTGACCTTGAAAGAATCCAAGATACCAACTTTATAGATTTACAAAGCCTGAAAAATAATGAAACTATTGTTGACTCAAGTACATGAAAGAAGAACAAATTGACTCACACAATTTTTATGGAAAGTTTGGGACACATTGTAAAAATTGCCATAAATACGCCATGCCTAACCAGCAACTCCTCTGTCAATTTTAAACTCCAAGAGTAAAGAAAAAAAGAACAAATCATTTTAAAAATTTTAAAAAAGGAAATACAATTAAAATCTTATACATTGCTTAGCAGATAAACGTTCAGAGTCATATTAATAAAAACACTGACAAACGAAAGCAAACTGGGACATAAAGGGAATCAATTTATAGGCAAATGATATCTTCAATGCCTTCACAACCAGAAATTCATAAATTTACTTGATTAGTGGAGCAAATAACAACTCTAAATAATGAAGCTGAGAGACTACTCTTACCTGGCATGCCAAGAAAATTATTTTGGAAAATATGCTCAATTTAAACAGCCAGTTAAAAACCATGAATGTCAATTGAAGCCACTGTTCTATGCAATCTGTTAAATTTTGTGTATGTGGGTATGTGTGAATAGGAAAAAGCTGTTACTGCCAATATCCCTGTGAAAACATTCAAATACTGAATAACTTGCTCTTTTAAATCCGAGGAATAAGTAATTTATGAATAATATGCTGTACAATTACTGCTCTCCAAAGACTAATAGCACTGTTTGCTACTGAATTTTCACTTTTCCCCCCTGCTTAGTCACTTCTCTAAGTGACTTCTTCTATGTATATCTATGTATTTTTTAATTCTAATGCTAATAATATTCTGTCTGTCAAGAAATCACGTTGCCTCTATCTTTATATTGCATGAATTTGAAGCTTCTCACAACCACTGGTAAACACTTTTATTCAAATCAATATTCTTTCTCATCATCTACAATGATCACTACTCAGTTATTCCAATTATAGCAAAATGATCATAACTCGACAGAAAATCTCCATTTTACTCAGAACAAAAGCCAAAATCTTCACAAAAACTGAGCCTTATCTTCGCTCCAGTCACCAAAATCCTATTAACTCTGGGACCTCATTCCTTCCATATCTCACTTCCTTGGAAGCCCAGAGCATCCTAGCTGATCCTCAGGAAGATCAAATTTGCCCTTCATAGGGAATTCACTGTAGTTCTTTTTATCTACTTGAACCATATTTTTGCCACATATTTTTTGTTTTCATTGATTGATTCCAAGTCCCTAGAATAATCTTTGTCACATAAACCTCACCTCAATAATTGTTTTTTGTATATTGAAAATACATGATATTATTATTAGATTATGTTGGTAGGCATGGGGGAAGAAAAGGACAATTCATGGGATTTTTTTCTAATTTAAATTTTTTTCCTTTACTTTCCATTTCCCAATCTTGCCCATTTTGTATTTTTTCTACATCTGCAATTTATCTTCCTTCCAAGTTTCTGTGCTTCTGATTCATCTGGAAACTTAATTTTTTACGCATGCCACACTAAAATCTTTAGTGTAAGCTTCAAATTTCCAAATATGAGGAGGCCAAGAAGAAAAGCACTTATTGAAAAATAAAGTTCCCCAAACTAAAGAAAAAACAATACCATATCATAAAACCAAAGTCCTCCAGTTACTGCATGCCTTAGAGAATGTAAATATGGAGTTGACTAACATGTATATTCTTTTCCACATGAAAGTTTAGAGCAGGAATTTCTGAAAAGAATGCTGAAAAGGCTCACATGCCTACCCTAAGAACTAGAATCCATTATAAAATTTACATTTTACAGATAGGTCAAAGCCCTGGAAATAAGGACTAAATAAACTACAGTTCCAAAGAAGTGTGATTATTTCTAAGCTAACTGACTTTTGGTCATGCTCTTCCATGGGGGCACAGATGATTCTGGGTGTGAGTTAATAAAAAGTAAAGTCACAGCCTTCATAGAGAGAAAGCATGGGGCTTGGGTCAGGAGCTTGAAAAAACTCAGGTAAACCCAAATGGATTAGATTAGAAAGAAAACCACAGAATAAAAACAGTGATGAAAACTCAAAAGATAAAGTTTTAAAAGGAACTGAAGGAAAAATAAGCCCCCACATGCAAACACTACATTCAAAGGAAAAGGAAGAATGAATTTGTCTAAGTAGTTCTTGAATCTGTAAGTTAATGTCTTTCATCTATAAAGGTAAGGGGTTGACGATTATCTTTTACAATATTTCTTCTGTGTCATTTTCTTTTCTGTTTCCAGGATTCTACATATATGTTAATTTTTTTGCTATTGTTATTTGTTTTCCCCCATATATTCCTTTCTATTCTCTGAGCTTTGGTTTGTATATTTTCATTTTTCCTGTTCAAGAATCTTGTCTTTTTATGTTTAATGCTTTTATAAGCCTATAAATCACATTCATTATGAATTTCAGAAGATATTTTTCAATTCTAGAATTTCAAGAATTTTTTAGTTTAAAAATTTTTTGATTACCAGACTTTGTTGAAATCTCCTTTATAAATATGGTCACCCATATTTATTCTATATTTTG
This sequence comes from Heterocephalus glaber, assembly GCF_000247695.1. The sequence continues at coordinate 8,822,601 of NW_004624775.1, read as the reverse complement.
ATTAATTATACTTTAATTTTTTTCTTCTAAATGTTATATCTTATAAATGTGTGGTTGTTTATATTCTATAATTATCTTTTTAATCATATAATTCTGATTCTTGCAATACCTAGTACTATTTTGACTGGATTTATCATGTTTGATATAAAATTAGTGAGGTTTAAATTGTTAGATTAAGAGGCTAGGTGATGTATTGCAATAATATTGATAAAGTGTAATAGGTCTGTAGTTTATACCTACTGCTAGGTCACAGCCACACAGATTTTAACTTGAGCTCTTGATATGGTACCAAAACAAATAATTCCATTTAACTTTCCAGGGGTATTTAGATTACTTTTTCCCTTGATTCTTACAACTTCATGACTTAACATATTTATTTAAGGGACATGATTATAGGAAACATTTAAAATGTAGCTGTTCCTTCCTCATGTGCAACCCAAAATTCTGCTATTTTCTCCATAGCCAAAGGTGGCTTTTTATTGATGACACACCTAGGTTCTCAGTCTTGGGCTCATCCAAAGAATTGTCAAATAAACCAGAAAATAATCTACTACTGGTCCCTACATACATTTTTGTGGGTTATTTATTTACATAATTTTAATACAGTCACATTGGAGACTTGGCCTATCCCATTTGGAAGCATATATAATTGAATTTGCCAATGTTAAATACATTTTTCTGAAATTGAAAACCTTTGAAAAAATAAATTTTTATGGATTCCCCAAAGAAATTGTCTTTGTACTAGAAAGACAGAAAGGAGATAAAATAAATTCATGTCAGTACATTTGAAAAAGTAGCTGAAATTAACAAATTTCCAAGAAAATATAAATTACTAACAACACAAATAGAATATCTGAGTAATATTATATGCTACCTAAAACTGAATGAACTTTAATAAAACAACTCAAAAAATAAGTAATGCAAAGTTTATTCCAATTTTTAGATTAAAAAAAGGGAAGTTATGGCAATGCATTTTATGAGTCCAACATAATTTGATTACAAAACCTATTGAAAACATTGTAATATAAAAAGGAAATTAATACATTTTGAAAATTGCAAAAAATCTTTTAAAAAGTTAATGTAGTGAATGTACTGTATAAAAAGGAAACAATTTTATACATATATGAATTATATTTCATAAATATAGGTATGATTTAATATTTAACAATGAGTCAATTCAAATAGCCGAGCCAAAAATTGTGAACGGTAGTTGTATAATCATCTTATACAAATCCAAGTTTTGCAATTCTAGATTTATTGTTTTGTTTTTAATTCTACTACAAAATAGGAATGGTGAGAAACATTTTTAATCTCATATATATTTACCAAGATTTACAGCCAAAATTATAATTTAGAGTAAAATAAATTTTTTAATGAAATTGGAAATTAGATAAGTATGCATATTGTTTCTGCAGTGCAATTTGTCAATAGAAATAAATAAAACAGAAAGGATAGAAAGAAAATGAGAAAACTGAACTTAGACAAGAAAGCATGGTAACATTTATAGGCAGGCAATAGAATCTAAAAAACTGCTGGTAAATGTATTGGCACTGGTTGACACATTAAAATAATGTTTTCTAGATATCAGCCACATATAATTATAACATAAGATCAACACAAACCTTCTCAAATAGCATAGAGCATTAATACCAGAAAATGTACCTATGAATCGAAATGCACACTTCCACTTTATAAACACAAGGAATATAATTTCTATGAATTAAAGAAGACCTATATAAATGATGGGATATATTAAAGTGTATCCATGAATTAGATAAATCCATTTTGAAAAGTCATCAGTTATTTGCAAATTGATCAAATAATATAATTAAATTTCAGTTATATTTCCAACAAGATTTTGATTTTGGTATTCAGAGTAGATATCCAATTCTAAATTTATATGGAAACACAGAGGCATTAGAATGACAATGATCTTGACACCATATCTGGAATATGTCCGTTTCAGTTGTCAAGACATATTATAAAGCTATAATAATTAAACTGCTCAGTTTACTTAGCATATTCAAAGGTTGTGGAAAGTAGGACATGGACATCTTTGGGGGACAAAGGTCAAATGGAGATTTATTTACAGAAACGAATCATAATAACTAGCTCACACCATACATAAAATCAGTCACAACTGGACTATAAATATAATGGTTTAACTATAAATATTGTAGATTATGCTCACTTATGATTTAGGTTTTGGGTATATTTTTAAAGGTATGCAAAAAAGCAATTACCAAATTGAACTGCCTTAAATTTGAGAACTAAAAGATTCCTTTAAGAGAATGAAAAGGCAAGCTGCAGCATTGGGAAACTTTGTATTTTATAATACATAAAATAGACAACTGCAAAAACAGAACTTTGATTATATCACACTGCATTCTCATAAGGTGACTCTCAAAAACAAGCATCCATAAAACATAAAACAAGCATCCATTTTTTATCCCTACATGTATTTTATTTTACAGTATCTCTTCCCCTTCTTTAAACTTTTACCAGCTCATGATTCCCTGAACACAGAATGTACCTTGTAAGTGTTTACACTTTTTAGTAACTTTTCATATTTCTATTGTTTAGAAGGATACATTCATTTTTTTTCTCTTACCAAAGTAGTTACATCCTGATTTTAAAAAATCAACTCAAGTTTTGCAAGAGACTGTGATATTTCTTCCATCTGTGGTGAGAGAAGAACTTGCACCCTTCATTAATGCCTTATTTTATTTCTGATAATTAATCAAGGTTGTATTTCTTTCTCTTTTTCACCATTAAGATATGTTTGCAATACATAATAATTACATTCATCTTGGGGAGTTGGTATACATATTGTATCTTAATTATTTGTACTTTTCATATTTTATAATTTAATTTCTCCATCTTCTCTTCTTTTCCCTCCTGCTTTCCCTTCTCCCTTTTCTCCTTTTCCTCCTCCAGCTATGGTTCTTCTCTTCCTTATCATTCTTCTCCTCCTTCTTCTCCTTTTCCTTCTTGTGCTAATTCTTCAAAAATCACAACCTCTTTTATAGTTTTATCCTCTACCATCTTAGGTAAACCCTTCTCTACTTATATTTAGCTGCCTTACTATGCTGTGTGCATATCTACCAACATACTTATCCTTATAAACACTGTAATCATTCTTCATTTCTTACTACTCCAATGAAATATTCTGTAACCATTGATATATCTACCCCTTCCTTCCATAAATTCTCTAATATTTGACCAACATGACTCTCTGATTTTCTCTCTTTTTTACCAGCTTTATAACATATAGAGCTCTTGGCCCTTTGTGAATGAATGCTTTCCTTTTAAAAATTATTTGTAGTAGGGCCAAGGATTTACCTCAGTGGTTCCACCACCTGCCTCACAAGCGCAAGACCCTGAGTTCGATCTCCGGTACAAAAATAAATAAATAAATAAATAAATAAATAAATAAATAAATAAAATTATTTGTGGTAAAGATTCAGAGCGAACAAGGTCATTGCAGAGGTAAAACAGTATTGAAGTTTGAATTTTAGGATATTTTGAATATGTTGAATATAGACTTCTGTCTGTATTGTATCATAAAGCACAAACAAGTTATAACCTTATGTTATCAAAATGGAGATACTTTATTTTGGTTAGTGCTTGAACAAATAACCATGAGACTCTTACTTACTAACTGAAGATATAGCATAATAAATGGCAGCTTTCAAATAACAACTTTTCTGTTGAGTGGTATGTGCATTATTAAGGTTTTGGATTATTTTAAATACCATTTATGCAATAATGATAGTGATATTAATAAGCTTGAGAGCACAAACCTAATTCCACTCATATTCTATGGGTTTTAAATGTATGTTTATATTACATCCTCTGTAAAACAACATGGGATAGAGCCCACTGTCTTTTTTTACAGATGATCAGAGTGATAGAGAAAAGTGTAGTTCAAGTCTATACAGCTAGTAAGTAGCATAATAGGGATTTGAACCCACTCAGTCTCATTCCATAGCCTGCAGCCAACCATATTGTGTGTTGACTTTCACTGTGTTCTAGGTAATAGTACTTTGTTAATCATCCATAGGTGCTTCTTTGTTAACTTCTCTGAAATCAGATATTTGAAAAAACATCTTAATTCCACTTGATGAATTCACAGCACTTAAATACATATATTCCTTCTTTTACTCACTGTCTCAAAATGTAATGGTGCTTAATTTTTATGAATGTGTTGATAAATACATTACAGATGTATGTTGTTTTTTCTTTGTTTTTAATTTAGAAATATTGCTTAAATGTGAGTATTAAGGACTAAATATGTGTATGTCTATAGTGATAAATTTAATCTTAGTTATGAAATAAATTATTATTTAGTAGAGTTGTTCACTTATTAAGGTTTTTTTTTTTTAAGGAGAATTCCCTTTTACTAATACAGAAAAGAATTTCTAGAGTCAGACATAGAGGTTGTTCATTACACAGACAAAGAGAGTACCAATCAATATTCTTCAAGAAAGATCAAGATGTTTTGAAGCTGGTTTACTATTTGTAGAACGTTACGTATAAGTCAGTTTTTTCTAGCTAGTAGCTGAATTGAACCTTCCTTTATTGATAGATAGACAGAGATAGATAGATGTAGACTTATGTTAAATATCTGCAACTACCACTAGAAGCTTTTATGTCAATTTCAGTGTTTCTCCCAATGACCAAAGTTGTAAAGCCCAGAGTGCAACAATTATAAATAGTATGAGCAAATTAAAGAGAAAAATAAAAGATAGATAATAGAAAGAAGGGTGAGAGATCTTTTGCAAATAGGAAGAGGACAAAGAGTTGGAGGGAGTGCCAGGGAGGGCATGGGAAGAGGATAAAAGGATTTAAAACATGTTATGTACCTGTACAAACTCCCTGAAATGAATGTAATCATTATATACTGTAAACCTGTACTAAAATTTAAATTAAATTAAATTAAAATTTTAAAAAATGGATTCTGCTGTTTCAAAAGTGGATTGATTTGTGGTTGAATTCTTGCTATCAATTCCATCACCAGAGGTAGAACATACACAGGAAGCATCAAGTCGTACTTTAAGATGCTTAGGAGATTACATTTCACAGGACTGCATAGTAATAGGTAAATTAATATAAAAGGGGATAGGAAAAACAAAATATGTGCTAATAGTCAGAAGACACCTAGAAGTTGTGTGAAGCAAGCGTGCATTTGGTGAAGAGGGCAGAGAAAGAGGCTTTTGTCTTAGTGCAGAGTGGTAGCAGGAGGTGGCTGTTGCAGCGGTGGGGTGGAGAAGTTCCTTGGGGGGATGAGCATGTGCACCTGTAGGAAAAGCAAGGGTTTCAAGCATAAATTTCCACCCCATCAGTGGAGATTGTTTGAAATTGGGCTGAAAACCTTTAAGTCTTTGTTTTAAAAAAAGACTTTCAGGAAATTCTGAAATGTGGATCTGGTATTATTCATTAAGTTGTTCATTAGGAAATGAACAACTCTACTAAATAATAATTTATTTCATAACTGAGTTCTATCTACCTATCTATCTATTTTCTGTGCTTAATCCCCATGTGAAATGCTATTGAAATTAAGCAATATATAAGCAATATTTCAAATTAAAAACAGAGAACAAAGAGCATATATCTCTAATATTTTTACACATTCATAAAAATGAAGCATCGCTTAGATTTTGGAATAGTTAGTAAAAGAAAGAATACATATATTTCAGTGATGTGTATTCAAATACCAATGACAACTTGCATTATAATAGCTATGTTAATTAACTTGATTTAATCATTCTACATTGTACTCAAAAATCATCCTCTTTTTCCCCAACTATACCTATCTATCTAGCTGGTTATCATCCATCTAAAAATGCCCGTAATCCTAAGGAACATCCATTTTTATGTAACAACAGGAGAAAATCCAAAATAAAATGTTTAAGTATCTGTCACTATTATTATCCGGTTTTAAAATTCAAGGAAACTGAATTTTAAAGAAGTTAACTAAATTTCTTTAAGGTGCTGAATAGGCAAGAAGTAGGGCTCCAAACAAATTCTTGCTGGTCTACTGCAGAGTGTATAGTTTAACCTTTCTTTTCATGTTGCATCCTTAGAAAAAGATAAAAGATGAAGAGGCAGCAATCAGGTAGGAAGAAATTATCCAGACTTGTTACAGCATTATAAATAGAATAATGCTAAGAAAGCCAAGGTCAGATTCTCAAGAAAGAGGTTAAGCACTGAAAATTTCAGAAGTTGAATAGATACAAATACATCTCACTAGAGATTTCTGGGTATTGATTAGTATGTACTGTCTGGTATTGTTAAAAAAAAAAAGGAATAAGCTTTCAGAGGAAGAGAATCACAGAATCTAAAGTTAGAAAGGGGTAATGGAATGCATTGATTGATTGATTGATTGATTGATTGATTGAGATTAAACCCTGGGCCTTTGCACTGAGTTGCATCCCAGCACTTTTTATTTTGTTTAAATTTTGAGTCAAGGACTCACCAAGTCACTAGGGACTTGAGATCCTTCTGACAGCTTCATACAGTGCAGGCACTACAGGGTTGTGTGAACATATCTGGCTGGTATACAGTTTTAAGTAATTAACTCTTTAATAATGCAGTGTATAAGATAATAGATCCAAGTGTATCCTACTATAAAATGCCACAAATTAACATCCTCATTGCAGCTTTCAAGTAAAAATATCAATATTTAAGGGCAGATTTCAGGAGGATTATCTTCTTTTTCAATGAGGTCTATTCCATAACTGTTTGATATTTCTTATTTTTTATTTTAGATACCTTTTTGAAAATATAATTTATTTGGATTTTGCCTTGGCCTAGAGACATTGAATTTGAACCAAAAATTGGCAACTATGTCTCTAGGTATCTAATGCCAACAAGGAACAAAGCCTCATTCCTTTTGAGAGGAAGATTGTCAGTAAGAGAGTTTCTTTATTGTTGGACTTAGAAAAAAAACGCAAGAAAGAACTTGACAAGTAGTCAGGTTAATGCACATCCCCCTCATCAGTGCACTATACCCACTGACCAAGTCAATTAAATTCTCTCCAAATTTCACATTTGAACAGGGAGAGACAGAAATTGCAGAAAGGGCCCAGTAAATGAAGAAGTATCTGGCTCCACATGTTTATGTTTGACTCACAGTTCCTAATATGAGGGCTGTATATTTTCCTTCCTGGGCATTTTCCATATTGGAGCGCATTTTTCTTGGCCTTCATGGTTCTGCACAGGAATCACTGCTAACACAGATTAGAAGATAAATCTGAGGGCTCAAGAGTGCTTACCACACTTCAACAGACAGTAGTGTCTTCAGTTCCTGGTCAGGTTGCAGTTACTTAGGCACACACCTGTAAGGTTTCCCCTTCTTCTCCCACAGACTTTTAAACCAAGTGTTATGTATTTCTAAGATATACTCAGAGGAAAAGAAAATAATTACTATTATTTCTTCTCTTTTGACATATGTAGAAAAATATTGTCCTGGTGAAAGTTAAAACATTATAATTCATCTCCTTAAGTAGTACATATTTTAAACAGCATGTTACTTACCAAAAGGTAAATTATTTTAGGTGATCATAAGTGACAACATAAGAATATTCTGAAAGAAAGTCTACAATAATGATTGCATTTTTTTAAAATTTAGTTTTTACATTCTAAAATAGTATTCTATTCAAGGTTATCTAAATTTAGAGAATTTAGCATAGGGTAGGAAAGTAGAGTTTTAAAGTTTAGACAACATGTAGATATCTAAATTTGATCACCATGAATAATGCCACAAGAAACTAAGAATAGGGCCGGGGATTTAGCTCAGTGGTTCCGCCACCTGCCTCCGCCTGGCAAGCGCAAGGACCCGAGTTTGATCCCCGGTACCAAAAAAAAAAAAAAAAGGAAGAAAAAGAAGCAAAGAATAATGCAAAGTGAGGCATGGTCACACATCACATGCCTGTAATACAAGCACTCTGGGAGGCTGGGGCAGCCATATACCAAGTGTGACCCCAGCCTGGTTAATTTAGTGACTTAGCATGACCTTGTCTCTAAATAAGTAAACAAATCAATAAATAAATACATTAAAAATAACTGGATAGGTATCTTGTTGTAAATGCTTTAAGTTCAATTTCCAGTATTGAAAAAAATGAAATTTTGATCTTATAAGACACATTATAAATTTTTTCCATAGTTCTCTTTAATGTTTCTTCTCTAGAAAAAACTATTAACAGACTATCACATGGAGACGGTATGAAGAAACCTGATCCTCATTGTAATATTGTGTGATTCAGTGGATTTTATGAGTTGAGCTTCCATAATCACATTAAAATAGAAAACTAAAGACATAAATTTTCTTAGTAACTCAATTTTTAATTTTAGTGATAGGAATTTATTCATATTTCTGTTCCATTATTTAAGTAGAGGAAAGAAAATATATAGGAAAAATATATTTATATTTCACACCCTACACACACAAAATACACTCCTATATACGTATGCCAGTAAATCTTGAGCCTACATTCTTTACAATGATGTAATAATACTTAATAAAGGGTCAGTTATCTTGCAACAACCAAACTAGTTCAAAAGCTACAGATACTGCAAATAGAAATATTCAAATCTTGGGGGGTTTTTTTTGCTTAAATTCTTTCATTGGTACATTTTAGGTATACATTATGTATACATTTGGTTCTTATTTTTCCCCCATTCCCTGTGCTCCTTTCACTCCCTCCACCTTTCCCTATTTACAAACACTTTATTTCCATTTTTTCCTTTGCTCATAATTTTTCCTTTCCCTCCTTTCCTTTCTCCTTCCCCTCCAACTTTTCCTACCCCTTTGGACCTTTTCTTCCTATTTCAAATTATCAATTATTTGTTTTAATCATTTTAATCCTTATTTACACTTTCAGTTTCTCACACTAGAGAAACTATTCGGTATTTACACGTGTGTCCTATTTATTTCACTTAAGAGTATGGCCTCAATATGCATCCATTTAGCTATAAATATCTCTAGTTTCTCGTTCTTTATGGCTGAGTATGCTGTTATGAAATATGCTCAGTAGTTAATGGGTCAGGTCTTATTATGATAATATAACAAAATGAAGAAAAATACAGCTCTGTTTATATACTTTGGATATTTCTTACAAACTAATTCTTCATAAATTAATTATAGCATTTGACTCCTCAAATGAGGCTTAACTGTGATGTGGATAATCAGAATTCATTGAGAATAGTTTCCAGGGTTGGAAAGGGGTAAGAGTAGAATTTATAACTTGACAAATGACTTGTCAGTGTTGGAACACGATGAGCCATGGCTTTGTAAAAAAGTGGAAAAACAGCTAAAATCTTTAGAAACAAATGAAACACACCATTATTCCATTTTGGAATTGCTTGTTTAGCAATCATTATTGTTAATGGTTCCCATGAACAGCTGAGCAAAAACCTAAAGGGGTATATTTTAAATATCATAAATGCTCACTTCTTCATCTGTCTGTTGCATAAAATTCATAGCCTTCAAATCCAAGTAGATGTTTTTGTCCTCATTAAGCTATAGGGAGCATCAAATAAGTAATATGTAATAATCATTCTTGTCCTGGCACTGTGGAATGAAGCATTTCATTATTCACTGACTTTATAGAGCATATGAAAAGAACTATCAAAGATAAAAGAAGATAGTATTTGGGTTTTTAAATATTTTAAAGAAACTTACCTCGTATTTTACATTCCTTAATAATTTTTTTTTTTGGTGAAAACCTAAAATTTTGTTGTGGAGGACTCCCCTCCTATCTTCCAGAGCCCTAAGATTTCTGGAGATGTGGGCATAAACTGTTGGTATTTTGGATTGATGCATTTTCATTGTGTGGGACTATCCCACATACCACAGGTATTTAAATTCCTAGCTTCTGGTCCTAAACTCCACTGGCATTGCTCAGTAATTACAGTAAAAACAATGTCAAGCACCTTCCTATGCATTTCCGCCCATCATTAGGTTTAGAGACCCTCAGATATCTCAAGTGGAGAAAAGATTCTTTGCTTATATGCCTTCAAACAATCAGCAACAAATAACAAACTACAAATATTTATAAATTGTCTTTGTTTCTTCAAACCCAGAGCCTCTATGGCTTGTGTATTTCTATCAGTGTCTCAATCATATTTATGCAATGGAGACGAAAACCAACCAATGCATACAGTACATGAAAATGTCAATATTTATCTATCTTGTTCAATTCCTGTATTGACCCATCCCTCCTAAATTTTAATAGTAAGATTCTAGCTATTCTTCCTTTCTTAAATGTCTGTATATCTAGCCCCTTCTCTCAAATTGCTTCTGATTATTCTTCCAAATAATTTGACTTAATTTCTTTCTTTCCCTTCTTTTCTTCTTCCTATTTTCCTCCCTCCTTCCATTCCTTCTTTCCTCTCTCATTTCCTCTCTCCCTCTTTCCTTTGTTTTCTCTTCTTTTCTCCACTCTTTCCAATTGAAAAATGGTAATCTTTGTGTAAAGATTTTTGACATACCTGAACCCAGGAAGTAGATATTAGGCACACATCCCATGTGCACATATAGATGAAAGTACACACATATATGCACATATTTCCCCCCGCCCAGCGATGGGGCTTGAACTCAAGGCCTGTGCACTGAGCTACTTCCCCAGCCTATTCTTTATTTTTTTAAATTTTGATACAAGGCCTCACAAAGGCACTAAGTTGCCCAGGCTAGGCTTGCATTTGTGAACCTTCTGCCTCAGGCTCCTAGAGTGCTTGAATTATAGGCATGTGCCACCATTCTGGCTACACATAAATATATTTAATTTAGGGTTAATTTGGGGTTAGAGATCCAAATAGAATATGTCCACCTGCACTTAGGAAAAATATTAATTTATTTCTGTATCTAAAAATGGTCCCCTAGGGTACAGAAGAGACATCAAAGGGTGTGACAAGAGATGGGGAAAGGGTTATTAAGGGCTAGATTACCAAGAATTTTCAAGCTCTGATAAGGTGCTTATATTTGATCTTGTTACCTGGAGACCTTTTAAATTGTTTACCTTTTATATTAGCTTTGTAATAAAGCCCATTATGGTCACTGCTCTGGCCTTAGAAATCACTGGTGAGCCTCTCTTTTTTTCTGAATTCCTTGGCATTTTGGTCTGTAACACATTTGGAGTGTGGTTTGTGGTGTCAGTTTTCTGCTTGTTCACCTAAATTACCTAAGTGATTTTTGTCTTACCTGGGATTTCCTAGAAGCAAAAACAGAGAGGAAGAGTTTTATATTCAGATAACATTGCAGAGGTCAAAGGGAGGCTGAGACAGAAGAAGAGGAGGGCTCACTAGAAGTCCACGATGCTCTGGAACATGAAGGCACTGTGGAGTTCTTATCACTTGAAGCAAGGGCCCTGGGCTTGCACACCTGTGTTTGCCAGCCCCTGGCTTGGGCACTGGCAGGAGGCGATTGTGGCCTCCCAACATTTTCAGAAACACTGCCTTCTTTAGACCACAGCAATTTTCAGAAGGGTGGAGTTGTTGTCTAGTAACAATTAATTCTCAGAATATTTGTTAGTTACCAGCCTGTCAGCTGTACTAGTGGGTCATGTGCTTCTCTGTTCCATTCATTTGGAATTCCAGTGCCTGGCTATTAGATTGGTAATTTTGAAGTTTCACACCTCCTATTCAAAGTCAAGTTTTGTTTTTTTTTTTGCTTAAATTCTTTTATTGGTACATTTTAAGTATACAATACATTTATATTTTTCATTGGATACTTGTATCTGTACATTATGTATCTTGGTTCTTATTTTCTCCCCGTTCCCTGTGCTCCCTTCATCCTCTCCATCCTTCCCTATTTACAAAGACTTTGTTTTAATTTTTTCCTTTCCTCATAATTTTTCCTTTCCCCTTTCCCTCCAACTTCCCCTACCCCAAAGAAAAGTTATTTTTTAATAATGCAGTAAGTGAGCATGAATGTTAGCATTGGAGTCTATGTAATAAAGTTTATAATAGACTTGTTTTAAAATTATCATATAATAACATATATTATATTATGTATAGCATGATGAACAGTTAACTGTATAGTGTATTATATTTGCTAAATTATTATAATTATATAATGCATATGTAACACTATATAGATTTGTTACATTATGTGTTATATTTAACATAATAACGTTAGTGAAATTTGATGAGCATTTTAAATAATTTCTCTACTTATTAGTGATTTTTAATCCAAAAATTTTCCTATTCTAAGATTCTGCTTAATACTAGAGCCTCTACTAACACCCAGTGAGAATCTTCCTTATTTCTGATTCTTCATTCTGTGTCTTTGTTTTGATTCTCTCTCCATATCCCCCTTATGTATCTTCTTCACTTCTGTGGGCTCAAATCTCACCTCTGCAGTCTATCAGCTGAGTGATCTTGGACAATTTCAGTCACTATGCCTTCGCGGCTATCACTGTCCTTAAAATGGGATAATAATGGTTCCTACTTCCCATGGTTTGGGGAGAACTAAATAAGATAATCACTTAGAGGCATATGAATTATTTTTAGTGCCCTTGACTTATGTTTCATTTCCCCTTGGGGGCTCAATTAGCACTTTTGGAAGAATATTCCCTTACAACTTTGTTGGAAGACTGAATTCTCTTTTTTTGTCTCTTCATTCCTGAGTTCAGAATATGTACTTTTGACAGCATCCATCCAAACTCTCTTTTTACAGACATAGTTCAATTGCTTCTATTCACTGTCTTTCCTATTACTCTCACTAATTTGTCTCTTTCCAGCTTTGACAGTACGTAGACAATGTTCCACACAATTTAGCACTCAATTGCATGCTGTCTTATAGTCACATTATTGTCAAGAATTATAATCATGTTCTTAAGTACATTGTTAACTCCTTGAGGGTATGGTATCTCATGGTAAAGTGATTAAAACTGTCACAAAGCTTAGATCAACTTTGAATCAGAGTAGGCTTCAAGAGAAATTGTGATGATTAATCTATTCATCAAATGTTTATTGACCATGTACTAAATGTGATCCACTTCTGAAGTAGTAGCTTAGCAGACTGGATTTAAAAATGTTTGCTGCTAGGTCAAGAAACAGATATCACATACATTTATGTGAACACACACACACACACACACGTATGCACACAAATATTTTCAATTTGGATTGAATTGGTTTTAGAGTTCCAGATGTAATGTGTTCAGATGCACTGAAGAAAAATGATCAAATCACTACAGAATCTAAAGTTAATCTTTCAGGTTGTAGAGAAGAGAGCAAGAAGTATAACAAGACATGGGAGAGAGAAACTTTTACTGTAATAAACACAAAAGGTATATTTTCAAAAAGTACGCCAGGGGATAAAAGGGTAGGGAATGCATGGAAAATCTTATCTCAAATTTCCTCATATCTTCAAAGAATCTTCATTTAGATACAATGTGAAAGTCATGTCCCTGTCCCAGATGGTACCTGCTAGAAGCCTGGGGCTCTTCTTCCATAGCAGTGAAGATCCTTTTTATGATCACTCAAGTTGTCTGGATCTCTCCTCAGAGTGATGAATGTACTTTCTTTTAGGCATTGTCTCGCAGAATAGTCCTTGTTATATAATAGTACATGAGCTTTGCCTGAACATTGTTCTTGTTTTAGAAGTCAGAGGGGAGTGAATGGGTCATGTCCAGCACAGGTTTGCACAGCCTTGCTGATCCTAGAGGCTGAGGTATGTTTAAAAGACAATGCATGTATGGAATGTCACAGACAAAGCTAAATGCTCTAAGTGATCAGTGGTATATTTTAACAGTTTTTCTTGGCAGAAAGTTGAAACACTAGAAATAGAGAGTATATGTGATGATTCTTAGTCTCAAATAGTGATAAGTGTATTGAGGTTTATGTATATATATGGTCTAATTTAGTTTTATATAAATATATATACACAGAGACATATGAATATATAATATCTTAGTGCATTTCAAAAGCAACTTTTTAAATAGGCTAAATAATTTTCATTCATATTACCTGGTAGCTGTATCACAGACACATCCAGTAGAAACCATATTTTTTTACAAAAAGAAGTCATATGTAGTAATTTCTTCAATAAAAACTTCTACTGAAATGTCTCAAAGCATTGTCAAAAACAGAACAAAAAAACATATCACCATTCAAACTGTTACTGATAGCATTGTGACTCTCTTGCTAATAGAAGTGCACTTTAAAATGTCACATCTTATTTTAGTACTAATTATAAAACATTGCATTATAACAAATTGGCATGCATTTCATTCCATTACATGAAAAGTTTTGGGTACTGAAAGAAAGGTTGACTTGTTGGTCCATAAAATTCAATCCTGTACTTGATCATTAATCGAGTGATGCAAGAGAAAGAGGTAACTGAGTTACAGTGTAACAAACTAATATTAATCGAATTTCTTTGGTGCCTCTTCAACTGGATTATGTACTACCAAACATAAATATATTTTTCTTTAACTTAGAAATCTTTTGATTTATTAGTTTTTAAGCAACACAATTTTATTATCTCACAGTTCTTCGGGTCAGAAGTCCAGTGTGGGGTGAACCTGTGGAGGAGAACCTGTGTTCTGGCTTCTCCAGCGTCTAGATGCATCTTCCTCCATCTTCACTTTAAAAATAAAGTTTTTGTCCAAATGGTATTTGTGCATACAAAAGTTTTCTCTAAACATAACTCCAAAATATAAGGAATATTTAATTTTTGAGATCTAAATCATAGTAATTGGCATTAATTTATAATTTTAAGAATGTTGAAATTACTTGGAATGTGTTGTTAATGAATTTTTACCATAAATATTACTTCATTTATTCATGAGTTTATTATCATTATCAAAAATTTAGAAACAATTTACAGTAATTATGGAAATGCTGATAATTGTGCTAAGCAGAGAGTTTAATAAAGTCTAACTTCAACTGAGTCTCTATGTGCTGTTTGTATTTGTTCTCAACAACTCTGTTAATTGTAATACGTCAACTTGATTCGAGTGAGAACCACCTAGCAGATTAGGAAAGCAAAGTCTGGGTTCCTCTGTGGATGACTGAGATGTAGACCAGGGTACTGAGGAAGGAAGACCACTCAAGTTGTAGATGGCACCAACCTGTAGGAGTGTAGCCTGGATGAATGAAAAGGGAAAGAAGGACTTGGGTCTATTTTGAAGAGTTCCAATCTTCTTGAGCAGCTGCATTCTTTGTGGCAGTTTCCTTTGAACATCAGCCTGCAGGTCCCAGTTTCTTCAGAGTGCCTAACACAGACCTGCATTGGTAAATGTTCAGTGAGCTTCCAAGCCTTTGACCTTAGTACTGCATGCCTGATCACTCCTACTCTGCAGCTTCTGTTGTCTTGAGCAGCTACTGGATTTTTAGGTTTTCCAACACACAAAGATCCATTGTAGATTCTCCTGCCTCTGATCCCATAAGTCTATCTAATATATTCCCTTGCATAAATATACATATGTTTTCTATTGACTCTATTCCTCCAGAGAACTCTAATTAATACAACAACATAACATTCTATCTAGAGACAACCTTATGAGAAGCAGTTACAAGGCAACGTAGTACTTGGAATTTATAGTATTATTCTGTATTTTACTGATACACATAGTGAAATAAATGTTATAGTGGAATTGTAGGCATTTGATTCTAAAAAAGGAAATTTGAGAAAAAGTGTGCAATTCTAGATATTGCTAATGATTTGTCTTTATTCCCCCTCATTTAAATACTCTGAAAATTCTTTTTTGCCTGCCTATAGTCCCTGGTCTATTCTTTTAGCTGCTCTAGGGACTCAGTAATTGGCATCAACATAATTTTATTGTTGGAACATTTATTATTATGCACACATCTTCATGTTTGCATTCATTTATAGTGCACTTCAGCAAAATTTTGATCGCTAGTTTATTGAATCTTACATTCAAATTTGGGTCTCTCTTTTACTTCCTCACTCACTAAGTCAGAAGCACGACATGTTTCTTCCACATTGTAATATTGATATGCCAATACTCTACTTCTTTTCGGTATACTTTATTTTTTCTGATGGCTCACCCAATGATGAATATTTTATTCTTTTGCTTTCTCCATAATCTAGATTATTGGGAATTTGGTATTTTCTTCCTTGTTATAACAGTATTACTTTCCAATTGGATTCAAACTTTAAATGACTTCCCTAAATGGACATAAACATGGATTTTTCTGGCATTCTCTGTGCAACATCATTAAACATCCTCTCTGGAAGCTGTTGATCAATATTTTACTTATTTACCACTTCATATCTTTTGTTAAATTTAGCAGTTAACAACAGCTGGGACATGCTCAGTTGGTCCTGAGAGATAGCCAAGTTTCTTTTTTTCTTCTTTTCCTTTTCTAAACTATCTAGTTAGCCCAGTGATGCTTTATACTTATCAAGTGCTGAATTACTTTGATATTCTGTAAGAAATTAAAATGTTCTCATATTTTCCTTTTCCATCAAACTATGTCTACAGGATATGTTTGTAAAAGCCCTGTATTGAAATATATGGAATATACTGTATTAACTTTAAACTTTTTTCTCAGTAGAAGGATTTACCAGAAATTTTTAGTGCATTGCAAATTGTCAATTTTGGCAAAGTGAAAACTGCCAAGAAGTGAATATAGTATAAAGAACAGCCACAAATTGGTTGATCCAAGGGTTTGTTTTCCCAGAACTCGGGAATTTAAGAATAGAAGATAAAACAGCAATACAAACAAACAAAATGTAAGACAAACAAAAGGATTAGTAACATAAAAATAATGCTGGTATATATTCTAAATTGTTTATTTAGTTACAAGTCACAATAGGTTGTGCATGTTTATATAAATCTTAAAAATATCACAGATTATTCTGTGTGGGTAAAGGACTTTTGCTTCAAAATGTTACCATCAACAAAGATTACAGAGTGTCAGCAGAGACCTGTTCTTTCTAATTTTCACAGAGTATTTGCTCAGAAATCAAATATTGACTATAAGTTTCTCGTTAAATTTGTTAAATCACATAAACAGGTATCAATTTTTACAAAGATTTTTATTTTAGGACTTGCCATATTATAAAATTCAGATAAAAAGTTTTAACAATAGGAAAAATATGAAGTTGATATATATTTGTTACAAGTTGAAATTTTATTTTTGAAAGATTTAAAAAAATTGTTTCCCTCAAAGTCTCTGTAAATAGGGAGGGATGGAGGGGTTGAAGGGAGGGCAGCGGAATGGGGAAAAAGTAAGAACCAAGATATATCATGTAAAGGTACAAATTCCCAATGATGAATATCACCATATTGTATACCTAAAATGTACCAATAAGCTTAATTAATAAAAAAAATAGTTTCCCCTTTGAACCTGGTATTTAGCATATTATGCCCTAAGGATTGTATAATATAAAATTATTCAAGTGGTATTATTATCCATTTTTAATATCAAAAATACTAGAACTAAAAATTCAAGTGTAAGATGAAGTTTGGTATTATTTAATTTCATATTTCAGTTTTCAGAATAATGTAATCTACTGATAAATATGGATAAATTAAAAGATTTTACTTTTGCAAGCTTTGGATGGAAAGAGAAAAAAATAATTTTGGCAACAAATTATGTTATTTTTCTCCCAGATTTTTATGATAACTACTGGTTGAAAGCACATGAGGTCCTATTTAAGATAAAATATTGATACATATGAGCTGTGTGTGTGCATGTGCATGTGTATGTGTGTGACTGTGAAAGAGAGAGACAGAGACAGAGAAAGAGAGACAGAGACAGAGTGAGCTAAGTTATGGGTCTATTTTTGTGATATATTTTCAAATGCAAATGTTACATATTTTCATCAAGCTGTAGAGACACTGGCTGACTACTTCAGTTTTTATTGCACGAGAGGTGGTAATACCATGGGATTCATGAAAAATTCATTCAATATCATGTAAGTAAAAGTGGGTTGGGGGCTTCCAGGTCAATGTGCCAAAGCTCCCAGTGCAGAGTAGGAGGCTTCTAGGCCAACCTACCACTGCTCCCAGCACAGAGGAGGTGAGCCGCGTGGGCACCAACAGCAGCCACCATCCCCCCTCGTTGAAATGAGAAGACATGTAAACAAGCCTCACAATCAGACTTCCAGATCAGCTACAGCAATCCCAAAGGGAAATGAGATGGAACACTCTGATACTCAAACACCTGGACTCCCGGAACTAGCAACAAAAGAGGATATGGAAAAAATGAAATCAGAACTAACTTCTCACATAATAGCAGAGATTGTGTGCAGAGTGCAAGACAAGATTAATAAATCTAAAGAGGACAAAGATAAAAAAATAGAGGAGTTGAGGAACATGATGGAATCCCAACATAGGAAGCAAATGGAATCCATAAAACAGATGCAAACAGATTTCCAGGAGATTAAAAACTTCACTGAATGTCTATGTGGCAGAATGAGCCAATGTGAGGACAGAATTTTAGATATAGAAGATAAAATTGCAATTAGTGACTGGGAAAACAAAAATTTCTTTAAAATTGTAAGGGACTATGAGAAATCAATCCACCAGCTGCTAGACAATGGAAAGAAGAATAACATAAGATTGATTGGAGTCAATGAGGAAACAGGAGACAGTGCAGATGACATAAAAAAACTGTTCACAAAAGTGATGGCAGAAAACTTCCCAAGAAGGGGAATAGAACTTGACATACATATGAGTGAGGCATATAGGACTTTAAATAGGCTTGATCAAAATAAATCTACACATAGGCATATAATAGTTAAGATTCCAGAAGCCCAACAGAAGAACAAAATTCTACAAGCAGTTAGAGAAAAGAAACAAATCACATATAAGGGAAAGCCCATCAGAATCACAGCAGGCTTCTCAGTGCAAACCCTCAAGGCAAGAAGAGCTTGGAGTGATGTATTCCAAGGCCTAAAGGATAACAGCCTCCAACCCAGATTGTTGTACCCTGCAAAACTATCTTTCAAAATTGATGGTGAAATAAGATACTTCCACGACAAAGAGCACCTGAGAAATTTCATGAA
>NW_004624775.1:8766023-8779053 GCF_000247695.1 Heterocephalus glaber | reverse complement strand
CTGCTGTGATTCTGATGGGCTTTCCTTTGTATGTTATTTGTTTCTTTTCTCTAACTGCTTGTAGAATTTTGTTCTTCTGTTGGGCTTACGGAATCTTAACTATTATATGCATATGTGTAGATTTTTTTGATCAAGGCTAGTTGGAGTCATATGTGCCTCACTTATCTGTATGTCAAATTCTTTCCCCCTTCTTGAGGAGTTTTCTGCCATCACTTCTGTGAACAGTTTTTTTTATGTCATCTGAACTCTCTCCTGTTTCTTCATTGACTCTGATCAGTCTTATATTATTCTTCTTTGCATCATCTAGCAACTGATGGATTGATTTCTTGTGGTCCCTTACTATTTTAAAGAAATTTTTCTTTAATTCACTAATTGCAGTCTTGTCTTGTATATCTGAAATTCTGTCCTCACACTGGCTCATTCCACTGCCTAAACTTGCAATGGAGTTTCTAATCTCTTGGAATTCTGTTTGCATGTTTTATGGATTCCATTTGTTTCCTATGTTGGGATTCCATCATGCTCTTCTGCTCCTCTATTTTTTTATCTGTGTCCTCTCTAGATTTATTCATCATGTCTTGCACTATGGGCACAATCTCTGCTGTTATCTGAGAAACTTTTTCTGATTTCATTTTTTTCCAGGTCCTCTTTCATTGCCATTTAGGGAGTCCAGATGGTTGAGTATCAGATTGTTTCATCTTGTTTCCCTTTAGAGTTGCTTTAAGTGATCTGGAAGTCTGGTTTTGAGACTTGTTTATGTGTCTTGTCATTTCACTTGAGGGTTTTGCTGCTGGCACCTGTAAGGCTCATCTCCTAGGCACTGGGGGCAGTGATCTGATGGCCTGGAAGCTTCACCTCCTCTGCCTATTTAATTCTCTCTTGAAGATACCTAGAGGGTGAAGAGCTTTGTCAAGTGAAATTTCTACTGTTAGATTTTTGAGGAATCTCCCCTCAGATTTCTGTAGTGGTTGTATAAGTTTTTATTCCCACAAACACTATAGAAGTGTTTCTTTTCCCCCCACAGACTTGCTATCATATGATATTGTTTGATTTCTTGATGCTAGCCATTATTTCTGGAATGAGATGGAATCTCAGTGTTGTTTTAACTTGCATCTTCCTGATGGCCAAGATGTTGAAAGCTTTCTCATGTATTTATTACCCATTTGTGCTTCTTATTCTGAGACATGTCTATTTATTGCAGTTGCACAGGTTTTGATTGAGACTTTTATTTTTGGGGGGTCTAATACTTTGAGTTCTTTATGTACTCTAAATCTTACTGCTCTCTCTGAGGAATAGCTGGCACAAATATTTTTTCTCATTCTTGAGGTTGTCTCCTCACTCTGTTGCCTGTTTCATTTTCTACATAGAAGCTTTATACTATGATAGAATCCTATTTGTTGATCTTGATGTTATTTCTGTGCATTTGGGCTTCTGTTTTGACTATATCTTTCACCCATTTTACTTTCCAGCAGATTAAGTTTTCCTTTTTTTGGTACCAGGGATCAAACTTGGGACCTTGCACTTGCAAGACAGGTGGCAGCCCCACTGAGCTAAGTCCTTGGCCCTAAGTTTCCTTTTAACATCTAGGTATATGGTACATTTTCATGTTAGTGGAGTACATGGTGAGATACATGTACTACATGTGAGAGCCACTTTTTCCAGCACCATGTATTAAAGATTCTTTCATTCTCTGTATGTTCTTGGCCCCTTTGTCAAAGATCACATAGTTGAATATGCCTAGAGTTGATTCTGGATCCTCTGTTCTTTTTCACTAATCCTAATACAGTATTTGTTTTTGTGCTGGTGCCAGGTTGTGTTTATCACTGTAGCTTTGCCATATAATTTCAAATCTGGGATTTACGATGCCTGGTGCTTTGCTCTTATTACACAGGATTTCTTTTGCTATTCTGGATAAGTTGTTTTATGTAGCTCTATGAAAAATACTGTGGGTATTTTGATCAAGGTTGTATAAATCTGTATATTAGCTTTGGAAGTCAGGACATTTTCCCTATATTGATTCTACCTATTGAAAAATGGGGAAGTAGTTCCATTTTCTGATGTCTTCTTTGATCTACTTTTTCAGCATACTATAGTTTTTGTTGTAGAAGTTTTTCATTTCGTTAGGCTAATTCTTAAGCATTTAACATTCTTTGAGTCTATGGGTCTATAACATTGTTTTCCTAGTTTTCTCCCTGTAAGGTCATTATTGTATAAGAATGGTATTGAGTTTTGTGCTTTGATTTTGTGTCCTGCTGAATTTGTTTATGAATTCTAAAATCTTTCAGTGGAATTTTTTGAATCTTCTGTATAGAGGATGATTTCATGTACAACTGATTACTTGACTTTCTCCTTTCTTATATATAGCCCTTTTATTTCTTTGTCTTGTCTGATTGCTCTGGCTAATGTTTCAAGTATTATGTTGAATATGAGTGGTGATAGTGAATATCATTGTCTTCTTCCTGATTTTAGAGGGAAAGTTTTTAGGATTTTTTCCCATTTATTATGATGTAGGCAGAATTTTTTCATAAATGAATTTTATAAGTTTGAGACAAGGTCTTTCTATCCCTATTTTTTCAGGGTTTTAATTGTGAATATTTGTTGGAAATTGTCAAAGGCTTTTTCAGCATCTGTTGAGATGATCCTGTGACTTTTGTTCTGGCTTCTGTTTATGTGATGTATTACAGTTATCAATGTGTGTTTGTTGAACCATTCTTGCATCTATGGAATGAAGCCTACTTGTCCTGTTGTATGATCTTTTTGATGACTTGTTGCTTTCTGTCTGCCAGTACCTTATTGAAGATTTCTGTTCATTAAACAGATTGGCCTGTAATTCTTTTTTTTTTTTTTTTTTTTTTAAGGTTTGATCCTTTTCTGGTTTTATAATCATGGTGATGCCAGCTTCCAAGAATGATTTTGAGAGTTCTCCGTTCCTTTAAATTTCATTACAGATGTTGAAGAGTATTGGCCTTCTCTGAAAGTCTTGTAGAATTCAGCAATGGATCCATCAAAACCAAAACTTTTCTTAGTTGGTAGATATTTTTTATTACTTCTTCAATTTCATTTCCTGTTATTGAATTATTCAGTTTTTTTAAAGCTTCTTGGTTTAATTTTTAGTAATTCACATATAACCAGGAGTCTATCCATTTCTTCTGAGTTCCTTAAATTAGTGGCATACAGATTTGCCAAATAATTACTAATCGTCTTCTAGATTTCAGTGTATTGTGATATCACCTTTTATATTTCTGATGGCATTGAGTTGGGTCTTCTCTTTTCCCCCTTTTTTTTTCTTTGATAAGTTGGCTAAGAGTTTATTTACTTTGTTTGAGGAATCAGCTTTGCTTTTGTTGATTCTTTGTAATTTTTAAGTCTCCATTTCATTGGTTTCTGCTCTGATATTTATAATTTTCTTCCTTGTACTTGTTTGAAATTTCAATTGTTTTTAGAATTGAGGTGTATTGTTAAGTTATTTAGTTAATAAATGCTCTTTTTTTGATGTAGACATTCACAGCTATAAGCTTTCCTCTTAGAACTGCTTTTATTGTATCACACAAGTTCTGGTATGTTCTATTGGCATTATCATTAATTCTGGGAACTGTCTTATTTTTTCCTTTCTTTTGCAAGATTATATTTTTTAATATTCATGCCTTTGCATGATTTCTGTGGTTTCTTTTGCCATTGAGTTCTAGTTTCATTGATATGATCTTACACTATGTGTGGTATAATTTAAATTCTTTTGCATTTATTAAGCATGCTTTATTGGCTAGTATATGATCTATTGTGGAGAAAGTTCCATATGCTGCTGGAAAAACATTTATTATGTTTTTATTTGGTGGAAAACTCTGTAGATATCTATTAAGTCCACTTCTTCAAAGATTTTGTTGAGCTCTGGTATTTATTTGTTGGTTTTTGTCTAGACTATCTATTTATTTGTGACAGTGTTATTAAGGTCACTCAGTATAATTGTGTTTATGCTTATCTCATCTTTTATGTCTAGTAGTACTTATATGAAGTTGGGGGTTCTTGTGTTAGGTTTATATTATCTCTTCTTGTATGGTTTCTTTAACCAATATGTAGCAATCTTCTTGGCCTCTTCTGATCAGTTTTGGGTAGAACTCCTCTTTATGTGAAAATAGGATAATTATTCCTGCTTATGTATGATGCTTCCCATTACATGGAGTATTGTTTTCCATTCTTTGATTTTTAATCTATGAATTTGATTTTGTTTTAAATGTATTTCCTGTACACAGCATATCACTGGATTTTGTTTCATGATCCATTCTTAGTAAAGATGGAGGGGGTGGGGATTTAGAGAATGAGAAAAGAAAATTTGAAATATTAACCAATGGAAGATGATGAGGAGAGAAAATGGGAGAGAATCTTACTGAGGAGTAAAAGGAAATTAATGCTATTAGACAACAGTAACAAAAAATGAACAAGATAAAGAAGAAAAAAAGAAAAGGACAGAACAAAATAAAATAACAATAAAAAGGAAAAAAAGTAAAAAGGGTTAAAAAGGGGGAAAAAAGAAAATAAACTTCAAATCCCAAAACTCAATTAAGGAAATAGCAAAAGAAAAAAACAATTGAGTTAATTAAAAATAATTCCTCTGTGTTTTTGAATGAGTGCTTTGAATGAGTGAATCTGCAGTCTTGGAATCCAGTAAGTCATTTTTTTCCACCTAAGTTTACTGCCCTTTGTTTTGTGAGGTACCCCTCTCTTGCTTCAGGGGTCTCTCTGTCTGTACACTGTAGCCTGTGGCAACAGTTCCAGCTGACGTGTGTCCTTGCGCACATAGGCAGATGGGAAAAGTAATCAGCCATCTGGTCTCTGCTAGATGTAGGTCACGGGTCAGGGGTTCAAGCCAATTGTTGAACTAAATGTTGACGCTTTTGGATCTAGCTTCCTCTGAAACCACACTCACTCGTCCCTGGTTTTTCACTATGGGAGGCCCTTGCCCTCCCTAACCTATGGTTAAATTTTTCAGCAGGCCTATGTCTAGCCCACACCTTCTTCATGACTGTCCCCCACGGTTGTCTCTCATCCACTCACTGTCAGAGGATAACAATGGAAAACCTGAAGTTTAGTTGTTCTATGGCTCCATCTTAAACAATCCCTTTCCCAAATGGAGCCTGGTTTAACACTGTCTAGAAAGATGACAGGCATTCCACTAGGTTTCTTCTCCTACTTGAGCTTGCAGTGAAGGAGTCACTTCAAAACAGAACTCCACATTGTTTTTCTAATTTACTATAGCCGTGAGCTTTTCGTGGGGATGGTGCCATGGGCCAGGTCTGCTATTTCTCCCTGGAGCTGTTGACTCTTTGGGCCTTACCTTCTCTTCGCTGGGCCTTACCTCTCTCCTATGATCAGGTTGGTCAGTTGGTCAATGCATCTGCTACTCTGTATCAAGGGGAAACAAAACATAGGCTTGGAGTTTATAGGTGACTGTGGCCATGTGCCAGAATCCTTGAGCTTGGGGGTGGGGTCTTCTGTCCACATGGGGCACAAGGGTGAGCTCCTCTCCCAATTAGTTTTAACTAGTTTTGATTTATTTAATTTTAAAAGTCTTAATATAATGTTATTTAAAAATAGTATTTGAAATGCATACTTATGATTGACTCTGAACACACATTTTTGCCTCATGTCTGCCAAAAATCTTTTGAAACATTGAAAATTTTATTTTAAAAAAGTATTAAAGAAAACTATCCTGGTAATAAAAAGAGGAGTGTTACACGTAAGCTTTAAAATCCATTTATGTGCAAACATATAATTATATATGTTTATATGTAGGAGAGAATGTGTAGAAAACAACAAACAAGTAAATTTATCAGTTAACAAACTTGATTCTAGAGATGGGAACAGTTACTGTTAAAAATTCTACTGTTGGGCTGGGAATTTTGCTCCATGGCACTGTGCCTGGTTGCAGGTGCAAGGTCCTGAGTTCTATCCCTAGTACTGAAAAAACAAAACAAAAAAAACAATAACAATGAAAAATACTATTGTTACTAAGAACAATAATCCCATGTTCTATGTAAAACCTGGCATCAATAGATCTTTAGAATCACATATCTCACATGTGCTAAGTATGTTGTAGCACCTGTGGCTTCAGGAAATAAAGTAAATACTGATTTAATGCCCTGGTATCTTGCTTCACTATGTCAAACTTATTTTGACTATACCCTCTAAAGCTCATCTAGATCCACTTGTTTGGAGGGGTGATAATTTTTCAGATATTTCTAACTTCATACACGCATATATGCATGAGAAGCTACTCAGTGGAGTCATAAAATTCAAAGATAAGAAAAGGCCTAATAATTCAGAGATAATGAAGTAAAGTAAGTAAATAAATAAAATAGTAAATTAAGTAAGTAAAGTAATAAAGTAAATAAAGTAATGAAGTAAAGTATTGAGATAATTTGAAGTAAAGCAATACATGCTGTAGTGTAGGTCACAGCAGTCTCTTAGTAGAGGTGGAGCCATGACCTTTCAGGCACAGCTGGATATGCATTTAGGCTCACTCACAGCCAGCATGTGATAATACAGAGCCACCATTTTTCAGTCTTTCCTTTCAATCATACTTAAGTGGCCAGTGGAAAAGTAGAGGTCATCCTTATTTAATCAGTGGATAACATTATATTTAAACGAATAGTGAACATATTACTTGGAAAAAGTATTCAAAAAGATTTTGACAAATTTGTATGATGGACTGAATCAGTTCTTAATATTTTATAGAAAGTAATATGATCTGACAGTGGTTCATTAGTCAGGGTTTTTCTAGAGAAACAGAAATAACAAGAGATAAAAGATACAGAGGATAACACTAGTTATGAGAATTGGCACATGTGATCATGGGGATGGAAGTCTCATGAAAGGCTGTCAACAAACTGGAGAATCAGGAAACCATGTGTAACTCAGTCTGAATCTATAGGTCTAAAAATTAGGAACTTGGAGGTGCAAGAGCATAAGAGAGTGCAAGCTCAAGGACAAAGAGAGTTCATCCTATCTCCATTTTCCCGTTTTCTGCAGGCCTCCAATGGATTGGATGATGCTGCCCTGAATTGTTGAGATTGATCTTCTTTATTCAGTTTAATTATGTAAATGTTAGTGGCTCCAGAAACACCTCAGACTCACAAAAATACAATTGGATTTTGTTTTGTTTTGTTTTGTTTTTGGTACCGGGGATTGAACTCAGGTCCATTTGTGAGGCAGGCGGGCAGCAGAACCACTGAGCTAAATCCCCAGCCCCAAAACTGGATATTTTTAGATTATTAAAATTTGATGCTACAAAGACATGTTCAGGGAAGACCTGTTACAATGGTAGGAGACTCCAAACCAGTCCATATATGTACACATCACACAAGAGTTGAAAAATGTGTAATTATTTTGCTTAGAAATGAGAAAGTGTGGATTATAGAACACTCATCTCATATAAACTTTAATGTAAATTACCAATAGATTATTCTCTACATGATTTCACAGTAGATTTTGATTAAAATCTTTTTAATACATACAACATATTTAAAGATGAGCTGCAACCCCTGGGACAACTTAGCAAAGATGAAAGTGCTTCATAGGCAGGATTTATCGAGTGAACCATTTTTGCACATTAAGGTAGTCATTAATTTTAAGGTTCTTTTAAATCCTGAGACTCCAATGCAAACAATCAATAATACAGATACTTAAAGGGAGAGCTTCATCTTATGGCCAGTGGTTTCAAGAATGCTGAACACCATTATCTTGGACCATGTATGATTTTAAGAATAGTAAATATTAGGACCTGGGATTTAGCTCAGTGGTGCTACCACCTGCTTCTTAAGCACAAGCGCAAGGTCCCGAATTTGATCACCAGTACCAAAACAAACAAACGAACAAACAAAAACAGTAAACATTGAATACTCTCTTTGAAATACATACTATTTTTAAATGTATATGAAAATTTTCTTTGACCATTTATAGAACTTCATTGATACATCTTGGAAAGTTAGAGATCATTATTAACCAAGCTTTAATAATTCACCATATTATAAATCTCACTGATCCAAAACTAAATCAAGAAGTGGAAGTCCTTTTTTTTCATTATTTTCTTTATTATTGATTTTTGGTCACATATAAATGGGGAAAAACAGATGTAAAGGTCATATAAATGAATTATACTTATTTTTATGGCAAGTGAAGTAAAAATCATCAATCAAATATCAGAGTACTATTCTCCATTCCAAAGTAGGAAAATTTTTTTAATTGATTGCCATTGTGCCTCTGAGGTGAAACAAAGAAATAAAATTCTAAGGCTTTGGAATAAAACTACAAACAGTGTCAAAACACAACAAAACATTGTCAAAGCAAACCTATGGAGACAGAATTAAGACGTCAAAATTAAAATGATGCCATTGTAAGTTAAAGTAGCACTTTTTAAAAATGAAGCTTGAAGACCTCTATTTATATGAGTGTACACTGCCACTCATTTCAAACTAATTGTTCGTACCAGATGTGGAGGAGGTGTGATAAATGTTCCAAAGCTCAGGGAGTATATATTCCAAAAATAGGACATTGTTAAAAGAAAGGTACAAAATTTCTGTAAGTGGTGATTGTTACTTGAAATCCAGTTTATTCTTCAATTTTTAGAGTTCTTATTTTCTTTTAGAGTAATAACATATTCCTCACATATATGTAACTCAAAATTATGTATACACTTTTCTTTACATTCATATATCCCAGTACCCAGCCTGTAACATAGTAGTTAAGTAATGAATTGTTATTAAAGAAGAAAGTGAATTATTATTATAAAAAACAACAGAGTTATTTTATAATTTTAGAGCTAAGAATCTGTGATATCATTATTAATGCAAATGTATCAATTTAGAAAGCAAGTCTACTTTTAAACATTACTATTTTGTCATCACACAGCTCCCCAGTGTCTTCAATCTGTTTTTTCGCATTAAGAATTATTTGCTAAATGATTAAAGAGTCTTACGTAGTTAATATTCTATCAGAAACTGAAAATTACATGATGTCTAGAATTTAAATCATGACTTTTACCACAATTGTGTGAATTGGTAACATACAAAAACTAATGACTCTTCTAGCTGACAATTCTTAATTCTGTAAACAGTGAAATTTGAAAACAGTAATTTTGAGTATAATAATATTCTATTATCAGTTTTTTAAAAATTCCCATCTCTCAAAAATAAGGTACAAAAATATCTCATATTGCTACATATCAGGTAATTTTCTCAGTTATAATTTCTAATATATATAGCAGTTATATATATGATCATCTTTTCTTTGGCACTGAAAACAAAATTGATAACAGTTTTATGTCATAGATGTAATTTCACATGGATTTTAGCATCAAGGTTATCACAGACATAACACACCTTTTTATTAGTGTGATTGTTTGTCACAATTGATGAACTAATGTTGATCATTAATATTAATTAAAATTCAGAGTTTACAGTAAAGTTGTATCTTAGTCCATTTGAGCTGCTGTAGCAGAGACTATAACCCGAGTGGCTTATAAACAACATAAATTATTTTCTCAAAGTTCTCATAGTTTTTCTCATAGTTCACTATGTTGACAGATTTGATAACTTCTCAGGTTCCTTTTTCTGGGTCATAGACAGTGTCCTATTGCTATGCCTTCACATAGTCAAAGGGCAAGGTAGCTTTTAAAGATTTCTTTTATAAACTCACTAATCCCATTTATGAGGGCTTGCCCTTTGACCTACTTACCTCCCAAAGGGTCCACTTTTAATACTATTAGAGCTAGGGTTGTTCAGTGCATGAATTTTGGCAAAAGACACAAATATTCAGGTCAATCTACTCTTTCCTACAACACTTATAGCTTTTTCACATGGAAATTACATTATCACCCTTGCCAATACTATTTTTTTAAAAAATAATCTTTATTGGTACACTTTAGGTATACAATATAATGACATTCATCATTGGAAATTTGTATCTTTACGTAATATATCTTGGTTCTTATTTTACTCCATTCCCCTGCTCTCCCTTCAATCTCTCCATCTCTCCCTATTTACAAAGACTTTGATTCCATTTTTTTCATTTTCTCATATTAATTCCATTCCCTTCTTTCCTTTCCCCTACCCCTCCCACTTCCCATTTCCCTTTGCCCCTTTTCTTCCTATTTCACATTATCTATTATACTTTTTGATCCTCATTTGCACTTTCAGTTTCTCACAGCAGAGAAACTATTTGGTATTTACACATCTGTCTTATTTATTTCACTTAAGAGTATGGCCTTGATATGCACCCATTTAGCTATAAATATTTCTAATTTCTGATTCTTTATGGCTTAGTAGTACTCCATTTTATAAAAAATACCTCATTTTCTTTATCCAGTCTCCAGTTGATGGGCAATTGAGCTGCTTCTATGTTTTAGCTATTACAAACTGTACTGCTATGAACATGGGTGCACATATATTCATGCCAATACTCTTACAAATCTTACTTCTTTGCAGCATCAACCAAAAAGTCCAAGAGTCTACTCTAAGTATCCTGTAAATCAGATGAGATGCAAGGTGAGATTTAATCAGAGGCAAATTTCTATGAACCTATGAAATCAAACAAGTTATGTGCTTTCCAAATACAATTGGTGGCACAGGCATAAAAGACAGCTGTTCTCATTCCAGAAGGGAGAGCTAGGGAAGAAAAAAGAAGTAACAGGGCCCAAGTGAGACCTAAACTTTAGCTTTTGAGGATAATCTTTGATTCAAGGGTTTGCCTTCCAGGACCACTGTAGTGAAGGAAGGAGAGCCTACCTCCTGAGCACACTGACTGCGATCCTTCTCCATGATCTTGCATGGCCTCCCCCCGACAGCAGTTTTCTGCCTGGTTTCTGCAGTGCTTTGGGGCATCCTTTTAGATCTAAGGAGAAGCAGTTATCCCACCATAAGTTTTCTGGGCTCATTGTACACAATACTGGTGGCTGCTGGAAGATGGGATGGTTGAGGAGTTGGTAAGAGAGCCTGGATGTAGTTTAGGCAGAGAAACTTGATGTCCCTCAGATGACTTGGGTACCTCCATGGACACTGCTCTCCAAAAGCCTGTGATTGTTGAGCCTATGGTGGGAGAAACAGACCTGGTAATTTCTACAATGCCTTCAGGTCATTGTCCATGTTAATGATGAATAGGGCAGGCTTCTGTTGAGATCCAATCCATACTATATCCTTATCAAATGGTCACTTGGTTATACCTTCTTCTCTTTTGAGCACACATTCTCATTCCTCTCAGTATTGATGAGCTGAGAATTTTCAAAATTTAAATTCTTCTCTTTCAGTGAAAAATTCTGTCCTTGAATAATTTCTTTCTTCTGTCAGTTTCCTATAAGCAGTTGAAGTAAGCCAAGTCATACCTTCAACACATTACTTAGAAATTTCTTCAGCCAGATGTTCTGTGTTGTTACTCAGAAGTTCTGCATTCTACAAAATGCTAGGACATGTGAAGTTTGAGGCAACACAAGCAATCAGATCATAACAATTTCATCCTTTATGTTGTACATTCTAGGAGTTTGACAAATGCATAGTCATGTGTCCACCATTATAGTATCACACAGAATAGATTCACTTCCCTCTCTCCTGTGCTTACCCATTCATCACTTGATACCAGACATTTTTTTTTTGTACCAGTGATCAAACTTGTGGACCTTGCACTTGCAAGGCAGGCAGTGACACCACTGAACTAAATCCCTGGCCCATCTACCCAACATTTTAAGATCACTCAACATATGTACTAATAAAATTTAAAAAATAAACAACAAATTTGTAAATTATTTTGTTTTGTTTTGTTTTTTGGTACTGGGCAAATTTGTAAATTATTTTAAAAGCCATCTTTTTGTCATGAGTGGTATCATATTGTATACCTAAAATGTACCAATAAACTTAATGAATAAAAAAGCCATCTTTAATCATCAGAGTTTTCCTTTTTGCAACAAGATTTATCTCTCATTGTACCTTCAAGCTGATCATTAAAGCTCAAGACCTCACACTTCATTAACAGTCTAAGTACTGTTGCAGCTCTTGGGATGGAGAGATCTGTGAACAAAATGGCAAATTTTCTACTCTGCACATATCTAGTATCTCTCTAGGAGACAGAGACAATTAACACCAATGGACAGAAGAAGTAAAAAGCTATGCTGCAGTTACTACTCCTTGTTAGTTCCTGTTGCAAGAACTTAAAGTCCAGAGGAACACATGTTGCCCATTCATCTGTTCAGTGATAAAGTGTTACCTGACTGGGGCCTCAATCTCTTCTCAGAGTAGACTGTCTTCATGTTTGGGGTCTGTTATCTGAGGTCCAGCTCCCTAGTCTGAATCATGTTTTCTTTTCCCAAAGAAAATGGCATTAAACTGGAAGACCAAAGACACCTTTCCCTTTAAACTGTCACTCCCTTTTAAGATTCAAAGTAACTGTCACAATAAATTTTATTGTTTCCATAATAGGCTCTAGACAAAACAAAGGCAATGGCCACAATGACAACGCTTAAACTCATCACAGACACTCCCTTCTAGACCTCATGCACCCATCTCTTTGATTAGATCTTTTTCTCTGGTCTTTACAATTCCTACAAGATCCTTTGTCCAGGAGAGATATGACAAGCACATTAAACTTTCTTAAATCTTAACAAAGCTCTTTAGATTTGTAGATATTTTTCTAGATACTAAGATACGATATACAAGAGAGTCTTCAATTTGATCTTGAGCTTCTCATGCCAGCTAGAGAGATAAGAATGAGAAAAAATAATTTATAAATTGGAAAGTCTTGAGTTGGAATTTTTTCCTCTAATAATACTTGTAAAATGAACAGTAGCATCTTTTTTTTTCCCCCATTAAGTTTATTGGTATATTTTTGGTATAAAATACAGTTACATTCATCATTGGTATCTTGTACCTTTACATGAGTATCTTGGTTCTTATTTTTTTCCCCTTCCCTTGCCCTCCCTTCACCCCTTCCACCTCTCCCTATTTGCAAAGACCTTCTTTCCATTTTTTTTTCCTCTTCTTATATTTTTTTCCTTTCC
>NW_004624775.1:8701122-8731405 GCF_000247695.1 Heterocephalus glaber | reverse complement strand
CTATGTTGGGATTCCATCATGTTCCTCAGATCCTCTATTTTTTTATCTGTGTCCTCTCTAGATTTATTAATCATGTCTTGCACCATGAACACAATCTTTTCTGTTATCTGAGTAATTATTTCTGATTTCATTTTCCCCAGATCCTCTTTTGGTGCCAGTTCAGAGAGTCCAGGTTGTTGAGTATCAGATTGTTCCATCTTGTTTCCCTTTGGGGTTGCTGTAGGTGATCCAGAAGTCTGTTTTTGAAGCTTGTTTACATGTCTTCTCATTTCCACGGGGGGAGCGGGTGCTTCTGGTGCCCATGCAGGTCACCTTCTCTGCCCTAGGAGCTTGGGATGGTGATGGGGGAGCTTCCTTCTGGGTGCTGGGACCCACTCACCTTCTCTGCCCTAGGAGTTTGGGATGGCAGCAGGGGAGCTTTGTTCCAGGTGCTGGGACCGGCTCAGCTTCTCTGCCCATTTCGTGGCTTGTGGGTCCCCCCAGGATCCTTTGAATTCAGCTCTCAGCAAGTAGAAATTACAGAAGGTGTTCTAGCTAGCTGCAGAGTCTCAGCAACCCTCTCACTGCATACACTTGGCCACCATGATACAAGAAGTGCCCCATAACAGGATATTTTGAAGTGTATGCAGATTATGCAATAGTTAGGTCTGGCTAATCATTACCTACTCTATATTTCTTAATCTTACAGTTTTAGATATTATATATTAATCTTTCACTGAATTTCATGTTTCAGCTTATCTCCTTCCATTACTTTTCCCTGTAATTTATTCTTAAATAATAAAATAAATGCAATAATTAAAAACTATTTTACAAATACTTAGAGGATTTATCTGAATTTTAGCTTTATCTTGTTTTTAAAAAATATAATCTTATCTGAATATAACATGTTCATTAATCAAAAAGGAAAAACAGGAAGTGTAAAAGTTTGAAAAGATCATCTATATTTATCAATATCATGTGGTGACTTCATTTGTTGACTATCTTTCAGTAATTTACTACATGATTTAATATGCCCACTTTAATTTTATGTTATTTCTTTTGTTACTTTTTAATTGATATATAAAAGCAAAGTTGTATATATTACTGAGGTGCTCTGTGATGTTCAGTATATGTATATGGCACATGTTTAAATCAGGTTAAACATTATTTATCTCCTCAAACATTTGTAATTTCTTTGAAGTGAAGACTTTCAAAATCTTTCTGCTAGCTCTTTAAAAATTGTTACCTATAGTCACTAGAATGTGTTATAATATTTTATTTGATATAAAAATAATTCTATGCACTTTAGTTTTTATCTTCCTTCATTATTCCTATTTACCTTTGACTATAAAAGTCTCCTACTACAGCTACTTTCAATTTATCTGTCTATGTATTCTTCTGTCTACTTTCCTGAATAATCTGTTTTTTCAATAATAGTTATTCGTGTACATTTCATAAATTTTACTGGCATAGATTTTATTTTTTTAACTTTTTAATAACTGCAATATGTTTCATAGCAAAAATACTTTAATATTCACTTTATTTCTAGCTTGACTTTTCTCTTTTTTCCCACTTGAATAATTTCCTATACATCAACTCAAATCTGTCTGTCTATCATCTATCCTCAGCCTTTAGAGAATAGACCTAGAAGCATTGAGGGAAGATAGATGATATATTGGATAATATATAGATAGACTCAATTTCCAGAAATACATTTACAATACTGGAATTTTAAATATATTATATATGAACAGATTAATTTTCAAAAAGACTGTACCCTTTTATATGGCATGCATCAAAGTGTAAGAAAACTCAGTTCTTCATACATTTTAGAAGGTGGTATACTCATGAATTATTTCTTGTGTGAAAATCAGTTGAATTAGAAAGATACTTCCTTGTTGTTTTAATTTGCATTACTCTGAGTGGAAATAACTTGATCTTCTTTCTGAATATTATTGGCGATTTGGGATTCTTTTAGCTATTGGCAAATATTTTTATCTATAAAAATTTAATAGCTCAATTCTGATTCTCATTATGTTTTTACCAAAGCAAATAAAGCAATAAACAAAAAGACTTGTTGATATTACAAATTGGTATATGATTTGACTTCCATTTTGAATTCCAATGCAAGTTTATGTGTTGAAATTTTTGTAGCTATTAAAATGAGTTTCAGAAAATATATTTAATGGCAATAAATATTTTTACACACATAAACATTCACACCTAAAATTGTTAATATATTTTTTTCCAGATGTCCTCTGTAGAGGTGATTTTTTAATTAGTTACTCAGAATTTCTAAATTTTTTGGTTTCCAATAAGTATGAATAATTACTGTCTTGAAAGGAGTTGATATCAACATATCAACAAAGGCGAAAATGTGTTGAAAATATAATAGGTTTTCTGGAGTTCATAATAAAATGGATTAAATAAAAATAAGAAAGGATACAAATTGTATTAAATTTTTTCAAAGATAGTACTGTAGATTTTTCAAATTGTGAGATTATATCATGAATTGTCTTAAGTAAACACATTTAAAAATAAGGCAAAATATAAAAGAGTTAATTTAATGAGTATAAACTTCCATTCCACTAACAGGTAATGCAAGGAAAAAGATTATATTAGAAAGACAAAATACGTGATGTTTGAGTAAGTAAAAAATGGAACTATACTTAAAAACCTATCAATAAATCACAATAATTCCTAAATATTTATGTGAAAATACAATCATTCTAACAAAAATATTTCCTTGGTAATAGAGTATGGTTTATGACAAAAATATACTTACAAATACAAATTGAAAATTCTGGAAAGAAGAAAAAATAAAAAGAATCATCTTAAATTGTACACATAAATAAAATAAAGCTGCTACAATTTTTAAAAAGATATACACGCAAAGGAAAATACAACTCAGTAGAACACATACTAATTCCCAGAAATCTAAGCTGTTTGTAGAAATTATTTGTAGGACAAAGATGATGGAATATTAAGGGGAAGGCTTTGCAAAAAAAAAAAAAGAAAATCCAAAATACAGTGACACATGGATGACCATGGGTTTTGTTTCTCAGTTAATCTAGAGGCCAGTCATGGAAGGGGGTGTGTGTAATCCTAAAAGCAGGCAGCTGTATCCTATGGCATACTGAAGGGACTAATTCCATTCACCTGGTCATTTTTTCATTGCTTGTTAGCTTTGTCCCTATACTCTACCGAAAGCAAAAAGAAGAAAAGAATGGGTATTTACACACAGTTTGTAATCTTTTCTTCAGGCTGTTTTCTGGCTATTAACATTTGTGTGCAGACTCTTCTTGCTCATAGAGAAATCAGGTAACCACACACCCCAAGGGATAATCCATGGTGCTACTGCATCCAGTTTATTTTTCAGAATCTCCATCTGACATTCAATCTTTCTTTTCAAACCTGAATATGGCTCCCTCAAGTCAGATGATTCATGTACTATTAAATGATCTGTGACTCCCTCAACTCAATATAAAAGTGTAACTTAAAATGAGAGTAAGTGCTATAAAATGGATATCCAAAACATGAAAAATAAAAATTAGAGTCATGATGGGATGCTGTTGGGCAGGAACCGAAAAGATATCCTACTTGAGAAATGCAATGATTTACTGGTTTAGACCTTTGCTCAATTTGTGGGGTTTTCTTCATTGCACCTGCCACAGTACTGCCTTGTGCCATCACATCAGAGGTGAAAGTTGCAGATTACCACCCAATACTTGTGTACCAGACCGTTTAAGCCATCTTCTTCCAACAATCTAAATTTGGATCACAGGTCAACCTTAGGATTCATTCCATCACTGGCTGGTTGTCAAAGAATTCTATGCATTTTGTAATAAATTTCTGTTTTCTGTTTTGGAAGGTAAAAGTACATAGAGTAAATGTATTGTGTTTTTAGAATATTTAAATATATGGGATTCCCTTTCAGTTTTTGAAACCTGCTATTGTTCTGCTGGGCAAACCAAGATACTGGCATATATTTTAGGGTTCTGTAATGGCAGTATGGTACTTTCAGATACCAACTTCTTTGTGTACTACTATTTCTCTCTCTCTCTCTCTCTCTGTATATATATATATATAATATACATATATATTTTATAATATATAATCACTTCTTAAAATTATAAATTTACTTTTATTTCTCTCTGATCTAGAAGGTAAGCTGTTTAGAACAAGGAGCACCTCTAAAGTATGATGTAGGCCAGCCCCTGCTTTTTTCTATCTTGCTTCTTTGAATTCTATCACCACCACATTTATGTTTCATTAGACAACAGACAGAAAAGCTGAAGGAAAAGTATCTTTCTTATAGCAGTGTTTTCCAGAAATTCCACACATCTGCACAAATACAATTGGCCAGGACCTGACAGCAACAGAAACCTCAGCTTATAGATTCCTTGTCCAGTGAAATCCAGTTTCCAAATGATTAAAATAAAAGGAGTACATTAATATTGGAGAGCTTAACAATCTCTATATAAGAAAATGTTGCAGATCAGCAGGTAAAGGATTATTCAGTAAGTATATAGTACAATTAAGTAGCTAAAATCAAAATTAAGTAAAATTGTTCATTTCTCCCCTGCATATTATACCAAAATAAATTCATGATCAAAGATGTAAGCAAAAAATAAACCACAAATTTCATGGAAAAAATGGAATAATAATTTTCATAATATTAACATGACCAAAAGAAACATTATTTACAAATTTGAGGCTGTTAAATATGCTTGTATACAGATTTGGAAATTGAGCATAGCACAGGCCTACATACTTACATAGAATCAAAAGCAAGTGACTACTGGGAGAAAAAAATATATATATTAATCTTCAGAGAAAGAAGGGTCCTTAATATATAAAAGTGTATTATATAGTAATATGACTGAATACACACCCAAGAAAGACTGAAGAATGGGAAAAAATGTAAAAAACTAAAAAGAAAATGTCTCTAAATCATAAACAGAAAATATTGTCTTTTTTATATTCAGTTGCTAAGAACAAAATATTTCTGTTTATTGTATTATTGTTTTCCCGAGGTAGGAAAACATATGCTCCTGTCTATCACAAGTGAGCTTTAAGTGGTTCCCTCTTTGTAAGACACGTTGGCAACTGTTTTTATGAACACTTAGTCTTGAACTAAGAAATATACAGTAGTAACTATTTCCTGATATGTTCGACAACAAATGGCAAGTTAACAACAGTATTGTGTGATGTATCAAAATATTGGAAACAATATTTATCTAGGATGTCATGCACTCTTAGTTTTTCTCTCCATGTGACTCACTCCTTTCATTCTCTTTAGTTAATTCTTCCTTATCTCCTCAACCAATGTTAAAGTTTGCTAAAATCCAGTCCTGGGACTACTTGTCTTCTCTCTTCCTCAACATTCCACTGAGGATCTCAACAACTCTCTCAGCTTGATTAACCTCCATTGCTGAAGAATCCCCAAATTATGTCTTCAATCTGAGCTCTTTTCCTGGACTCAAGACTTAACTTCTCTAGATTCAAGACATATCTCAAACTAGTTTCTCTTAATTTCCTAATTATTGTCTCAATTATAGTTAATTCTAAACAAATTTGTTGATATTCCCAACCCTGTCACTAACAATTCTACCACATTCTCTGGAGAATGAACTCTTGCCGGAAACATTTCCAAACACATTTGGGATATATTTTCTCATCATTCCAATGTCCCCACTCTGTTGTCTATTGCTTCCTCCCCTGCCTCCTAAAACTTATTTAACATAGAGAAGTTAGAGACGTCCTCTCATTTTCAGTGCCAATCTCAAGAGTTTTGTGCAAAACACTGATGTTTTACTGTCTCACTCTAAATAGAGGCTAAGTACTTTCTATATTCACACCCTCTGTTGATCTCTTGTCAATTGTCTTGTTTTCACAACTTGATTACTCAGCTGCAGCCACACCAGCTTCACTGACTTTTTTTTTTTCATTTCCTGTTTTGTCTGAGTAAGTAGATCTCTTCCAGTGATCTACTTACCTTGTTGGCTGGGAATAAAGTTCATCTTCACACTAAAGCCTTCTTGCCTGCTCAATTTGACATTCTATCTTCCTCAGTCTTGTTCGTTCTCCTTGCCCTACTTTTCTCCAAAGCACTCATTTCTCACAGAATTCTTCATTTAATTAGACATTACTTGTCACTCTCACCCACTTATCAGAATGAAAGAAATGCTTTACTTTTGCTTTTTTATAATATCTTTGTTTATACTTCTATATATAAACAAGCAAGACAGTACCAAAGGCATGGAAAACAATCAATATGCCTTCATTTAATAAGAGAATGCATAAGTGGTAATTAATAGTGTTAATATGCTCATTTGCAAAATGATAAATAATGCAGCCAATTATCAGAAGAGGCTGCCCCAAAATATGGTGATGGGATTATCCCTGAAATATTTAGTTATTAAAAATAATATTGTAAAACATTTCAAATGCTAACATTAATGTTAAAGATAACAAGTATGATCTGTACATTTTTATATCACATGCCTTACTTTGTGCCTTAGCTTATATAAGAAGTGACTCATTTAGATATTAAGGATTGTGGTTAAATTACATGGAGAGTTGAAGAATAAGGAAGGAAAATAAAAGAGACTTTATGTGCAATATTTTTTCTTTAAAATTTTTGAACAGATATTATTCAACATTAATATGTATTTTTTTTGATGATTATATTAGTTTTTTCTCCAATTTTACTTTTCAATTTAAAAATATTTTTCAAACTAAGGCTAAAAATAGACAATGCAGAGAATACATGGTACTCATATAGGGCCAGTATTGGATAATTGTGCTTTTCATTTTACCTATGTATTTATTTACTCATTTAATCTGTCTGTGTCATGGCGTGGTGCTAATATAAAGAGAGACACAGAGACCAGCAAAACCAAACAGAGTCCAGAAATATGCACTCATATATATGTCAAAAAATCTTCAACAAGGGTGCCAAGACTACTCAGTGAGGAAAGCACAGCCTCTTCAATATTTGATTCTGAACAAAATTTCATGTCCACCCACAGAAGAAAGAAATTGGACCATTGTCTTACTCCATATTCAAGAAACTTACAAAAAAACCATTAAATCTATATACTAAAGACTCAAAACTATAAAACTACTGGAAGAAAACTTAAAAGAAAGGCTTTCTAATACTGGATTTAGTGATGATTTCATGGAAATGAAATCAAAAGCATAGGTAACAACAATAAAGAGACAAATAGGGCCTCATAAAATCTAAATAATTCAGATCATCACAGAAAACAATCAACAGAGTGAAAAGTCAATCAATGAAATGAAAGAAAACATTTGAGAAATTTTATACCTTTAACCTGATAAAATGTTAACATTCACAATAGAAAAGGAAATCGTGCAACTCAATATAAATGAAAAAGATAAAAATAATGTGTCTAAAAAATAAGCAATGATTTCAGTAGGCATTTTTCAGATAAAAAGATAGCATACCAGTATACAGAAAATGTTCAACATCACCAATCATTAGGGAAATGCATATGAAAACCATAAGAAATCATCACCTCATGCCACTCTCAAAAGAATAGAAAATTACAAGTGTCAGCAATGATACACAGTGATGGGAGTGAAATGGATGCAACCAATTCAAAAAACAGTATGGGATTTCCTTTATCTTTTTAAGACTAAATTATTGTATACTCTACCAGTCCCACTGATTATATATTCAATATAATTGGTATATATTCAATATAATTGAAAGCAGTTACAAAGAGATTTTCACACATCAAGGTTCATAGCACTATTATTCACAATAGCCAAGAGGTGGAAGCAACCCAAATGTCTATTAATAGAAGAAAGGATTGAGAAAATATGACATATTCATATATTTTAGTTCATTTTCTGCTACTATAACAGACTACCACAAATTCACCAGTTTATAGGAAAAAAGCAATTTATTTATCACAGTTTTTGGAGATTGTTATGTCCAATGTCAAGGTCCCAGCATCAAGTGAGGGTTTGGCTGCTTTACATGGCAGAAGGGCTCATGGGGCTAAAGAGCACATGAGACAAAGAGAGGGGGCAAAGGAGAGGACAAAACCATCCTTCACATTACTAATCCACTCTTGTACTAATGGCGTTAATCCATTCATGATAGCAGAATTTCTATGACCTAAACTCTGTCAAAGTTCTCATCACTCCTTTCAGTGTTGCCCTACATAAAGAACACAAAAGAAATCTAACATATGCAAATTGGTTAGAAATTAATAAAACAGTCCTTTTAAAAATTGATAGGACCACCCATGCATGTCAAAGGCCTAAAAAAAGTACAAAAAAATTTTTCAGAAAATTAATAAGCTATTATAACAAAATTGCAGAATAAAGGTTACAAAAGGTACAAATGCCCATCATTTCCCTATGGACCAGCAATGAACATGAATTTTGGAGGAGACAAACTTTCAAACCATAGCTACATACAAAGAAATATTACTGTGCCTTAAATATAAAGAGATCTAGTCACATGCAACAACATGAATGAACTTCAAGGATATTTTGCCAGGTGGATCAAGACACTCACAGAAGGACAAATAATATATTATTTCACTTATATAAAGTACCTAAAATAATCAAAATAATAAAAGATGGAAAGTAGTAAGGTGCTTGTCATGTGATGAAGAAGGAGAGATAATTGTTTATCGGATACAGAATGTTACTTTTGGAGCCTGAAATGATTCTGTATTTCTATTGTGTAAAATATTAATATATGGAAATTACTACACTGTATATTTAAAATAACCAAGATGGTAAAAATGTATGTAATTTAGTGACACAAGATGTGTTTATGGAGCTCATAAAAAAGTAAAAAATAAAATGAACAATTAAAAATTAAATGATTAAAATCCTAATGATAATTGTGAAGATGTAATGAGTATTATGAAAATTAATAAAGGCACCTATCTTAGTCTGGGGTTCCTATAATGTGTATGCAACTTAATTATTTTATAAAATATTAATCATATGAATAATTTTTAAAACATTGAAAATTATTTCTACTATAGTGATTCCTATTTTATGTCACAACCTTTGTGAGTTAAATTTTATTGGCATTGCCATAAGGATTTGTGGTGGAACAGCTGCAGAATGATAATGGCAATACCTGTCACAATCAAGACTCAATAAAGAGCATCTGTAGCTACTGATATTATTCGTGGGAGCAAACAGATGGTAGCAACTTATACCAAAGATAAACTTTCTTAGGTATTCAAAGCTGACATAATAATTCTAAGTATTCCATAATCAAGAATAATTTAATGAATTCTCCGAATTTCTTAGCACAGAGGCCAAATATAGTGCTCAACACATGTTATTAGTATTATATTGTAATGACTAATACTGTTGTTGCACTTTTTATTATTATTGTATAAGGCACTAGTTAGGCAAAAAAAAGTTTTTCTTAACATTTTCAAGCAGTTGATGGCTCATGTTTACTTTTTGAGGAAGACTTTTTTGCTGGGAAAATTCTGCGTGTGTGTTTGCTCTGATCATCGGTTGGTCTGTTATTTTGTGTTACTAGGATACATTCTAATCCTACACTTAACTGCTATTTAAAGTTTGACAAAGGTCTTGTTTCTTGCCTGACTCTTTTATAAAAAAATGTTTCGTGCACTAATTTTGTTCCTTCTAAAATATACTGAATTTATCCTAATTCGCTACTGAGATCTTAATAATTTTACATTAATTTATAG
This sequence comes from Heterocephalus glaber, assembly GCF_000247695.1. The sequence continues at coordinate 8,721,701 of NW_004624775.1, read as the reverse complement.
AAATCATCTATTTTTACACAAACACAACTAACTGGTTGAAATCTTAGTCTTTGCTTCTGTCATTCTTACTAGAGATTTAATTATTTATATACACAAAAAGGTATGTTTATCATGTGGACATGCATATGCACATAAAGTAGCCTGAGATGGCAGGTCCAATTGGAATGTAGACACTATATGATCAGATGGTTAGCAAATTCCAAAAAGTGTATGCATTCACACTTACAAATAGCTGCCAGCCATACACCTGTGGGAAGCCTGAGAATAGTGAATATTTTTCAATATCAAAATTTGGAAATATTGATCTTGAATTTCAAGCATTTGTTTATTTTACTATTAAAGGTCAGTAATGTTAAGTATGACTGGTTTGCTTAAATGCATAATTTGAATATATGGTTTAAATCTCAGAATACTAAACTTGTTAAAATATAATGGATAAATTATGAAAAAATAAATGAAACAAATACAAATATAGTAACGAATGACTAAGCATAGTTATAACATGGAGAGGATAATGTTACTTCTTAGAGTAAAACCAGATATTGTAATAAAATTATCTAATTTTTATTTTTCATGAGAAAAATTAATTTATGCATTATGACTATGTTTAATGAAGTAAACTTTAAAATATTTTTAATTAAATCTTGTATGTTTTAAAACTAAAATGATTCCCCATACTCTGATGTGTTCAGAGGCTTTTGGAAGGTAACTGATCATGGGGGTGCTATATTCATCAGCAGATTAATCCATTATTGGTCTCTCTCATATTCAAATGTGCTGTTAGGAGGTATGACTCAGTTAAAGAGGTGCTCACTGGGGGCATGGCTTTGGCTGATATATCTCTTGCTCTGACTTATCACTCTCTCTGTCTGCTTCCTTGCTGCCATGGGTTGAACAGCTTTTCTCCACCTTGCCATTCTGCCATGTCATTTCTGCTTTGGAGCAAGCTCTTCATGGACTAAATCCTCTGAGTCAAAATGAAACTTTTTTCCTTTAAATTGTATATGTTGGGTACTTTGTCTCAGCAACAGAAACATAACTGATACGAACATTACTTACGTCTTATTTTTTTTTCCTCCTATCCCTAGCACCAGAAGGTATGATCCTAGAGAAACATAGTACCTAGAAAGATGCCTGGCTTTTATGAGCCATACCTAATAACAAACAACATATGGCTAATTATAATTCATGCATCTATATATCTTCATAATTAAGTTGGGCCTCCAAGAGCAATTGGGATTGGTAGACAAGATGGTTGAGTTTTTCCAGGTGTTGAATAAATATACTGTTTAGCAGAGAGTGCAGAAACACAATGGAGAGTTGAGACACTTAGAATGAGGCAGAACAGACCATTTTTCTAAAGCACTGTATTGCTTTATTTCTTGTCATGCAGACTATTTTTCAGCATTTTAGATGGTATATGTTCATGACTTGAATCCCATGAAAGTAACATTAAGAGTTGCAAATTAAATAACATAGTAGGGAGAATAATTCCACTACCAGTTAAATACATACAGAAATAAAATATGATTATCTTTATGGGCAATGATGTTATTATCCACTTTTGGCATTAGAGTCTTACTTCTGCATTGTTGTCTTGAATGTCTGCACAGCTAGAGTTCTCTTGAAAAATACTTTGTGTTTAATTCGGTTTTAATTTGAAAGGATATCACTGTTTTAACTTGGAAGGCCACCCATAAGGAGCATTAATATCTGCCTTATTTCAACTTCCTTAAAGAATGCATTTAAATAAACAATCATATTTGTGAACAAATATAATCTGTTGAGCAACATACATCATGGCAAATAGTTCCTGTACATGAGGTTGCAGATTTAACACAAAAGTGACTGCTCAGTGATAAATTCCTAGAATTGGAAAAGGGGTCAGTGCACATGAAAACAGTGGCATAACCTTAACTACAGAGATATGAATGGTGTGCCACAGCTACAATTATTCCATAATGTGCAGGAGAGTTTATCAGGCTAAACACACCATATGGTGAAATGAATTCTTAAATTGAAAAACAGAAAGACATTTTTAAAGTGTCAAGAAGGAGATAAAGTCATGCACACATTTCTATGCAGAAGGTATAAGAATGAAATATTTGAAAAGAAATATAGCATGGTAAAAAAACCCCACTGAATTTAGGATTTTGCTAATATAAAATTTTAAACTTAAAAATATGTTTAATTTTTGGCCTACATGGATCTATTGCATAAGAGAATAAGACAAATATTATTTTTGCGATAATTTAAAACACAATTCTGCCTAATTATACTTAGTGCTTTGCTCATGCTATTTCTTCATAGAAGAAAAAATACCAAGCTTGTTTCATTGACAGGAAGTACAAATAAAGAAGAACAACTATTAAAAAATGCATGCTAACAAAGTATATGCCACTGTTAAATGTTTTAGGGTTAAAAATGACCATGTAAAAATTCTATGTGGATGCCTGTAAGATTAATCTTATCTAGGGATAAACAGTCTAAGTTTCTAAATTTCCTTTTAACCTTAATCCGAATGAACATAGAATAAGAAGAGCAGAGCTGAATTGCTAATGGTGCTACCCTTACTCCTCAAATAAACAAAGTTACAGCTGGGGATTTAGCTCAGTGGTTCTGCTGCCTGCCTTGAAAGCGCAAGGTCCCAAGTTCAATCCCCAGTACCAAAAAACAAAACAAAGTTACCTGATGATGGAATAGACAGGTGTCGGTCAATCTTTTGTTTATTAGGAAATAAAAGACCAGTGAGCTTCACCTGCATGAAAAATAGGGGACTGACATGAATATGGCATCTGCTCTCCTCTAATTTAATTTCTTCAGCTTAATTGCTTTTTGACAGCAAGCTCTGGATTTTTCAGAAGCCTTCTGTCAAATATTTAGCTTCAGAATATTCTCCCAGATCTCTTTATTGGTTCCAGGAACAGGACATTTAAATTATATAGCCATGTATACTATTTTGTGTTTAAGCACTTACAATTTTAAGTGTGTGTGTGTTTGCATATGTATCTATTTTTAATATATTAATCATGATAGGCTGATTGTGTAAAAGCCAGAAATATATTTGAACATTTATGCTATTACCTGAAACTCTATTAAATATACAAACACATCCACACACAAAAAAATTCTATTCCATCTTTGTTTTTGGAATTAAAAGTTTTTCTATAATACAAAGGTTGAAGTATTAAAGTTGAGAAAATCAGTGAAATCACAATGAAAATTATGGTGATGTAGAGTCAAAACGTACACATTTACTTAATTTTGATGAGAAAATGTACAGCAGTTTTATTTCTAACTATATCTGCAAAGAGTAAAATATTAGATCAGAAAACCACATTCCAATGTTCACAGAAGAATTTGGTTTAAAAATAATGTCCTAATTTTGAAAGTGTTTGGGATCTTTCAGGATTTAAATCTCTAGGAACAACTGCATCACTATTCATTCTTAGTTCCCTTTTTTTCTGTCCCATATTTTATTTCTGAGGCAACTCAATCGAATACTAGATCATGCACATCTATTTCTGAATATCAGATACCAAAATATCTCTGTTTCAATTTTTTTGTGCCTTGAGGAGCATTTGTACCCAATTATATTAATTTTTCAATGTTTTAATTTGTGGAATATCTTCATTGAATAGTGTAGAATGACTACAATGGGAATTCACTTAGTCTCTTAGTATTCTCCAATATGAGAGAAGTAAAATACCCACTGAGTAAGAAATGTTATCAGGAGTGATATGTTTTTAACACTGAATCATATTGCATTGTGAATGTCTATAAACACACCCAATAAAATGTAATATATATTTGTGTATATATACGTATATATGTATATCACAATCCATGAACTTTATTCATTTCTGAGTTGTGCCCACAGTGAAAAATGCTGTAGAGGTCATGGGGTGCAAGTATCTTTATGAGGTGGTGATTTTGGGGTAATCCAAGAAAAGAGGGTAACTGCAAAATGAATAAGATATAGAAAAATATATTGCATGCTCTTACTTTCATGTAGAATCTAAAACAAAGAAAAATAAAAAACTCAAATACACAAAAATAGAATAAAAGATGGTTACCAGGGAAATCCCAGGAGGGCGGTTAGGAAATATGGCAAAAAGGACCTAAATTTGCAGATTTGTAGGATGAATAAGTTCTACAGATCTAGAGAATACCATTAGAACTGAACTTAATAATATTGTACTGCATATTACAAACTTGCAAAAATAGATTTTAAGTATTTTATGATACACAAGAGGTAAATTCTTGAGATAAATTCATTCACTTTGCTGTCATAATGATTTTATCATGTATATGCAAGCATTATGTTGTACACCTTGAACATATTCAATAAAAAGAGTAATTACACAATGTAAAATATCCACATATACTTGGCAGAAACTTATAATTAAAACTTGGTGGAAAGCAGAAGAAATGGTGAGTTTGGATGTGTTAAAATATGTGAAATAAGCTATTGATGTCTTAAATACATTTATTTATTTTGGTAATTAAAATGTAATCCATCTTCTTTGGCTTACATTTCTCTACCTACGAACTGCTAGTTTATTGGATAAAGAATTAGGCATCACTATTAATTTGAATTGCTATTTTATTTTTCTTACTAATATTGATGCATGATTTTATACAGTTTAAAAATTAATGTTATGATAAAGATCAGTGCACTACGTATAGTGGTGCAAGCCTGTAAGCTCAGCTGTTTGGGAGGCTGAGGTCCTGCCTCAGTTCACCAAATTTGAGGCCAGCCTTGAACAACATAGCAAGATCCTGTTTCCAGGTAAAAAATAAAAATAGAAATAAATAAATAAGTAGTGTTGGAAATGTAGGTTAGTGGTAAAGCACTAGCCTAGCAAGCATGAAACCCTAGGTACAACCCCCAGTACTGCAAAAAATAGAAAATAAAATAGAAAAATATTAACAATGGAATCAAACACACCCACGATTAAGTCCCAACTACATTATTTGCTAGATGTGTGTTCTTAAACTATCTCTTCTCCTATTTTTACTGTCTTTACCTAAAAATAGGATAATATTTACCCATGAGGAGGATGTCCGTGATTCACAGACCTGGTGCATGGAGTGTTTATTTCTTGTTAGCAATGGTAGTTATGATGATGCTGATAGACATGGATTAGAAATAGAGAGGTTGACCTACTTTTCCCCTCAATTTTATTTGCTTTTAGTTTCTTTCTCTGTCTCACAGAGAAATCACTCTTGTTTGAAGAATATTTGAGCCTTTATTTCACAAGGCTGCAGTTCAGAGGTCTCAGACAAATTAACAAACTTGTATAGCTCTGTATTTTCTCATCTCTGGAAATGACCTTTTGCCCAGGCTGAAACTATCTGTAGCTCAGGGGAATATATTGAAAACTACATAAACTTGTCTAAGTAATTCTAAACTGTAAAATTCCAAAGACTCAATTTTTTGTGTTTCAAGTGTTCATTTAGATTCAGGGATTCCCATTAGACATAACATGCAATTATCACCTGAGTAGTTGTTAATATTTAGATTTATTAGTCATTGAAGAAGTATGCTTGGGCGAGAAATGGTGTGGTCAACTTAAAAGCATTTTCTATATATAACCAGAGAGTAGCTTCATATTGGTTAAAAGAAGTCCTAATTTTAAGGGTGAATTGAAGATTTGGGTCCTAGTAATTTAACAAGTAATTCAGGGAGAATTGTACATTTTTTAACTGTTGGCAAAAAAAATCAAACTTTTTTCATATCAAATTATGTAAAATGTTTATCAAATGATATAATTAGTGTTTTTAAGTATTTAAACAACAAAGTTGATTCCTTAAGTTGACTATCATCAAATTCAACAATGGAAACATTTTATTCTAAAGTTTGGCTACTTGTACAAATATTAACAGAATTTGAAGCCCTAATTAAAATTTTTAAAAGGAAAGATAAAATATTATAAGCCTGCTCACTATATTTTAAATAAAACAATCTAAATTCTTTTAAAAACTATTTCTAAAACATTACCTATAAATACAAATATATGTGCAAATCATAAGATTAGCATTCCTATGGTTTTCCTTTTAGAGTCATTATTCAGGAATGTTTAATTCAGAAAAGAGCCACACAGAGAAAGAGGCAGATGCTAAGGCTGGATGCAAACAAGCTCCATTTCACTGCTGCAAGTCAGACACAGCAATCTGAGATGGCTTCACTCAAAAGATGAGGCAAATGATAATGCTTATCCAGGAAGACTGAGCAGCTACCCTAGTAAGAAACTAGCATACATAATAGCCATGGGACAAAAGCAACAGTTTCGATAAAAGAGGTAGTAAAAGTCAAGAATTCAGGACACTTCCTCTACTGACACCTCCTCTACTTTGATGATAAACAGTTAAAGATTTTATGCTGTTCACTTGGTGATGTGTTCCTAGGAATCTACAGCAACTAACTCTGTGAAATGATATCTAAACTGATGAAGGCAATTTTCAGGAGAAATAATGAAGAAATTAAAACTCTAAGATCTCAAAAAAGTCATTCAAGCAAAAGATAAAGGAAATGATATTTGGATAGGGAATTTCAGTTATGGGATACCAGATGTGTATTTGCCTAATATCTCAAGAAATTTAAATATCATTAAGGAAACATGAAAGGAAGAATGGGCAAGATAACTTGAAAACATGCACACTTACTGAGTATTTTTCTTCAGTGATGTCACTGAAGACTAGAAATTTAAGAAATACTATTTGGAAAATTCTTTTTAGATGTTTTTCTATTAACATCAGGAAAACAAATACATGCTTTTTATAGCACTAACTTTACCTCTATTTTGAAAATATTAGACAATGTAAATGGGACATAAAATAAAATAAGACAAAATACTACATTGGTATGGCTAAAGTATAATTATTATGTGCAAACAAATTGATTTTGAATTTGTAAGCTCAATATATTTTATAGCATTTCCCTTATGTTTTTTCATTGAATTGATTTATATTTTAAATCATATAGAGATTGATGATAAAGTTAAATTTAAGTCAAAGTCCACTACATTGTAATAAAATGCAATTTTAATTTTTATAAATATACAAAATACCAAACAGCCAAGAAAATAAAAAGTAGAGAGTACATTCAGTACTTCCTTGATAATAATTAAATAAATTACATGTTGAAAACAAAAATTAAATACAAAATACTCTGAATTCATTTTAATGTTTTTTAAAAAACTTTAATGCAAAGTTAAAATATAGAACTATAAAAACTAAACACAAGTAATACTCAAAATAAGTAGAATATTTGAAATAAGAACTTAGAAAAACAGAAATAGCAATGCATAGAAATCATTAGAGAAAAAGCATAAATAAAAGAAAAGGATTGTTAATAATATTAAGAAGTTATTCTACTAAAATAATATATTGCAACTTGTCATGAAAAGAAGAAAAATCAAAATAAATTTAATAGTAACATATTGGGGAATATAACCACAAATTTAAATACTGAAAGTGATCTCTGTGAACAATATTACATTAAAAATCAAAACAAAATAAACAACACTTTTGAAAAATAAATATCAAGTGTTTTCAGATATAATTATAAATACTAAATAAGTCAACAACCACTGAGAAATTAGAAAATTAATAAAACTTTGTAACCAAAAGAAAAATGTACTGAGATTATTTGATGTTGAAATTACATTAAATATTAAGAAAAATAAAATTCTTGCATCATTTAGACAGGTGAATTTTATGTAGAAAGGGAAAATTTTATATATGCTTTTTGTGTGACTTATAAAACTCTAACAGCATTATTGGACATGTATGTTATATACACATATGCTTTTAATACAATGTGGAATATCCAAAGGGAAATAATAGCCAATTGATAGCAGTATATATAAAGAACAAGTGCCAGGAAAAGGAAAAGGATCACCATTAGGAAATCTATTAGTGAAATTTATTCTGCTCTTTAGAAAGCTAAGAGAAGAAAAGACAACTACAACTACTTGATTACCTCTATCAGAAGCCAAGAGAATATAATTAAGTACAATATAGTTGACATAGTCCATTAAAGTCAGAACAAGACAAAGATAGGCACCATGTTTTGATACAGCACAGGAAGTCATAACCAAAGATTATGTAATAAGAATAAATTTATGCATACATATTTGAGAAGGAATATTATTTAATTGTTGACAGACATTTTCTTATTGCTTATAATAACCAAGTAAACTTATTGAAAAATATTACATTTAATTTAAGGTTTAAAGATTATTTTGCAAATTAAATTTAAAAATCAAAATGTCTTATATTCTACAAATATCCAATTCAAAATTATTAGGAGAAAAGTAGTTATTATAATAATGGAAATCATAATACAAAAAACAATGTCAGCCACATTATATTGGTAAAATAAAAATATACATTTGTCAATGAAGAATTGTTTAACAGATAAAATTCACTAAGAATATAGGTAATTGAATAAAAAGATACAGGGGGATTGAGAAAGAAAAAATACAAATGTGGTACCACAGAGCTTCAGATGATACTTTGAGGAAAATGAAAGGAAAGGGAAGAAGTCTAAGGTTATTAGAATGCGGAAAGCTGGGAAACATTCCCAAAGGATGGGACACAGCAAGCCGAAAAATAGATAATTGCAAAGCTCTGTGAAGAACAGAGATGGGTCTTGGATGGATGAGGAAGCACCAGACACCTAATATTAAGAGGATATGTGCTCAGGTTAATCTAGTTATGTGGAGAAAATTGAGTAATGGAACCAAGAGGTGGAAGATTGGGCTGTGGTGATGATACTAATAAGATAAGTTTCTTCTCATTCCTACTATTTTTGTGTCTCCTCTATATACTCACTATGGTTTGAACTGAAGAAAAACCCATCTGAAAAGGCAAAAAGTAGTTTGCTGAGTCTCCACCTCTCCATCATCAAGAAGAGTGTAAAGGGAGCATGTGGTGATGAGAGACAATGTAAGTAACTGACACAAAGAGAGTAGGAGAAAAACTTCAATGTAGCTGAACAGAAAGTTGAATTACTTTCAAAGAAGGAACAAAAATACAGTCAATTGACCTGGTACCATGGGAGTAGAAGGAAAAGAAAAGAAAAAAATCCTGCCAGCCTATAATTTCATATCCAGTGAAATGTATTATATATTCCAAAATAACTAGACAAGATAATTTTGAATGTTCTCACCATGAAGAAAATTGTGAATTTTTCAGATTTGGTGGGGGAATGGTAATACTTTGATCTCATCATTATGCAATGTATTCATGTAAGTAAAACATAATACTGAAATTGTCTTGAGAAAATATAAATAAAGAAAGTATCATAGTCTACACTTCAGGCTGATGGAAAACTCTTCCAGTTAGTAGGTAGCTAGAGAATGCTGGGAGATATAGGAGTAATGGGAGGGCTTGGAGAAATAATTGTAGGTACATCTCAGCAATTGTTGACCATATAAACTAATGAAAATATTTTAATAAATAGTAATAATGCATAGAGTGATCATATATTATTATATAATATGAAATATTACTACAATAGTAAAATTGTGATAGCTAATTTTTCAAAATGAATATGTGCATAAATATCACTAATATGAAAAATAATATGATGTGATACTATATAATAATAGTCATTAAAATTAATAATGGCTAAGAATTTAACAAATGTATCAAGGTATCAATGTATTTAACAAATGTATCACAGATAGAAATAGTTTAACCTTCAAATAGTGTAGTTAGATAATCATAAAAATATATACAAAAAAACTTTTAAAAAAACAAATAAAAAGGAAACCATTTTTAGGTAGTGAGAGAAGGGAAAATAGATTCTAAGTACAATAAGACTGACAATTCTTAACCAAAACTTGGAAGCCAAGAGTTTGACATTTTAGAACTAAAATACAAAAACAAAAATATATACTCTACAAGCATACTATATACTTGGTTATCTAATTTAGGGGTCACAATTATTTCTATCATAATTCTATAGATCTTATTCTATAGTCTGTGTTCCAATGATATAGAAAAACCCTAAACCATTTTTTCCCAACTTTAGAGACTTAATAATTGTCCTCAAGTCTTAAAGAGTCAGAGAGAAAAGATTTCTCCTGGTTTGGCAATACAGGTGCGTATTATAGAGAATAAAGTTTTATAATATGGGCTGAATGTCTTGCAGTCTATTAAGGACAGAATGAGATTTGTATTATGTGAACTGCTCTTGGTAAAAATGCAATGGAAACCAGTAATTAATACTCCCATCTGGAACCAGCCCCAATTAAAAGGAAACAAAAGCAGCTGCATATTGGGCAGCTGCTGGAATTGAATGAATCTTTGCTTTGTCCTAACAATGGTGCAACATTATAAATAAAATGTGAAAATTAATGGTTGGTGACATAGAATTGAGAAGAATAAAAGTACATGAAATATGACTAGACCCTAAATGTACAAGATGTGAGTGAATAATATAATGAATATTTAAATCAAGAAGTTTATTACAATAAAAGCCACGTTATTAATCGGTGTGAACATACTGACCCTCACTTCAAACACATTTATCCCATGGTTCTTGTCATTTCCCGAAGCAGTTCTGGAAGTCCTTCTGTGAGTGTCTTAGTTGCCCTATCATGGCTGATTTGATATTTTAATTCAGTGTTTACCTTCATGGTCATTTGGACTTTGGAGAAGTTACACAGTGTCAGATCCAGTGAAGGAGGTAGATGAGGATAGACCATAATGTTTTTAGAAGCCTGCTTTTCCATTGGATGGCACTGTGCAGCAAATTCACCCTATTGTTTTCTTTAAACTTCCAGAACTGTTTCAGAAAGTGACAAGAAGTATGGCGTGTATTTGAAGTAAGGGGGAGTGGTCTGAATGGGGCTAATGGCAGTGTGATTTTTTACTATAAAATTTTGTTTTAAATTTAAACATGCATCATATATTTTGATCAGATTTTGTACTTAAATATAGGGCTTGCACATTCATGTTAATGTTGTTAGTTGTAATCATTTTTAATTGAAATCCCCGCAATACAAAATCAGTTTATTCTAATTTTACTACTGAAACAATTGCCTTCATAAAATAGTATCTTGTGAAAACTTCTTTATGAAATCTAATCTTTTTAACAACAGAATTCATGTATGTATCTATGCATATTCTTACTAGCACATTTTGCCTTGTTTAAAGAATCTGGGAAGGCAGGCTCTAGAGTTCTTAGGAGCTTTTAGGTCTTTTGCTTTATGAATTCATATTGTTTTCTAATTCAATGAAGTTTTTTTCATTACTTTAAAAAATTTTTTTCTTTTATTCACTATATTCTAAAAAGTTATGAATGTCATTTACATCACGCTGGTATCAGTACATAAAGCCATTTTGTCTTAGCCATATTGTTTGTCCTTCATTCCTAACACCATCAACTGTCTTTTTAACTTAGCTTGTTACTCTTACAGCTAACTTCTTTTCTGTTTCAATAGTCCACACTACTTACATTCACTTCTAAGAGTGCAAAGAGGCATTGTTTAATTTTTCAGTACAATATGTAACAACAGAGCAGCATATTTCATCATGCTTTTTATGGTGTATTTATTTCAATATTCCCTGGCTTTTTCAGAGATCCTTTTATTATATATTTTTTTCCATTATTGAACTAGGAAAACTTTAGCAAATATTGAGGTTTATTTCAAAATGATACAGATGGATTCTGATTTTCTATGTTCCCTAAGATACTATTAAAATTACCTTGTTAGATTTTAAGATTTACCCTGTTCCTGTAAATTAACATATTTAGCAGAGGATAGGGTTTGAAAAGAAGCAGGCATTAATTTTATTTATACATCTCTTTCTATCTCTGTCTCAAAAATATGAAAAGAAATAATGGAAATATGCTTCTAAAATTTGATGAAGAACATTAACCCATTTATCCAAGAAACTAAAAAAAAAAAAAAAATAGAAAGTAGTAAATAAGATAAACACAAAAACATCCACTCCCAACATATCTGAGAAATTGTTTCTGTAAGACTAACTCTTTGAAAAATTCTGAGATTATTTTAAAATTCCACACTTCCCTGCCCTCACCTTAGATCTTGAAACTTTCCCGGATAAAGAAGGTATTAGAGAAAGATAGAATCCAGAGGAGCATTATGGGTTTGTTTTCTTCCTGTGATAATTGCTTCTTGAAATTGTGAAAGATAACCAACATAGGCATGAATCTCTACTCATAAAATAAAACTGGATTCTAAATGAAAATTAAAACCATAAACTAATTATTTCCCCTTTCCACCTGTATATATCCTTGAACCCTGTGGTAATACCAGCTTCATCATTACTCAGGAGGAATCATTTTTATGAAGTTTGGTTTCATCTATCTGGGTTATTTCAATATATTACTTTTGTTTTTCATTTTTGTCTGAAATGTTTGTATTATTTTTCTGTTTTCAGCTTTATCTTTGTTATTTCTTTAACCATAAATATATTTTAATAATCAAGTTCTAAATATGTATGTTTATACTTTGTATTGGACTTAATCATGTTGTAGAGCAAAAATGGCTAAAAATGGGCAATTTCCAATCAGTCAAAATATATGATGATGTTAAAAAGAGAAATCAAATAAGCAGTATTTACCATATTATGATTACCTAAATATTATTTGTCACATGTGTAATAAAACTGTTTTTATATTTATTTGACAAAGTTAAAAACATATTTATTCATTAAAATCTATTATTTGATCAAATGTCCACATGTAATATTATTCATTTTTTATCATGTCTTTATTTTACCCTGGATTTATAATTAATTTTATTAAAGTGTTAGTGAACCTGCTGCAAGAACATCTCATTATACTGCTTTTTAAATTTCATGTGTTCTTTCTTATTAGATTATTTTTTTAAGTTTGCCAAAGGACATTCTGGAAATTTTCTTGAAAGAATGTTTGGAAGATAATCTTCCTTAATTCTTTTATATATGGATCAGTTTTTATTATTCAGTGATTACTTGGTTTGATGATGAATTTTATCTTGAAAATTACGCTCCTTTAAAATTAAAGTGTAAATCAGGATCAAAATGTATAATTGATAATGTGAAATAGGAAGAAAAGGTCTAAAGGAGTAGGGGAAGTGAGAATGGTAGAGGAAAGGAAAAAAGGGAAAAGAAAAAATATGAGAAAAGGAAAAAATGAAACAAAATCTTTGTAAATAGGGAAGGGTAGAGGGGGTGAAGGGAGGGCAGGAGAATTGGGAAAAAATAAGAACCAAGATACATCATGTAAAGGTACAAGATCCCAATGATGAATGTAACTATATTGTATATCTAAAATGTACCAATAAGCTCAATGGAAAAAAATTTAGATAATACTGTATTGTTTTAAGAATGAATGTTGCCGAGTTTGTCATTCTCTTACTCTTTTGATGACTTCTTTTTTTCATTTTTGTTTTTTGAGACAGGGTCCCACTATATAGTTCAGACTGGCCTTGAACTAACTATGTATCCCAAGCTGGCCTCGGAGTCTTGGCGATACTCCTGCTTCAGGCTCCCAAGTGCTGGGATTACAGAGGTGTGCAACTATGCCCAGCTGAAGATAGCTTTATTTCTTTATTCTGGATAGATTTTATGAGTTCCCTTTTAAATTGTAATTCATTAATTAATATTGCTTGTTATTACTTGTTATTGACCTCATTATGATGCCTCATCTTTCTTCACCTCTTAAGAATAAATTCTTATTTAAAATAAAACATTACCCTTTAGTCTCATGTAAAGCCCACATGTGCTGGGTCAGTGGAATAAGTTTCCAAGAGATGGATGAAAATATCCAAAGATACCTTTTTTTAAAAAGATATATTAAGACCAAATAATGGGCATTAACAGGGAAGCATATAGTTAATTGAAAATTATTAATGAAGGAGGGTGCACATAAAGCAAGTTGGATCTGAAGCTTTCCCTGGAAAATCCCAGGAAAATTATACAGGTCAAGAACCTTGTCTTGCAAAATCCATTACAGACACATACCAGTCAACAGTGTCACTCAGCAGGTTTAGTGGCTGCAAGTTAAATGAATCTTTCAGCACCAATTCTTCCCCAGGTTACTATAGAGAGGGGATTTCACCAATTAACTCAAATTGCAGTGACATCATAGCTCTCTTTGGTTTTTGACCAACTTTTCAAGGACCATCTAATTAGCATACAAGTAGAAAGGCAGTTTCTACAGATAACGCTAGGTTGCCTAGTTCCTAGGGTCCTTCAGATAACTTTTATCTGAACATTCTAGTCCATTCTGAACATGCTCAGAATGCCCCACTGACTTGGGAAGAGTCTTGAGGATGAAAAAGTGGTGTTACAAGGACACGGTGCTAAAAGTTTAGTTATTTATTTCTCAGAGATAATACATCTTTATTACATGTTTTCTATTTTTTCCTTCTATCACTTCAATGAAGTGTACATGGCCAACCTTGTATCAGTTGTTTCTCTTTTAATTAGTTGTTTCACTCACCAATTTTCTACATTTTTGTTATTCTATTCTATTTCTCTGAGTTTCTTAAAATTTTAATATAAATATTCTATTGAATTCTACATTGTAATAATTATGTCTTAAATTACAATTTCCATCTGATTTTCTGATTTTTAAAAATTTCTGCTCAGTTCTTTTGTTAAAGTAACATTCTTATTTATTGTAAATTCATCTTCCTCAGATTTTCTTTAAAATGTTAAATTCAAGTTTTAGTAATTCTCTTTGGATTGTTGGTATTATAGTTCAGAGTCATGTTTCTCTTTATGATGTCTCAAATTTCAGATGATCAACATGGATTTGGACCTTAAAATGAAAAAAATGGTTAATATAAAGAGATGACATATTACTTTTTGTCTCCCAGCAATCTGATAGATTAGATATTTATAACTTTGGGAAAGACTTGCTAAGTGGCTGCATTGGAGATTGAAATATGGCTGAGACCCATCTCAAGCATCAAAGTAAGGAATGATCCCCCCATCTCCGGCAACATAGCCACAATATATTAACCGATACACTGGATATCTGTTGTCTCTGTGTATTCAAATTGTGCTAAAATTTGAGGAATGAAAGTAAATGAGGACCTTTACAGCTCATCTGTAATAAATAGGCCATTAATTATTAAATAACCACATCGATTACTTACTGAAGATCTACACTCTTGACATTGACTGATGAATTGGCAACTTTTACAAGAATCTCTGATTTTCATTTTGAATTAGTATATATTTGAGACAGAGTCTCTGTTGCCTGGTTAATCCACAAATCTGGTGACAACTATTAATTATATTACATAAATTTGGCAAATATCTTGTCTAGCAGCGCCCATATTCTTAGAACAATACTGATTGCATTCCCTTTGATCAATATTCTATTTATTCCAGTGGATTTGGGAAAAGTAAGATTAAAGACATATGCTAAAGTGTTATTTTGGACTGTTGTTTATTGCCTAGTGCCAGTGGGAACTGAACTAAAAATGTGTCTTATTATAGCAATAGTGATTTAACCTATATTTTTTTTTCCTTCAATTTGCTCTCAAAATTAATTATAAATGTCTACTAGGATTATCAGCATTTCTTTCTTTTCATCATTTTATAGGGATGATTTATTCAATACCCAATATGATATTATTCTAACATTTGTTATAAAGCCTACCTATGGCATATATAACATAATCAAAGATTTTACAGCAAATTCACTTCCTTAATAGTTCCTAGATAAATGGTACCATACTTAGTCACTTGTTTACAAAAAGGAACTATCAAAAAATCATGACATATACATAAAGATTATCAAGCATAAGAAATATTCTTTTTTTCTTTCTGAGTACCAGGGACTGAACTCGGGACCTTGAGCTTTCTAGGCAGGCAGTGGAACCAGTGAGCTAAATCCCTGGCCCAAGTATATTAAATATTAAAAGAAATATTAAAACTCTAGAGTTGGTTCTGAGACTCAATGACTGGTCAAAGTATTACTATGAGTACTGAATGCTTCTGTAGAAATTGATATGCATATATTTATTTTCAAAATGTTATGTTATACAAATAATATGAAATTGCATAGCGTTTTAAAGATCTGTACTGTACGGAAAAATAAAATATCAAAATTTTCAGGTAAAATATCTAAATCTGTAATATTGTTAATACTCACATGATTCTCTAAAATTAAATTTAAAATGTGCATTTGTTGAAGGCATGAATTAAATTCTCTGAGATTTAGTTCCTAAAAATTAAATTGCAACTGGTACCACAGATATTTGTCTTATAATATATTGTTTTAAGAGTTCACCAATTTAATTTAAACTTAATAAAAATGTAAAAGTCTTTATTTTCTTTGCAAAACAGATTTTAAAATTTATATGAATAAATAAATGTAAAAAGAATATTGAAGAAAATGTTTGAAATGTAGAAAAAAACAAAGGAATCAGGTAAGAGAAAGAAATAAAAGGGATATATGAAGGAAAGAAGACAAATCACAATTTGCAGATGACATGATTGTTTACACAGAAGACTCAAAAAATTCTACCAAAAGACTCCTGGAATTACCAAATTCAACAGTGTAACTGGATACAAAATCAACATGAAAAAATCAATAGCATTTATGTATACCAATGATGAATTCATTGAGAAAGAAATTAAGAGACCAATAGTATTCATGACAGCATCAAGAAATTTAAATACTTATGAATTAAACTAGCCAAAAAAGTGAAAGATCTCTAAAATAAAATTATAGTACTCTGAAAAAAAGAGGATCAAAGATTATATCAGCAAAAAGAAAGATATCTCCTGTTCCTCAATAAGCAGAATCAATATTGTCAAAATGGCCATATTTTCAAAGCTGATATACAGATTTAATGCAATGTCAATCAAACTACCATCAATGTTCTTCATAGCACTAGAGAAAACCACCCTAAATTCATATGGAGCCAGAAGAGACCCAGAAGAGCAAAAGCAATCCTGAGCAACAGAAGTAAAGAAGTAGGCATCAAGTTGTCAGATTTCAAATTGTATTAAAAAGCGACAGTGATAAATACAGCATGATAGTGACACAAAAACAGATATGTGGATCAACAGAAGAAAATAGAGTATGCAGAAACAACCCCAGGGACATTCCTATATCTGATCTTTGACAAAGGAGCCAAAAACATTCACTAGAGAAAAATAGCTGCTAGCAAATTGCATTAGGAAAACTGGCTATACAAATGCAGAAAATTGCCAACTAGTCTCATATTTCACTATGTACAAAACTAAAATACAAATAGTTCAAAGATCTAAATATTAAAACAGAAACACTTAATGGTGGAGACATAGGTATAAGCAAAGACTTTCTAAAAGAAAAAGCATCAAGAATCAAAAAATGGAATTATATCAAATTTAAAAGTTTGTGCACAGCAAAGGAAATAACTAATGGAGTGAAAAGACAACCTACAGACTGGGAAAATGTTTTCGCCAGCTACACCTCAGATAATTGATTAATATATAGAATAAAAACAGAACTAAAAAAAACTGACCCCCTGCAAATTAAAAGATCCAATAAAAATGGGCAATAACCTCCAAAGGAGAATCTATGAAATATGGTAAAGTGGTAAAATATAGCTATGAAATTATAAATTATGAAAAGATTAGAATTGAAGACAGTATTCAGTCTCAGTATAGAAATATCAGGGTTTTTTACACAATAGGTAGGTATAATATTCTTATAAAGCCAGAAACATGAAAAATACTAAAATGCATAATATTTTATCACTTCAGTAATATAGGCTTAATTAGGAGAAAATTTATAAACTATAAAAGAAAACAAAGAAAAAGTTGGCTGCTTTGTTAAAATATAGATACAGATTAGAGGACATATGTGGAACAGAAATCACAGAAATAAGGGGTACTCAAAATATATAAAGAACAGGGCTGGGGATTTAGCTCAGTGATACTGCTACCTGCCTCGCAAAGCACAAGGTCTCAAGTTCGTTCCTAGGTACCAAAAAAGAAAGAAAGAAAAGAAAAAAAAAGAAAAAAAAATGTATATATACCAACCACACATCATTCAAATTTAAGTAGACAATTGTGTTAGTTACTTTTCTCTCGTTGCTGAGACAAAATACCCAACACCCAAAGTTAAAAGGGAAGGGGTTTATTTGGCTTACAATTCATGGAAGTTTCAGTCCATAATCATCGGACTCGAAGGCAGGGATGACAAACAGGCATGGCAGAGCAGAAACAACATGGCGCGCACAAAGTAGCAAAGGTAACAAGGGACTTCACCAAGTCTTTCTGCCTCTTTTATCCCATCCAGACTACAGGGATTAGGGCAGTGCTAAACTAATCACTCACATGTAGTCATTTAGTAATCACAGGGCCGTAGCCCCAGCATCACACATTCCAGATTTAACTATCTCTGAAAAATAATCAAAGTTCAGGAATATAAATAATTATTGAAGATATAGGGAAATGTAACTTCTACCCTAGGATGATGGAAAATAATTCTTTGGCATCTAATAAAGTAAGTGTACATGAAATACGACTTTTCCAAACTCTCTGTATGGATGTGCTTATTTTAAAAACATTTATATACACACATGTATATTCCATTGTATATATCTATATTCTAAAATATTTCACATACTTATAAATGTTCCCACTTGTATGTATGTATCTAAGCATCACATGGTATTCAATAATAGATATAATTTTTAGATTTTATGTGAAAGTTTTTCAGATAAATTTTAAATTTTGAGATTAGTGGTATAGGTCAATGTTAAAGTATACTCCTTAAACCCTGGGTTCAATCAGGTGCCTAAGAAATGAGAGAGAGAGAGAGAGAGAGAGCCCACCGGGGATTTAGCTCAGTGGTTCTGCCACCTGCCTCACAAGCACAAGGTCCCGAGTTCGATCCCTGATACCAAAAAAAAAAAAAGAAACAGGAGAGGAAGAGAAAAAATAAAAAAATCTTCATTAAATACTCATTTTTAATAAAAATTGAAACAATTGAATCATATTCAATAAGGTATTAAGAATAACTGCACTTTCATCTAATAAGATCAGCTATTAGAATCAGAATATATCAAAATGTATTAGTATAGTTTTCAACATATATTGTCTGAAAATTTACATTGAAAAATAACTTTTTTCATGAAAACATTCGTGTGTGTTTAAAGCATGATCTAAACATTACTATCAATAAATCTTAAATATGACTTTATGTAGGTAAAAACATATATAGATAAGAATTTAATGCATATAAATACTGTATCTAGTGTATATATGGTTATAATGCACATATACATAAATATACATGCATATAATGACTATATTTATATAATACATAGCTACATAGCATTTATGTGTATGTTCAAGTATGTATGTATAAATGTGTGTATGCATGTGTATGCATACAGGCAAATTTTAATGGGATTGAAACATACACTAAAAAAATTTTTGATAGATGCTTTAACTTGGGAGTTTAGCTCTCTACAGTAGTTTGGATGTGGGATGTCCTTCAAAGTACATGTGTTAAAATCTTGATCCTCAGCTTGGCACTCTTGGGTGGTGATGGAAGTCTTACAAGGTGGGGTGTAATGGAAGGAAGTTTGGTCTTTGGGGCTGTGGCCCTGAAGGAGATATTGGATGCTGGGCTTATGCTTTCTCTCTTGCTTCTCAGATGCCAGTAGCTGAGCAGGTTTGCTCTATCACATGGTCCCTAATGTTCTGCCTCACTGAGAACCCAAAAGCAATTGTGCCACCCAATCATAGATTGAAAACTCTGAACCCATGACCCAAAGTAAACTTTTCTTCAAGTTGATTACTTCAGGTACAGTATTTTGTCACAGTGATGGAAAGCTGATTAATACCTCAGGTGTTATCAGAAGAGGATGGCATTAGAGTGAGGGTTAAAATAGACAAATTTTATCTGGACTGTATTATTTCTTTAAAAACCATACAAATATTAACTATTTCTCACTCTCAGTAGTGAAAGTATAGTGTTACCTTGGTTTATAAACTTAATTTGTGTTAGGATTTGGGGGAAGATGAGACAGTTGCATTTGTTTTTGTGTGGAGAAGATGGACGAGGTTCTGTTTGTCACTTGATGCAGTTTGTGAAAGGAAGCAAAATTTTGCCCAATGCTTTGGTTTGCGATCTGAATTGTTTGAATTTTCTTTGAAATTAGTAAATTGAAAGAAAAACTTCCATATAATATTTTGACTTAATTTAACAGACAATTATAAAGTTTGAGTTTTTCTAAGGATTGAAACTATAACTTAATTTGTGTTTGCTTTGTACTGTCCATGCTTAAATTTCAAAACTCAACCAATCCTAGTTCAATATGTCAGTTGCCTAATTTATCTTATCTTTGTTGTTAACAAAGGACAACTGAATAAGATTTATATATTTAGGACCAGTTGGCTGCGGACGCCACAGCAACGTCGCAAAAGCGCGGAATGTGCCAAATCAGCCCGCTGCAGACAGGCAGGTCTTCGGACGCCTTAGCAACCCTAACCCTAAACTTGCTGGAAGATAAGTTAGGTAAAACTCTTGAAGACATTGGCATAGGAAAAGACTTCATGAACAAAACCTCAGCAGCATGGGAACTAGCAGAAAG
>NW_004624775.1:8680024-8695780 GCF_000247695.1 Heterocephalus glaber | reverse complement strand
GCCCACTATCACCACTCCTGTTCAATATAGTTCTAGAAACATTAGCCACTGCAATTAGAAAAGAGAAAGAAATAAAAGGAATAAAGATGGGAAAGGAAGAAGTTAAACTCTCATTATTTGCTGATGATATGATACTTTACATAGAAGACCCAAAAAACTCAGCCAAAAGACTTTTAGACTTAATTGACAGATTCAGTAGGGTAGCTGGATATAAGGTCAACACTCAAAAAATGATTGTCTTGTTATACACAAATAGCAGACTCACTGAGCGAGAAATTAGGGAATTAATTCCTTTTACAATAGCATCCCAAAAAATGAAATCTAGGAATCAATCTAACAAAAAAAGCAAAAGACCTCTACACTGAAAACTGCAGCACCCTAAAAAAGGAGATCCAGGAGGAAATAAGAAAATGGAAAGACATCCCTTGTTCCTGGTTAGGAAGAACCAATATAGTGAAAATGGCCATACTTCCGAAACTACTATATAGATCTAATGCAATGCCGATTGAAATTCGAACAATATACTTCAAAGGACTAGAGAAAACAATTTGAAAATTTATTTGGAACCAGAAGAGCCCTAGAATAGCAAAAGCAATTCTAGCCAACAGAGACAGGGCAAGAGGAATCACAATCCCCAACTTGAAAGTACACTACAAAGCTACTGTGATAAAAACAGCATGCTACTGGCAAAGAAACAGACCTGAAGATCAGTGGAATAGATTAGAAGATGCAAAGACAACTCCAGACATACTCATCCACCTCATCTTTGACAAAGGAGCCAACCACCCCCATTGGAGGAAAGATAGCCTTTTTAATAAATGGTGTTGGAAAAACTGGATTTCAACCTGCCAAAATTTAAACTAGGCCCACACCTATCACCATGGACTAAACTAAAATTGAAGTGGATTAAAGATCTAAATATTAAGACAGAAACACTAAACTTGCTGGAAGATAAGTTAGGTTGAACTCTTGAAGACAGTGACATAGGAAAAGACTTTATGAACAAAACCTCAGCAGCATGGGAACTAGCAAAAAGAATCAACAACTGGGATCTCATCTTATTAAAATGCTTCTGCACTGCAAGAGAAACCACCTACAGTGCTAACAGACAACCTACAATGTAGGAAAAACTTCAAGCAGCTGTACCTTAGACAAAGTACTACTATCTAGAATATATAAAGAACTGAAAAAAATCAAACCCCCAAATTCAAAAACCCAATTCAAAAATGGGCATCTGAAATGAACAGACATTTCTCAGACAAAGAATTAAAAGCAGCAAATAAATATATGAAAAAATGCTCAACATCACTGGTCATTTGAGAAATGCAGATGAAAACAACACTGAGATTTCACCTTACCTCAGAAAGAATGGCTTCTATCAAGAAGTCATCCAATAACGAATGCTAGTGGGGTGTGGAGAGAAAGGAGCCCTTCTCCATTGTTGGTGGGAGTGCAGACTGGTGCAACCACTGTGGAAGTCAGTATGGAGTTACCTCAAAGAACTAGGACTAGAGGTCCCATTTGACCCAGCTATTCCTCTGCTGGATATTTTGCCAAAAGAATTAAAAGATTCATACCACAGCGATATATGTGCACCCATGTTTATAGTGGCACAGTTTGTAATAGCTAAAGCTTGGAAACAGCCCAAGTGCCCATCAACTGGAAACTGGATAAAGAAGTTTTGTTTTTTTTATAAAATGGAGTACTACTCAGCCATAAAGAATGAGAAACTAGAGACTTTTATAGCTAAACGGATGCATATTGAGGCCATACTCTTAAGTGAAACAAATAGGACACACATATTTAAATACTGAATAGTTTCTCTAGTGTAAGAAACTGAAAGTGTAAATTAGAATTAAAATGATTAAAATGAATAATTAATAATTTGAAATAGGAAGAACAGGTCCAAAGGGGTAGGGGTGGTAGGAGGGGAAGGGGAAAGGAGAGGAGGGAAAGGAAAAATTATGAGAAAAGAAAAAAAATGGAAAGAAAGTCTATGTAAATAGGGAAGGGTGGAGGGGGTGGAGGGTGCACAGGTAATAGGGGGGGAAAAAAAGAACCAAGATACATCATGTACAGTTACAAGCACCCAATGATAAATGTAAATGTATTGTTTACCTAAAATGCACCAATAAAAGAATTTAAGGGAAAAAAAAAGATTCACATATTTAAGAAAATTTCCACTAAGAGACATCACATTTTTACAGAGAAAGAAGATCTATCAACTAAGGTAGGTGAAGCTGTGCTTAAATTGTAAAATATTATTACAGAAGTGAGTTTTTATAATCAACACAACATATAAACCTTTAAAGAGCTTTCTCTTCAAAGCATGTCATATAAATATCTTTACTGGCTTGGATATTTATTTTCTAGGAAGAAGCAAGAAATAGCCAATCCCTATGTAAACATATCTTAATTCATCTTTTTCTCTAGGTTTCCATCAAGCTGAGGAAAACATAGTTTGAAAAGTAGGTGACTGATTTCTGGTTGTTAGCGTTATTCAAGTTATAATAATCACACAGTATAGAGATTTAAAACTTTTCACAGTTCCTAATCTTCTTTGTAAAATGTTTATTTGGCAAGATTCTGAGATAGAAACCAGACCTTTTTCTATTGTGTAACAGTGCACATAACCAGCTATTTGATTTAAATTCCTGTAATGGAGTGGTATTGCCTGTCCAGCTCCACCTCGACCAGCTCCAGAAATTGCAAGTAAGTGACAATGTGTGCTGAGAACTCCACATTGAGGGAGGAATTTTGGCAGTTTTATTTAAATTCACAAGATATAACTATCATATCACTTTTTAAAAATAGCTTTTTGGAGGCCTATTCTTTTGTCTCATTTCATAAATTCGCAAAGACAGTGAAAGACAATGCAGATGAGCTTAATTATTATCTTCTGCTTGAGCATGCTGTGAGAAAAGATTAAGAGGAGGGGGAAGAGGAAGAGATAAAATATCCATGACACAAATTAGTATTTAGCATACATTTTGAAATCATGCTGTTTCTGCCAGCTTCAGTGCTTCTTGCTTTCAACATAGAACAGACTCAAACTCCTCATTTTTAGCTCAATTATGTTCCTGTCTATATTTAAAGTGCATTTTTCCTAAGTTCCTAATATCTCTAAATATCCTGCATTACACAATTCTGCCATAGGGGAAAATAAAATCTAACCTTGATTATTTTAGAACTTACAAAATCCTCCTTAATGGGCTAAATCTTACCTGTAGTACCATTCTTGAAAGCCCTTATACTTTAAGCTTTGGAAATTCTAGATTTTGTGCTTAATGGTGAAATAGTAACTATGATATCAACAAACTGACAAATTCAATAAAAGTCTGTTCATTCACTATGAAAAATAAGTTGTCACATTTATATGTTTCAATTTTCATAGAAAAAATTTGAAGATACTTTAGTGCTAAAATCTAAGTACTGGATGCATTGCAAGCCACAATGATATAAAACTGCAACAAATACATTTGAAGTTACCTTAATCTTTCGTTATGAAATATGCATTTAGCAGTAGCTCACATGCCATAAAGTACATTGGCAGAGATTTACCCTCCTTCAGCAGCACCCAGCTCCTGCTACTTCATATATCTCTGTGTTCTGCAAAAATTTTTCCCCGATATCTCACATCTTATTAATGTACAAGAATCCAAGGTTTTTAAGAGCAGACACATGCACTTGGCCTCAGTCCTTGGCTAGAGTGTAAATTTGGAAAGTTGCTGCAATTAAAGTCTAGTTCAGTTATGGGTAGAGATTCCATGGCTCAGTGTGGTGAAAGAATTATCACTGAAAAAGCTCTCTGAGATCCTACCAAACTGTACGTACATCTTTTTCAAGGCTATTCAAACACTGAGAAGGTGAATCACCCAGAAAACCATGAAGTAGATGGAATTAATGCTTTCTCTTTCCACACCTTCTTTATCACTTCCCTCCTACCTTAATATGCTTTCAAATTCCTCAACAAGTGATCATTATACTAAAGCAGGCCAGTTAGAAAATAATCCAAGAATCAAGTATAAAGGGAATATGGGATGGTGATTCTCATGTGTTCCTGCTTTATCCCAGGGTGGTGAGCAAGGAAAAAGCAAGCCATCCCATGTATTCCTGAGGCTTCTGTTCTCCATGGAGATGGTGGCCTTAAGGCATCTGAAGCAGAATGCAAACTTCCCTTCACTCTTATCTAGGAATATAAATAAGAACATGAACAGTAGCAACAAGGGAACCTTGGATTTTCCGAGTGTTTGGCTTATTTTGCAGCCTGGCCCATTGTTCTCTTTGCCAGTCTTTCCAGGTGACCAAAGAGAGTATTCAAGCAGATCCTCCCAGTGTATATTTCCAAGAGGGCTGTCTTCAGCACTTGCTATACCTGGAAGAGGATGTTAAACACAGTGTTCTTCTATTTCACCAAATGAGAAGTTGTATAAGTCCATATTATAATCATATAATCCTAAAAGAATATTTTCTTCCTGTTTATTATCTACAGGGCAATATTTGCCAAAGTGTACCTTAAATTAGACATACAGAAGATGTGAAGAAATTCACACTTGCTGACAATATGCTGTTGTTAATACAATTGATGTAGAATCAGTTACATTGGGTTGGGGCTCACATGTATGATTTCATTTTAATTTAATTACTTCCTTATAAAGAGTTTTGCTCTTCACATACAGGCACATTTTGCAGTAGTAGAAGTTAGGACTTGGATATGAACTTTTTGCAGTCCACAATTCCACTAATAATTAACTGATAGAGAAATTAACTCTAAAGAATATGAGGTTGATGTAACAAAGGCTTTTCAGGTTTATCACTGACGTTTGGACTACAGATGAGGATGTGAAAAAAATGGTGAGCAGATTATTGGAAATTGTTGAGGAAAAATATCAGGGAAATCATCATCAGTAGAGCCTAAAAAATCATATTATATGACTGAGAAATAATTACAGTTCTGTTATCTGCAATAAATTAAAAGGTGACAAATATATTTAATGAACTTTAAGATGTGACTAAGAATATCACCAGTCAAAATACTGAAAATGCCGGTACCTTGGTCCTAGTTGAAAAACTAAAAAGGAATGGAACACTGGCCAGTTTGTATTGGAATTTAAAAGGGATATGAAAAGAAAATAAAAATATGTCTTTCATCTATCTCCAGCCAACTAAAGGCTAGCAAAATAATGTACTGCCTGAGGCTGTGGACCAAATCAATGGTGTGTCCTTAAGCCCTTCTGTAAGTACTTATGTTGGATTTGAAGTTTTGCTTAACAGATACTTCCAGTTAAAAAAGAGACCTTCAAAAACTGTCCCACAGTAGCCTCTATACCTCTAAGGGCCCAAATTAAGACTAGAGAAACATATCTGTTGGGAAAAGAATTCTGTTTGTGTTTGTTTTTCAAGTGGACTTTAACTGAATCAAATAAAAGGAAGGTTGCAGTGTTTGTGTGGGAGAATCACATGCTCAAGAATCACCAGCATACACTAAAATGCACTGAAATTATCACCATTGTCCATTTCTTCAGAAATAGCCATGCAGGGTAGTGGAGAAGAAAAGATTTCTCAGATAGCAAATCCAAGAGCCATAGAGACCAATGGAACTGTATAGAAAGCAAAGGACAACCAAGGAATATCTTTCTCTTCTAGAATAGAGGACAATCAACATTTGTTCAGTAGCATTTAAGAACTGCTAAGAACCAGTGACTGTTTTACTTTATCCTTGTTTTCAAATGTTCAAGCACTCCTCTCACTGATGCAGGCATATTTCAGCTATTGAGTTGCATCACTATATGTCCAAGATATATGAGGGAGGTCTCCAGACACTGGAGGGTCCCCAAACCAAATATGACCACTCTTCTCAACTTCCCGTTCAATGACATCACATCAGTGACTTCAGCTTGGCTATGGTAGGAGTATTTATGATACTAGTGTTGCAGATCAAGGTTATTTTCCCCCAGAGAGTTGGTTGTTAACTATTTATTAGCATACTATATAACTCTGGATTAAGAAGAGCCACATCTTGATCTGGTGAAGTATAGGATCTTGTACTTTAAGCACTATACAGTGGCCAAATGAGACGTTTGAAGGTCTTGGGGGGTATGTTTGCATGCTGAAGACAGGGAATCATTGAAGCCAGATCTGGATAGTGGTGCATCAATTGCACTGATGACCATAATCCATGACTTGCTTGCACTCATCCTTTTGTTAAAATGAATAGCTACTCCCAATCCAAGATGAGATGGCACCAAACAATCCAGGTGACCCACAGATTTCAGAATATTTATAGATTAAAACAAAAAAAATTGACTCTTGAGTTAGTTAATCCTTGAGGCAGTTGATTCTTAGTTAACAAGAAAATTGCAAGTGCACTGATAATTTTTTCTATTTTGAAACAAGACTATGTAGGGACTCATATGTGGTTGTGTGAGCAAATTTTTATCTGTCTGTCTGTCTATCTGTCTATCTATCTATCTGCTTGTCTAAGTTTCTATCTTGGAGGGAAGCTAACTTGTTAATCACTGTATGATAGTTGTCACACAATTTAAAAAGTAACAACAAAAAGTTTCACTCTAAAGCATATCCATAGTCCACTGAACATAATGTTTATTTCAGATATGTGCAATTTTTTCAGTGGTGTGTCTACCACTTTAGTCTATGTGCAGTTATAGATCCATGTAGTATTTATCCCCCTTTTTGTTCTTTATTCTGCGTAATGATATTTTTCCACGAAACTTGCATACTTACTAGTAGCTTAAATTTTAGACTATTAACTTAAATTAGGGTTATGTCATTTCAAAAAGAAAAAAATCAAAAAGCTATAACTACCAATAACATAATTTGCCTAACCTTTAGTTCTATGTGTCCTGGTGCTTTGTTGTCTATTTAACAGTACATTTTTTATAATTATTCTTTTGGGGCCGAGGATTTAGGTCAGTAGTTCCGCCACCTGCCTCGCAAGCGGAAGGTCCTGCATTTGATCGCTGGTACCAGAAAAAAATTGTTCACTTGGTTGCTATATTATTAATGTCTGTTACTAATTTCACTCATTTTGCATGAATTTTCATCTTTTTTTATAAATTTATAGAGTGTTCCTCAGCGGACTTGTAGGAGAGGGGAGATTGTTATGGACTCCAATTGAATGATTTAGAATCTTCACAATTACTTAGCTTAAATATTATCACAAGAAGAGTATAATGACTATAAATACTAGTTTCTATGTGATATATATATAGTATTGATTAATTCTTTTTAATTAAGTCTTTTAAAAAATTATCCATTCTTTTTGTAGCAAACAATAACAAAGATAAATAAAACATGAACCTTGTATATTTGTATGCATACTACAGAGTATAAAGACATCAAAGCTATGAAGATTTTGTGCTAGCTATAGCAAAAATTGACTTCAAATGACTTTTAGAGTAATTTAAGAACATGTAAGAAAATATAACTGCTTCATTACAGAATTCTGTATATATCTTTATCTGCTTCTTGTCTCAAAATGAAATTTTACATCTTAACATATATATTCAGTTGACTTTGTTCTCATTATAACATGTATCATTATTTTTAGTGGTAAATTTGAAACAAAGGATTACCTATATTAAAAGTTAAATTCGAGTTCTTCCACAAGAACCTTTTTTTTTAATAAATGGAAGACTGTTACTACTATTATAAATAGCATCAATGTTAGTGTTCTGTTAAGACTATATATCATTATCTGAGGGAAATAACAACTTTATTGTATCTACTAGAAATTATTTTTAAGTACAGTAAAAGCCATCATATATTTGTATTTAATGTTTTTCAAAGAAAATATTCTCCTTGGTGTGGATAAGTTAGAAGCTGTAGAACAAAACAGAATTCAGGTTTTCTTTCTTTTAACTCATTATTATCATTTAATAATCCATTAAAATTCATAAGATTTATTGTCTATTTGACAAAGAGAAATACTATTTATATAGAAGGACCATTCTGAAAAATAGATGATTTTTATAAATAAATTGAATATAAGTCATTCATTTTATAGCACATACCTGTAATCCCAGGTCTCTGCCATGCTGAGACACAAGGAAAGATCTCAATATTAGGCTCAGTCTGGGCAACTTAGTGACTAATGAGGCCTTATCTCAAAAAATTTTTAAAAGCCTGGAATGTAGCTCAATGTGAAGAAACTGAGTTCAATATCTAGTATCACACATATGCTAATACA
The DNA here is from genome assembly GCF_000247695.1 of Heterocephalus glaber. Next base: position 8,687,571 of record NW_004624775.1, on the reverse strand, counting down.
CACACACACAGTGAGAGAGAGAGAGAGAGAAGTTATAATTAAGACATACCAAAGATATTTCTCCCAAAATCTCTAGTGAAACTAACAATTGCACAAGCCAAGGAAAAACTTAACAGCACTTATAGGCATTATAAAATAAGTAGAAATTTCTGAAGAATAGTTTCTAACCATGTTCTCATGTAAAGATGATTTAAAGGGCAAAATTAAAAACAACTTTGACAATTTACTGTGTAACTACATCTAAAAGGAATACCTAAGTAGCATTCCTTCCTTCCTTCTGACAAGCTTTAATAAAAATAGCAACATAGAGCAATAAACAAAGCGAGTAAGGACCCACAACACTAACCCCCTTTGATTGAACCAAAAGAGCCAGTACTATGTGCTGAATTGGTAGAAAGGTTCAAGCCAAGGGAAACTCACTCCTATGCTTAGAAAAATTTAGACAACTTTGGCTACATGAAACAAATGCAGAAGCAGGAGAATCATCTAAGAAGAGCAATAAATCTCAGAGATTTTCAGATTTCATATGCTTCAGCCAATGGTGTACATCATTCTATGGCTTAAACTACATGATAAACTACAAGTAGGGATTTCATTAGAAGTCATCAATCTGTATAATAAAACAAGAGGTTCTTAAGGGTCTGACAAGATCTGCTCAAGCTTTAGGAATATGAAAATAATATTGTGTTAATAGAATTTGACAATTACAAAAGCATATATGGGAAAAAGAAACAAATGTAACAAAAGAAAAAAGAAAAAAATGAAAGCATACAAAATAAATTATATAATGGGAAAGAATAAATAACAATTCGCATGAAATCTCTTAAAGAATCTGATAGATAAAAATACAATAGTAATACAAAGATAAATAAAGCATATTTTTAAAAAATGAGATGTTAAGACAGCATGAAGATTCCAACACAGGAATGAGTTGTTTGGGTTTTTTTGGTACTGGGGATTGAACTCGGGACCTTGTGCTTGCTAGCCAGGAGGTGGAACCACTGAGCTAAATCCCCTGCCCAGATTGATACAAATCTAATGAATAAAGTAGTAAAGAATGAAACTTCCTAAATGGAGACAGCTATAGGCATTCAGGAGAGATGCAAAGTGGGTGATCTAAAGCCTTTACCAGTTATGGCACATCAAAAAAGATGTCTTTTCTTGTTCTCTAAGGCCAGGAGTATTTGCAAATTGAATTTACTGGTTGTGATAGGCTAAACTGTGTACCCTCCATTTATATGTTGAAACTACAATCCCCTAGAACCTCAATATGTGACTGATTTATACACAGGGTCATGAAAGAGGGTATTAAAATAAACTGAGGTATTTGAGGTTGGCTCTAATCCAGTATGACTGGAATCCTTATAAGAAGAGGAGTAGTGGAAACACACACTCACACATACACATAGGAAAGAGATCATGTGAGGACACAGAGAGACAACAGATTTCTACAATCCCAGAGAGAACAAGAGGCCTTAGGAAAAACCAAACAAGTCTACAATTTGATCTTGGATTCCGGCTACAGGACTTTGAGAAATCAGGTTCTGTTTGGAGCCTGGCTGTCTATTGTACTTAGTAACCCACTGTGTAAATCTGTGCTGTCTTCCAGAGTGTTGGAACACACTATTTAGGTCAGACATTTCACAGCAACATTCCCTGCTAGAAGACAAAAGATCAGTACTCTGTGATCCTAGGGAATAAATGCAATCATACAGCAGCATTTCATACAGGTGAGTTTCCATGCAGGTATAAAGTTCCAAGAGAATTATAGGCAAAAGGACTTTGAGGATTTTCTTTCTTTCTTTTTTTTTTTTTTGGTACCGGCGATCGAACTCGGGTCCTTGCGCTTGCGCAGCAGGTGGCGAAAACACTGAGCTAAATCCCCGGCCCATTGAGGATTTTCTTAAAGTATCAATTTAAAGACAAATTCCAACAAATTAAATATAATGAAAAACAGCTCTGCTATGGAAAACCTGTAATAAAAAGACTAATATTATGCATGTGAAAATAAAGCCATTCTAAATAATTAGGATCATGTTGGACATAGAAGTAACAGGATATCATATCTGTTGACAAAGTAAACAAAATAGTAAAACAAACAACCACTTCTTTAAAAAGTCAAGAATTACAGAGAGGGAAGTAAGGTTTAGGGATGGAATTTCCTTATCTTTCATAGTGACAGTAACACATTAACTAATAAAATCATATATGTTATCTACCCTGATTTTCCTTTCACTTTCTATCCTGGAAGTGGTCACTAAGGAGATATCTTTTATGAAGCAATATTCTCTGACATGCACTTAGCTTAATTTTTGTCCTAATAAGGAATTTAAATAAAATGAAATTTAGATATTAAAATATCATGTAGACTCAAATTCCATTTATTACTGAAGGACCACCCTTCTTCATCTCACCATTTATATACTCTGCAATTTTGATTCACACAAACTCAAACAGAAAGACATGCAGATTTGTTTAATTACACTTAACCAATGAAAATTTTAAAACTAGTACTCAGACTGGAAATAGTATATTATTTCTCCTTATATTATCCACTTTGCTTGACTATCTGCAGTGTTTATACCATTTAAAAAGATTAAAATTACTATTCTGTTAAAAATAAGTAGCACTAATTATTAATATTGAGTTGTAGTTCAGGACAATTTCTTTTTTTCTCACTTCATTTTTATAAGTGTATCAGAGTCTTTTTTATCTCCCTTTTTTTTTTTTTTTGGTCTGTTCTCATTCTTGTTATATCTGTGTAGGAGGACTGTGATAATATCAGGAGATTAGGAAATACTGTTAGTGAAATGGAGATGACTACATTTAGTGACCTCCACACTTTCTAGTGTAATCATTCTATAGTTTTCAAGAGGAGTTATCAACCCTGTCTTAAGTTCTGTTTCTATGGCAACATTTCTTTCCATTTGCTATCTATATGCCATTTATTATTTTATCTCCTACATTTACTTATTACCTGTTATTTTTTCAACATCAGTCCATTACTTCTTTTGATGTTCTTCTATCTTGTCTAAATTTTGGTTTCAGGGTTTGAAGTCTTTGGCTGCCATCCAGACACTGATAATTCCAAAGGTACTATTTAGAATTATAAGATACATGCTTAGCCTAGCTTAGATTCCTTCCCATTTTCTCCACATTCTCTCAGAGTTCTTTATTAGTGAAACATTCATCAGGTCCTTTTAATTTCTTTCATGTTATTGTAACTTGTTCCAGCTCAATTTATTCTTAGTTGATTTTGAATGAATCTCAGTGTTGATACATAAAACAGCTCAACCTTTCTAGTCACAGTTACTAAGAAACATAATGCTTGATGTCATAGGGTTCAATTTTTCACTCATAGAGAAACTATTTTCTGATAAGTACTCTTCTTATTTTTACTAATTTGCTTTCATTACATTCTCCTCTCTAACAGTTTTTTAAACCCAGCTCTTCATTTTTGACATTTTCTCTTTTTTTGGTGTGAATTCATGTGATGCTGATAGTTTATTTCTAATTAACTTCCCACAGAGTATGTCTGAGTAAGTGGCTTAGCAAGACCCACATTCTCAAACTTTCATAAGGGTCAGACTGTTCTGATCTATATATTCTAAACACAGTTCAAATGTTCCATTGTCATTGTAGATGAATTCAAATATACAAGCAATTCCTATACTCTTAGCAGATATTACGTGGAGCCTTTGAAGAATGAGAGCCCTGTTCTGAGGGGACCTGGACAGGGCAATAAGTAGTGTTTCCTGGGATGCTTAACACCTGAGAGGGATCCTGCAACACTGTAAGTCTGCGGATCAGACAGAGGTAAAAAGCATAGTAGGGATTAGATGATTGTGTACATTCCAAGAGTAAGGATTTTCAGGCAGCCCTGGCAACAAGAAATTTCCTTGAGAGAATTAACAAAATCTTTGTTAATGGTTTGATGCCAAAATCTTTGTTAAAAACTTTGATGCCAAAATTAACACACCAAAAATGAGTTAAAGAAACCAATAGATGATAATATTACTATCTAGTAATATTTGTCAATTATTTATACTAGTACTATCTAGTAATAGTCATCAATTATTTCAGGGATGTCTTGGCTAAGTACTTACACATTGTTTTTCTTTTAAATTTAGACTTCACAATGATGGCTTGTGATACCAATAATCACCACTATTGAGAAATCACTGCTCTCAGGAGACTTAAAAAAAGAGACTTTGTGTCACAGAACATTATGTATTTTGTAAAAGATGAATTCAACTTTTCGTACACTATTTTTCCTCCCACTTTTGAAAGTATGTCGTTTGTGTAGTTCAAGAGGGAGGAAGGGAAGAAGAGAAGAGAGGGAAGAGGAAAGAAAGAAGAAGAGAAGGATATCACTAAAGAGCCTTCTCTACTCTATTAAAAAAAAACGGGCAGTTTGTACATTCCTGATAGATCATGTAAATTCCTTCAACAATAGAGGTCACTTCTCATTTATGATTGTCCCCCAAATCCAGAGTTTTTAAGATTTTCTTGCATTAAGTGAGTGCTCTCAACAAATGAAGATCAGAGGGAGTTTAGGTTTTAACTCATCAAATATGCCATTTCTCTTCGATCTTGACAGACTTTTTCTGTGTTTGGACAGACTATTAACAGTGCCCAAAGAATTTTTATGGTGAAATGGGCAAATGTGTAAGGATAGGAGAATGGCAAGGTTGCACAAATCTCCTTTGTTCTATAATCTGTCCTTTTAATGTATATTAAAGAAACCAGTGCACTACTGAAGTGATGAAATTTGAAGCATTTTCATTTTATGTTCCCAGGAATATTTAAGGCTGGGCATTGACTTTCTCATTCCAACATTGAAAATGTTTTTAGCATCTCAACATTCTTCTCTATATTGAGATTATATATTCTTGAATGCTCAGAGTCTTCTTCTGGCATTCTTAGGCATACAGTAATTGAAAAAACTATTAGCAACAGTAGTTTGGATGAATAAAAAATACAGATATATTTATAATCCTTTGAGTGAAATTATTCCATTATTAAAAATTCATTTAGTATTGTTGTATAAGTGATGCCAAATTCATTAAATCTAGATGTTCACTAGATATCTGAGAAAATACAAAGTGAAAGTTTTGATGTACTCCAGATATATTACCTATCATGTTTCATTTGGCTGCATAGATGTGGTGCATAACCGAATTTTAGGTTTAGTTTATAAGATATATAATTGCCTACTATTTGGGAAAATTTTATCAGGTTATTATTAACATAATTTGCTCTGTAATAACACTGTCAGATCTACAGCAACATAGATTTTCTGTGTGTATAACAGTAATGAAGAATAGGCATGATAGTGGTGATACACTAGGAGAGATAAAATGCCCTATTGGGCTTTAGAAAGGAGCCTGATAAAAATGTGACATTTACCTAACTATAGAAACATGAATGGAAATGCTACAATTATGTTAAGAGCTAGAGAAGTATTATTAAAGTCTTTTAAAACAGCCAATATCCCCACCCTCTGGACGCTTGCTTTGTCCATTTAGAAATTGTTTCTGTTTTAGAGTTATAGGTTTTGGCATAACAATGAACACAGGGCCAGGTGCTGCTGAGAAAATGATAGAATTTGGCAACCGTTGGCTGAAATCTGATGCAGTTGGCCCAAATGATTTTCCATAGAAAAAATAAAGTTCGCTCTAATTCTGTGTACACTATACCTTTCCCTGTCAATATTTCTGGTAGCATTATTCAATGTGACTCTTACCTCATAAGCATCTACTATTTATGATTTTGTTGTCATGCTGTTGTGTTTAATTTTATTATGTTTTGTTTTGGTTTAGGAATTTGTATGGCTTGTTTTTCCCATTTACCATATTTAATTTCACAATACAGATAATAAACAAGGCTTTGACCTTATTTTCAAATGGCATTCAATAGTAACTGGATACACAGTGAACTTCTCTTCCACAGTGAAAAAAGCAAATAAAATGAATACTGTTTTTCATTCCCTTTTCTTTCAGCCTTTGCTACAAATTACAACCATTTGAAAGATTTTTCCAGTGAGTACTGAAATTTGAACAAATATTTGAGTTTATAGCCTGAATGTATATCTGCATGATCGCTTTTTAATTTTATTCATACATGTATGCAGCACATAATGATAGCATTCAGTATGCGGAGTTAGAACACATACATTCCACATCTTGATTCGTTTTACCTGCAGGTTCCCTCTTCTCTCTCCCTCTCCTCCCATCTCTTGGTCTGTACAAGAGACCTATATCCTCACTTCATATTATCCATCTTTTACTTTGTTCATTAATTTCTTTGTATTTAGGGGTTTTTATATAAGATAAACCATGACATATTTAAGCTTGTGTGTCTGATTTTTAAAAAAATTAAAATAGGAATCAAGAAATCAATTTTTTTGAATGAATGAGAGTGATTTACTGTAAGTTTTGCTTTTACTATGGTTTATGGCCATTCTGAAGTAAAGGGGTTTTTTTCCTACTTCTTTTTTATTTGGTCCTTTTAGGTAATAACACCTTGTGTTTACATGAGTGAGTCCAGAATAATTTATTTTTAATAAGACTGAGAAAGAGATCAATGTTTCTATATACTTAGTTGGTTTCCTACATTGATATGAAATTTTACTGCAATAAATCAATATGAGTAGTTTTAGGTAAAAAGAAGAAACTTATTTTTATGTAAATAACCCAGAAATACATATGTTAGATCTATCTTTAAAAAATTTTTATGTCACTTTTAATTCCCAAATTATGGTAGTATATATTTCTGTGGTACAATGTGATATTTTAATATACATACATATATTATGGAGTGAACAAGTCAGGATGTTAGAATGTTTATCAACTTAAGTATTTATCATTTCTTTGTGATGAGAACATTTAAAATCCTCTTTCCACTACTTTGAAATGCATTATTAACTATAGTCACTGTACTCAGCCATAGAACACCAGAACTTACTATTCCTCCTAGCTAGTGTCTTTATAGTCAATGTGTATTCGGTATATATATATAATTTTTATTTGATTTTTTTCAATTATACCACTTATTGACAATGGAATTATACTGAAAAAAATCTCCTGAATAGCTCACTAAGTAAAACATCTCTTCAAAACATAAATCCAAAAGCTTATCAAATATGTCAGTGTAGAACACCCTGTACAGATGTTGCAGCAGTGATTCAAGTCATGCCAAGCAATTGTTTGTGTGATTTTTGTCTTTAATGCCTGTATCTCAGAATGAACCACATTTCATCTAGCTTCTTAGAATGGATCTTCTCACAATCCAGTGTAGGAAAGAGTTATTTTTGGTCAATGAATGAGCACTTACCCTTACCTATAAAGGAAAGTGACAAATAGCTTAGCTTCTGAATATAGAATGATCTCTTCAGTAGTCTAGTTGTTTGGTGGAGTTTCTTTAAGGTCCTTAGAGTCTTAGTTTAATCTCTGTGATTTTGAGGAAAAGACAAGGCGACAGATGAAACTGGTATTGGAGACCTTGGTGGCAGAGATCATCTTGAAACAAATTTTTTTTTTTTTTTT
>NW_004624775.1:8659319-8679924 GCF_000247695.1 Heterocephalus glaber | reverse complement strand
CTTGACATAAGTTTAAAATGGGACTTTGGGGACTTTGAAGATCATTATAAGTTGCAAAAAATTTTTTTTTTTTTTTTTGTCTTGAGACCATTTTAACCAATGAGTGACTTGTTTGGGAGGTACTAGGCTTGAGTGAGAGCTCTTGACATAAGTTTAAAATGGGACTTTGGGGACTCTTAATATCATTATAAGTTGCAATCAGTTGTTTTGTGGTGGATGGACTTTTTAGAGATGGTGTTCTAGGATTCCATTTATATTTGCTGGCATTTGCTCCATTTCCATCTTGAAGTATTTTGTTCAAGCTTTCCAGAACCAGAATTGGTTTTTGCCTTTTCTTGACTTTTATCTACTCATGCTATCTGAAGACTCAAAGAGTCAGGAAGTTTTGACTGTCTTACTTTTGCTATAACTTTGGAGGAAGAGGATTGTTCAGAAATAGCTGAAACATGGGGCAACATTTGCAGACTTGGCCTCTCTTTTTGTATAGCTGTATGTTGTAATCATTCCAGTTCCAGTAAACGAGTTATCAAATGCTCAGTGGAGTTCTAGAGGTTCCACTGTTGCTTTCCAATTTTCACATTTTGAAAGGGCCAGTTTGTGCAAGTCCAGAATATTGAAGGGAGGGAGAACAAAATCAGGATATAGAAATGCTTTATTGGGCTCCTCAGTGAAAGATTCCTCAACATTGTCTATCATTTTGCTTTTATATTCATGTCGATCTTCTTAAAATAGCTGAGTAAGTTATCATTTGCCTTCTCATTCTCTGGCAAATCACTTTCATCTGTTAAATTTTCTTCCATACTGCTGTTTCCGTATCTCAGATTGCACAATGGAGCAGGTAAAGTTTCTTTGTTGTTGTTTTCTGTAGGGGAGCATGAATCAAGCTGAATCTCATTTCTGCCCTTAAAGATGTCTCCATCAGCATAGGGCCAGCAGAGACCTGGCATCGGCAGTCCAGAGTGAGAACCAACTGCTTATCAACTGGGGTGCTTCAGAGTGCAGAGCTGTGTGGAATTACTGATTACATTAAAGCCAGATTTTTTTAATTCCCTGGCCTCCATGCCACTTTCATTAAAAGCTTAACTCCATAAATGAAATGTCCTTTGATTACCATCCTGTGCTCTCCCGAAAATATGCTCTGACAAACTCAGTTCTAGTATCGGCTGCACTACCAGAATCCGCAAATGCTTCACTTGGCCTGCTTTTGCTTTGGGGTGGGAGGTTTGTGCTTTCAGGAGTTACTTCTGAATCCAAACAGTGGTAAGCTAAGTTCTCCTGACAGACACGGGGCAGGCCGAGGGCAGGGCCGAGAGCCCCTCCAGATCGTCTCCCCATCGTGCTGCAGTTGTTCTTCTGATGCCTCAGAGTCCTGCCAGATATCCAAAATGCAAGTTTGTGTTCTCTACAATCAAAGATTGAATTCCAGGGACAATGGAGATTAAGAGTAGGAGAAATTTATTGAGAGAAAGATAGCTCTGTCTAAGGGAGACAGAAGGGGAACTGGAAAGTAGGTTCCCCCTCATTTGAGTTTTAGTACTGGGGGTTGACCCTAAGTGCCTCACACTGTGCTATATCATCTGTTTTTTTTTAATTTTGCAATAAGGTCTCACTAAGTCACTAAATGGCCCAGACTAGGCCTGATGTGATCCTTCTACCTGGATGTTGAAATTACAGGCATGAACTGCCACGCCTGGCTTGTGGAGCCATATTTTGTTAACTTTTCTGAAAACAAATGAGGATTTTCAATCATCATAACAAATCTTAATGAAGAACATAAAATGTCACAGAAAAGCAATATAGGAATGCTGCACTAAGCTGATTTTAGACATTTTACATTTTTACATTTCTCACATTAATATCACTAATAAATGGTTGCATTACATTGTAGTAATAGTAATAATAGTGAAATCTCTTATTCTAACTTTGAAAATAAAGTCTTTTTGTCTTAATTATATTTTATGTATGGATTACAAAATGTTTGAGAGTAAATTCAGCATCTTAAAGTATGAGGAATTCTAATAATGCAGCTTTTAATTATGTTTGTTTTTCTGTCACAGGGGAAAAATAGCATTCAGTTTTTGAAATTCAACAAAGGAACTGATTAAATGTGTTTCAACTCCTTACTTCCCAGAGCCAAGACTTCACTTGAGAGTGGCCCATTCCTCCTGCCATCCAATGAGCTCTCTGGTAAGAATAAGAGACATGGTTGGCCTTCCTCCTTTGAGAGAAGGAATCATGCTCCAATTTGGGCAAAAACCCACTGATTATTGTGAAACTAGCACTTCCCTCCCTAATCATGGCAGGTCGCAAAAAGAAAGAAAGCCTTCCATTTTTTTCCATGAGAAGCAAGATTTATTTACATTAAACAATATGTTGAAATTATTTGGAATAAGTTTCATTGTACACAGCAGACATGAAATGACAGTAGACTCCATACTATGGAGCCAGGTACAGTCTAGTCTATCTCTAGATTTTCTTTCATTTTTCTTTCTTTTGTTAATTCAATAAAAACATCAAAAATTCATAGTGTCATAATCTATAATTTAAATAAATTACTACACAGTAATCAAATATGGTCATTACTTGAACTTAACCATATATGTACCTATTATATATACAGAAACATTAAAATGTTAGAATCCAAAAATACATACAGTGCCTTCCATCAATACTTAAAAGTTCCTGTTCGTTTGGCTGTAAAAAGATATGTCTCTCTAATCCTTGGTAGGACTGGAAGGTCAATAGCAGTGATCCCTCCTTCTCCCCCAGATATTTTTCCTAATACAATGTAACTAACACCATAGCTCCAGGGACAGCACAGGGCATCTCTCCAACTGAAGAAAGAGCACAAAAGACACTGGGAAAAAATGACATGCATGCCAGGGCCTTGGTTTTGCAGAGTACTTGTCTACAATAAATATTTGCACTTTGGCTGGTGCTCACGCATGTGCTTAATCCATGCTAAGACTCTGAAATACATGCAGGAAGTCATAGGAATCCAGGAATTATGAGTTAGAGAATAGAAATTTGGCTAGACTTGTTATAAAGTGTACACAGAATAATCTGACATTCTGGATAGAACAGTGTTGTCATTAATTTCATGGTATAAATCTTCACTGTTTCATTTAATAAGGAATCCAATGAATTAAAAATGAAAATGCATATGTAGTGAAACAACAAACACAAAATTTTTTTTCCAAATACAAAAAGGAAATAAGATAAATATGCCTGTTGTGTAAAATGTTTGTTGAAAATTACTATCTGCCATTAGTTGCAATGACCACAGAAAACACAAAAGACACATTTCTGCTGAATATATGAATATGACTTCAATATTGAACCATTTTCTTAAGAACTCTTTATTCAAAATGACAGCTTATTATGCATCTGCAGAAGATACACAGGTGACACCCCACCCTCCTCCTTGTATTTGTAGATTTTCTAACCAGCTCGTGGAAGTTCTGTTACTACTTCCCACAAGTTTCCCTTGGTCCTTTAGGGAGCTTGCTCACTCCCTCAATAGATCTTTTGGAGCATTCTACTCTTTTTCTTTCATCTTGTCCTCAGCTTGATCTCAACCATCTTCTGTCTGCCAAGAGTTCGCTTCCACTCCTATTCCACTTATTTTCTGAATCTTTTCCTTTATTTTCCACAATATATGTGTTTTTGTGGGAGTTCATGTTATATGGGAAAAATGAACTTTTGATTTAGTCATTTATCCAGAGGTGGGATGCTATCTATATTTGTTAAATGTAACATTATTTAGTAAAAGTACATGCAGATATATCCAAAACCTTAACTGTAAATCTTGATGAATTGTGTTCTACATGCCTACTCCATAGCTTCCACCCACGATACAGGATACAGGTCATTTCAGAGCCTCATTTTAATAGCCCACATAGGTTAATAGCTCTCAGAGATACCCAATCTTCTGAGTTACCGTAGAGGCCAATGGGGAAGGAATTTTCTATTAACTTCCAACTGTCATTTTCTGAGCCTATGTCTTCGGGGCATAGCTCTCTGGAACTTTTGGCAGGCCAAGGGTTTATGGCAGCCAAAGATATCCCTCATGCAAGATTTCTGATTCTTGCGGAAAGTTGGGAAGTCCATAGCATGCACAGAACAATGATTTCTGTGGGCTTGTGGGCAAAGAAGCACTGAAGGGCACTGAAGTTCCCCCACTGCAATGCCAGATTCAATTCATACCTCACTCTGTCTTGTTAAGGATTTTTAGAGGCATAGAATTATAATTAACTTTAAAAAAAACCCACAACCAAATCAGTGTGACAAAATAAAAAAGATCATCCTCATGGCCTCACTTGATTTTGACTCCATAGATGATATCCATCACTTTTTTAAAACATTCTACATTGCTCTCACCCTAGGGTAGTAATTTTTCTACTCTGATTATTTGCCCATGGCATTAAACAATAGTCATATCCCATAAGTTGGGAGTTCCCAGCTACTATGCTTGTGTTAGACTCTGGCTGTCACAATTGCCTATTGAAAAAACTACAGAGGAAAAAGCAGCAACAGAAGGATCCTAGAGGAGCCCTGAGTTCCAAATATATTCATTCCTTTCTCCATTACGTAGCAGGAAATCTAATTGCACATAATTAACACGCTCAATCTCCCTCGCCAGTATGGAAACTCCTTTCTGTCTATAAGGATGTTATAGCTTTGGGAAACATTTGTCTCTGAATGACAAGTAGTAAGAAATAAAAACAAAAGATCACAGGTACCAAGACCTTCCCTGGTTATCTTGAAGACTAAACAGAGATACGTTCAAAATATTTTGTGTAAGCTCCCTCCTGACCCAATAAGTTACTGCAGCAAGTGAAAGTCTTTTTGCAGAGAATTACAAGAGATAGCAACCACTGATTGTATAGGGGAAAATGGTTCTGGGAGAGATAAGAACAAGAGAATCACAATTTCCCTACATTGACCACATTCTAGTCATCACCTGAGGCTTATCAAAAGAAAGACTGCTTAGCATAATTATTATTATTTTAGAACTTCCAATAAAGATAGGAAAACAACTAAGCTAAGTTAAAGAAAAATGTACTTTCAATAGCATGCAATAATTGGTTTTATATGTAAAAACTGTTTCTTAATTTTAATATTTTACTTAGAAATGCACATAATTTTTTTACAAATCAAAATATGAAAGATAAAATTTGAGAACTCATGTCTCCATCTCATCTCCACAGTTGTAGCCTGAATTGTATGCCCACCAATTCATATGCTGAAGTTCTAGCCATGCATACTTCAAAATGTGATTGTGTGGGTTTTTACCGAGATAATCAAGGCAAAATGATTATGGATGGTCCAGCATGGATGGACCTCAATCCATTATGCCTAGTGTCTTACAAAAGGGAGAAGTTTGATGGCAGGTAGAGAGGAAGAATGATATGCAAAAAGACTTAGAATTTGGCCCATAACACACCAAAGAAAGAAGTCAAAGGAAGAGCCAATTGTGGTGAAAACTTAATGTTGGGCTTCCAGGCTCCAGAGCTGTAAGAGAATAAATTTGTGCTGTTTTAGTCTTCCAGGTTTGCTGTTTTGTTAATGCATCCCTAGCAAACTTGTATGCCTACCCCCATTTCTTCCTCCTTCCTTCAATTAATCCTCTATGCATACTTTCCATATTTCCTCAAATTCCTACAAAATACTACAAAAGCGTACTACATGGAAACATTTGTTATCAAAATACTTCACTTCATACTGTTTTACAGTTACTTTTTTCACATAACAGTAGAGCCGTGACAGCATACATACAGCTTCTTTGTTCTGCCTAATAGTTGTACAGTGCTCCACTTAACTTCTCCTGCATGTAAGTCAGGAGACAAAATCTGTTTCTTACAATGTATTTGGGGAGGGTCTGTGGATACTAGAGAAAATGTGACAGTTTGCATTATTGTGCTGATTGCCACTGATTGACTCTAAAGTTCAATCCCAGAATCTCCTGGTGCAAAATCTTGTGGCATACACTTTGGTACGGACATCATCACAAGGACTACATGACCCCCATCCATAACTGGCCCATGACTACCCTCTTCCACTGATGGATGGATGTTACTGTATGGAGCACCACTGACTCCCCCACCTCCCCAAATGTTTGTAACTGTGGTGAGTTTCTCTTAATAGTTGAGAAGAAGGAATTGAACAAGTGCTTGTGTTGGGAGCCTCCAGCCTCAAAGACACCTACCTTACAGTATAGCCAGTGGGAGCCACAGTGAGACAAGAGCACAAAATGGGGGCACAGGACTTCTGCTGCAGATACTTCTCCATTGTGCGATGTGCCATAGCTCTATTGCACATTTTCTATTGTGGACATTTGGTTATTTCTAATCTTGGTAAAGAATAGAAAATAACAATACATAATTTTGCATAACTCTCAAAAAACTTGTCAGACTGTATTCTTCAGAGGAAAATAAAACAAAAGGAGATAGATAGATAGATGGGCAGATAGATAGGGTTGGTGGAAAGATAAGGCAAATGCTTAAAAAAATAATTTGTTAAAATAAAGGTACATTGTTAAAAACAATGAGATAAGTGTGTTCAAAGTGAGGGGGTCATTTTGCATTTTTGAGGGGAATTTATTGAAATATGTCTTTTATTGTAATAAATTTTAACATTCACCATAATTTATGATCAGCCTTCTTTAAAGAAACCTTTATGGTAATATCTGCCATTAAAATATTATGGTGTGTCCTCATGCACATCATTCACCAGATCTGGCACCTGGTGACATCTGAGTCTTTGCCAAAGTCAAGATGACCATAAGATAAATGTTTTGAATTGACTCAGGCATCAAGGCAGTCACAATAGCCAACTTGAGACACTTATGAAAGAAGACTTCCAGAACTGCTTCAGAGAGTGATAAGAAGGATGAGATATGTTGGAAGAGAGAAGAACTATTTTGAAGGGCGTTAATGGCAATATGTCTCCTACTGTAATAAATTTTAAAATGTACACATTCACTGTAATTTATCATCACACCTCATGAAATCTTCCTTGTGGACTAGGGCTGGGGCCAGTGGTTCATTTAAACTCTGGTCTCAGCTGCTGGAGAGTTTTCTCTTGATCAAGGAGGACAGGATTTTTTCTAATCTGTGCCTTTAGGGCCACCCCTACTACTACAGAGGCTAGTCTGTTGCCTCAAAGTCTACATTCAGATATTAATCTCATCCAAATATACCCTCCAAGTTGACTCATAGAATGAACCATCACTGTATATGTGTAAGAATTTCTACAGGATAGTCTCTAAATGGGAGTTACTATATCACATTTTTATCCTGTTTAATTTTCTAATTTTATTTAATAATGGTATGGTAGAAATGTCTATTTTGTCTTTGACTTTAACAGAGTTGTTTCAAGTTTTAACTAGCAAAGCTGCGTGATATTTGGAATAAAACAAGTGTATGTAATGCTATTTATATTTCGTGCTTAGACAAATATTTTGAGTGTTTTATTCAACTAGAGTTACTGCTTTACCAGGTACATTTTTAACATCATATACTTTCTACTTAGTTCAATTAAAATGGGGAATTTTATTAATATCAAATTATCTTTCCATTACAAAAATACATCTCCTTTTATTGTGATATACTATTAATGTAATGCTGGATTTTGTTTGCTCATATTTCATGCAGGATCTTACTACTGATATTAATTGTGGAATTTATTGTAATTATATTTTGTTATACAACTTGTTTTTTGTATAACTGTGTTGTTGCATCAGGAAAATATCATAGAATTTTTGACTTTGGTACTGTATCAGATTCTGCTTGTCAAAGTTTACTGGTAAAATTTTCCATGTAAACACCTACCTATACTGCTCTTTTGGTAAAGATGGTGGATGTGGTCAAGAGGTGAGGTAATTAATTGCCCTTTGATAAATCTTTTCTAGCAAATGATTTATTTATACATTTTATTTTATCATGGATCAAGTTTACCAACATGTTTTCCAAGATTACAATCAATTTCATAAGTTTTAACTACTGAATGAATAATTTTCAGTATATGTTTTAAAAGTTTCTTTCTGGAATTACAAACTACTCATGGTTTAATTTTGTGTTAATTTTGTATCCTTCATCCTTTTCCTAATTATCTAAACTGGTGCTTTTTATACTTATCAAAACGTTTAAGAATCAGGTTTTTTATTAATGTATTAAGTCTTCTGTTTTTTGTATTCTGCTTTAATCTTTATTACATTCCTTTATTCTTAGAGATTTTAGTTTAACAAACTTTTTTTTCATCTGTTATAATGGGTTTATAAAAAATTTTATTTCATTATAATTTTTGATTTGTATTTTGCCTTTGATCTAAGAGTGACAAATAAATTTTGTTTGTTTAGTGTCCTGTTGAATAACCTTTGCCTAATTTTATGGAATGTTCTTATACTTTAATTGCATTATAACTAGAAAATATTTTCTCTAGAACTTCAACATTTTATGATGTGAGATTTATTGAGATATTTTAATGATCTGATATATCGTCAACTTTCATAAATGACTCATAGGCTCTTTAGAAATAAAATGCAGAAGTGCATGCAGAATCCTGCCTATCTGGGAAGAATGATAAAAAATATGGTGAATATTAATTTTTTTTAAAAAAATCTGCTCCAGATCTGCTTAATAAAGTGGAAAGAATCATGAGACAGTTGTTCAAACCAAAAGGAACTATTTTGAGGAGAATTAATGGCAATGTGTCTTTTGTTGTAATTATTTTTATTTGATTTAAATATTCACCATATTTTTATCCCATGTCATATGTACCTGCATATCATCTATCATATTCACAAGATATGGTTAATTATGTTACTAATTTCTCCATATTACTTTCTTTTATTCACTTGATAGTATATTACAGGTGTGCTTTTACCTATTTTTCTACAACTTCTATTTTATGCATGACATTATCACGCTACTTTATGCATGAAAATTCATAATCACTCTTTATTAACTGTGAATTATACACTATAGTCATATTCAGTGCTCTTATTTTTATGTTTTTGTGTTTCCTTTCAAATTTGTGTAATATGCCTGATTTCTGTATATCTATATAAGTTTGCTTATAATTTTCCTTTTAGCACTTTAAAATTCCTAGACTTACAGGTATGTAGTTGTGTTTCTCCTGCACAGTATATGCACAGATTGAGCATTCTTTATCCAAAATGACTGGGACCAGTTTTTCAGATTCAGATGGTGGAGTTCTTTTGTTTTTGTTTTGTTGCTACTTGTTTTGTTTTGAGTATTGTATCAGCTAAAATACTTAATTTTTTTTTTTTTTTTTTTTTTGGTACTGTTGATCGAACTTGGGTCCTTGTGCTTGCAAGGCAGGCAGTGGAACCACTGAGCTAAATCCCCAGCCCTAAAATCCTTAATTTTTAATTACTGGATTTGAGAGCACTTTGGATTTCAGATTTTTGAGATTTGGAATATTCAACCTGGATTGAGGCTCTGCTTTAATGTCTACTTTGAAAATAAATTTCTTTTATTACCAGAGTTAAACCAATTTTTATTTATTGATATGACATATTCTAAATTCTATCCTGTATTAAGGTATATTTTCTCAAGCTGGAGAACACAATAGAGGAGTAATGCATTTTAATATCTTTATGTGTTTTCAATTTTCAAATGTATTTCTTTTTAATATTAGGTTGTATTTAAGTATAGCTTTTCATAGTTAACATAGCATTTTCATTCTATTCATTGTTTACATCTTATCAATTAATTCTTCTAAAATTAGCAATAACAAAATTAAGAGATTTCTTTTCTTCATTCTTCCCCTTCCTTTTCAAAACTCAGTTGTTTAACTTTATATTCATAACTATGGTGCTTGATCTACCATTCAGATATTGATATTTTTTGGAGGTGTGCAGGTTTGAGATGAGAACTCACTGGGTAGTGAAGTCTGGACTTGAACTCCCTATGCAGCCCTGGCTGTTGGATTACAGGTATGGGCCATCATGTTTGGTGAATTTTAAATTTGTAATGCTTGGATTAATCAGCATTTCTGGGGAAATAGGGTAGGTAGATAGATAGATAGATAGATAAAAAGACAGACAGATTCATTGATTTAAGAAAGCTGTGGTGGTTTGGCAAGCTCAGTCTGATGAGGAAATAGGCAGGCTAGAAAGCCAGGAAAGAATTGTTGTAAACAGCCCAAGAGAAATCTCCTGAAAAAGCTTATGTTTCTGGTAAAGTCAGAGACTGTCTTCTGAAGATTCCCCTCTTGTTCTGGAGAAGGGCAGCCTTATATTTAATTTGGACCTTCAACCTACTTGACAAGGCCTCCTCACATTAGGGAGTATTATACTCTTTACTCAAATCTACCAATGCAAGTGTAAATTCTAACCCAAATACCTTCATGAAAATATCTGGAATAATGATTGGCCAAATATCCATTGCCTGGACAGGTTGACATAAAATTAACCATTATGTTACTATTATGTTTACTCCTTGCTATTTCAAATCAAGGAATACATGTACTAACCTACTTTTAAAAATTTCTTTCTAACTATTCTTCCACTTTGTGTTGCCTCACATACACATTGTCAGATCATACAGTGGTAATATTCATAATGCTTGTCATTTCCTCCCTCCCTTTTGTCCAGACTGACCTTAGCTCAACCTAGGGCTTATAGCAGTATTTTGTGACTTTTAAAAACTTCCAACCTCACTTGATGAACTCAGTTCTTCTCTAGCAATTTTCTAAAACACAAGTGGGAGAAATATTGTTAGTAGTCCGATTTATTAACCACTCTTGGCACATAGCTTTGAGAACTAAAACACATTTTAGATATGCACAAGATCCTTGACTCAAATTTTCCACCTACAACAATTTTGTACCTGTTTCACGAGGTCTATAGCTAGATGTTGTTGTCAAGATTTGACACAAGACTTATTTTCTTCCCCTATGAACTGAATTAAACTTCTAGCCCTCTCTCCAAGGCCTTTGTCTTAAATGTCACATAATTTTTCCATTCTCTACGTGGAGGATGGCTGCGGTTTGCAGCTGGAATTTCATTCCAAGGCTCATCTATTAAAGACCTGGTCTCTAGTCCAAAGCACTGGGAGGTGGTAGAAACCTTAAGAGATGGGAACCAGCGAGAGGGCTTCAGTTCACAGGGCCATGGTCTTGAAAGGCTACATAGTGTGACTCTTTCCTCTCCTTCTCAGCTTGTCCCCTGTCCACTAGGTGAGTGGTTTTGTTTCCACTGTGATACAGTGCCTCACCCCAGGGCTAAAAGCAACAGAACCAACAGATGAAGGACTAGAATCCCTCCCCTGAAACTATGAGGTAAAGTATTATCTCTTAATTCGTTAATTATTTCAGATATTTTTTGCAGTGATAGCTGACTAACACAGTGGTATTCATGATGATTTTTATTTTGGTCAATTCTCAGTAGAACATAGAATGTTCTCCCAGGAGATCTTTTATTTTCTTAAATTGTAATTAAATTTGATTTTTTGCCTATTTTCTGTCTATTGTTGTCTTCAACCCCCTTTGTTGAGTGTGTTTTCTCTTCTTATCCCTGCTGTGTCACTTCCCCTACTGTTGTGGAAGGTGGTTTTTGTTGGTTACTGCACTTTCTGTGCTGCTGGAGGGTTTTTTTTTCATTATCCCTGATAGGACGTTGCCTTTATCTATACTTTCTGTTCTATAATTACTGAGTTGTCATTTCAAAACCTTTAGTTATCTGTTGTCAAACTGTACCCCCTACCTTTTTTGACCTTATATTTTTACATTTTGCCATAGTTTATTTTTATTTGTTTATGATTTTTTTTCTCAATATATGTTGGATTGTTGGGTTACAATTTTCATCTGCTCTGTGAAATTTGTTTCTGCATTTTCTTACTAATTTAGGGAGCATTATTTTCTTTTCCTATGTGTTTTCCCAGACTCTGTTTATACAAAACTGTATCCATTTTAAATACTATTCATATGCAAATAGATTGTATTGTCCTTGACCAGCTCTAAGAAATAGTCTTATAGAAGAAACAATGGAACAACTTTCCAGATTTCTCAACTCACAGACTTCAGATATTTGCTACTGTTAAAAGGGTAGTATGTTAGTTATTTGAGATGGGACCCTCTGTGCAGACATTATTTTTGTGTCTCAGGACCACATCCAATTCCTAAGGTCTGCCTCCAGCCCCAGTGCCTCCTTAACTCCTGCTACTGTCCTCATATGTTCTGAGATTTGACTCAATCCCATTTTGTTCTTGGGAATTTCTTCCTTCTTTCTCCTAATAATCATGTCATAAATTTATCATGACAGATGATAGTTCCTATGTTAAGTGAGATCCACTCCTTCAGGGGACAAGTAAATGTTAAGATTTTATATTTGTCACTACTAGCCCTGCACAGAGTTCTAGTTTCTCTCCTAGCATCCATCATAATTCCTTTCATATATGCTATCAGCTTTGGAAACAGTTACAACAGAAACCTTGTGAGTTTTCTCTGCCTCCTAATTTTGTTCAGTGCACAGGTTTGCTAGGTCACAATACCTTACATATACAACTTAAAGCAGGAGAAATTTGTTTTACACACACACACACACACACACACACACGTGTGTTAACCACCACAAAGATTAAAACATATTCAGTTTCTGGCAACCATAAAGTTTCAGGATGCCATATGTCATTCAGCACCACCTCAAGCACTGTAATCTCAGCTAATTTCATAGATTATCTTTGCTTGTTTTTTAAGTGATATAATACAATTTGTCTATCTCCTGTCACTCAATGTTAAATCACCTTGTTGCTTTATGTTCCTATACCTTTTTCATCATTTTGCCATGTTTCATTGTATAAATTTATTATAAAATATGTTTATATTCCTGATGATGTTTTCCTTGTTTCCAATAACTATCTCCAGTGAATATAATATTCATCTACTTTATTGCATGTGTATTTCAGTAATATAAACATGCATTGCTCTAGGCCATATGTGTAAGAACAAAAGTACTAAGTAATAGATTCTGTCTGATATTTTTCCAAAGTGATTTCCTCAGAGAAGTGTAACTGAATCAAATTATCCCCATATCTTCACCAACCCTTAGTTTTGCCAGTATCTCTTTTTGTTTTTTTCATTACAACAATGAAATTATTATGGTAATTTTCACCCAAAGAGAAGAGTAGGATTAGAGTGTGGGGAAAAGATAACATTACAATGGAGAAACTTGACAAACTCAGCTTTATCCATGTGACCAAGGTTGGTGTCAATAGTGACCAATCATGTGAAGCGTGTCCCTGATCCATGTGTTGAAAATGGCATTTTCTGCCGTGTTCTTTCTAAAATCTCATAACTCATGTCTAATCATGACAAAAAAATCCATATTTTTCAATAAAAAGTCATTCTCCAAAATATCTAACCAATTTTATCAAATCTATTGAGGTATAATTTTATATGTAATTATGCCTCAAAGAAAATGTGAATATTATATATTGTAAACATAAATCAATTTGTAAAAGTTTTTCAAAAACAATGCAAGTCTGAGAACCTGTGGTGGCCAAGAGGAACCTCAGGAGGCACGATGTCCTAATGTCTGGGGGAATCTTGCATAGGGTCCTGGAAGAGCAGAGAACAGTGGGAAATGTTTAAAGATGTCTGTATGAAGTGTGATCCTTGGGCAATATGAGTTATTATTGGTGCATTAGTCATGGCAAATATACTATACATACTCAGAAGATACTAACAATGGAGTGCCGGGCACTTGGAACTCTCTGCACTATTCCCTCAATTCTGTGTAAACCTGAAATTGTTAGGAAAATGAAGTCTATTAAAAATAAATTAAAATCAACAAACTCACTCCCCTTTTTAAAAAAATTGTACTTGTACTTTTAGGCAACTCAATTTTGTCTGTTATTTCTACCACTGATATTTAGAAAATTTAGAAAGTAGTGACAATATTTTTATTTATTTTAATTTTTAAAATTTTTTTTAAAGTAGGAAGATATGTATTGATAGGGAAGCTCCTGAGGGGCAGGAAGGGTCCTGAATGAGTAGCCAAAGGCCCCACTTTACAGAGAAGTTTTATAGAATGAAACCCATGTGGGTACAATGTGGACCACAGCCATGAACATAGTGACAGTATTTTTAAACAAAATCTTTGGTTTAAATTACCAAAGTTTTAAAATAAAATATTTTCTTTAAACTAATACTTTGTACATAATTCATTTATTAAACTTTCATAAAATTACAGTAATAACTTTATATAATTTTATTTTGCTCTAAGTAAATTCTGTATTTCTGAGGTGATATGATTAGGATAATCCAAGTAACACCTTTGTTATTAATAATAACACAAGAAAGAACTCCATTTCAAAGGCTGGGCTAAGTATTTGATACTATATTATACCACCAAACATTGCTCTTCATTCCAGCTCTTACTCTAAACAATAGCTAAATGGAGCAAGTTTGAAATATATAAAATGGAGTTGTTAACATTGCATTTTACATTTTTTTCCAAGGAAATTTCACTTTTTACAAAAAGTGATTTGCTTTTACTTTCATACAATGAAAAGCTTTACTTTTTCTCAAGAAGCATATTATCAGAACTCCATAATAAAGCCATGTTGACTTTTTTTTTGCCTTTGGCAGGTCATGAGGGATGTCAGCTTGAGTGACTTAAAAAGTTGCGCTCCTGAGAGTTCAAAGAAAATGCCTACAGGTACAGACATAAGAACAATATTCCAAGTGAACAACAAGGTGCTCTTTGAAGAATAAATTAATTCTGGGTCCTTTATCTACAAATAGCTACAAGCCTACACTGTGTAGCATGTTAAATGTGGGCCAATACAACACATCTAGTTTCTTTTCCTTTCATTTTTTCCCCTTTGAAGAAAAGAGCTTGGCATTAAATTTTTAATGAGGAGAAAAAAAGCAAACCAACAAAAGATTGATAAGGATTCTGGTGATTTTAGGCTTGGATACTAACTCTGCTCTTAAATATGCCTTCTGAACAAATTTGCTAATACCCCCAAGTTGCAGTTTTCTCATTGATAAGGTAAGGATGATATCTGGGTATGGTGATACACCTGTAACTCTATCATTCTGGAGGCTGAAGTACACAGATTACAAGTTCCAGCACAGCATGAACAAGTTAGCGATTTAATAAGGCCATGTCCCAAATAAAGAATTTGAAAGAGCTGGGGATGTAGCTCTGTGAAAAGGTCCTGCATTCAACCCCAAGTGCTCCCCCCCATAAAAAAGATGATTATATGTGAAACTGAAGGTTGCTATGGAAATTACAGATGATGTGCGTAGTAAACATTTTTCAGAATGAACATTCACTTGGTAGCTAGTTTTAGTGGACAGTCTTTATCTTTGTTCCCAACTGCTAGTCTTCTCTGCTGATAGTTTTCTTTTTGATAAAAATATATGACTCCTTTATTAAATGTTGGATGTGGGGATTAGTAAGAAATATAATTTTTTAATTGTGATACGATAGACAGAGTTCAAAGGATTTTCACATCTTTGAAAGTTTTATTTAAACATAAACTTCTTAAAAGTCATGTTATATACATCATATAACATAACATACATATGTGTAAGCCAATAAATATAAAATAAAAATTTGTAAGTTGTCAAGAATGTGATGTTACAGGCAGAATAAGTTTTAACAATTTTATTAGAGTTTTTATACCAAAATAAAACTTTATTAAGTCAGTTAAATATTTATTATGAAGTAGAAAAAATATTATAAATTTTCAGGTAAACACTGGAAAGATATACAGGAACATGTCTTTCCAATATATGTTTCTTAAATGTGGCTATTTCAAGATGCAAATTAATAGTAATTAAAGTGCTGTCCAGGAAATAGTTTTTCCTTAGACTTTGGCTACTTGAAAAAAGGTATTTTGTGTTTTCTCCCATTTATTATTTATTAAACTAGTCTTGGAAATCCCTGAATATAAAATCCACTCTTTGTCCAATATGAGCAGAGTCAATTAAAAATGACGAAGAAGCTGGCATCCTGCTCTATGGATCCACACTAGGGGTCATGAAGAATTCTGGATACTGTGTGCTGTGAATGCACTAGCAAGTGGAAAAAGGCAAGGGCAATAACAGTAGAAAACAGTAAAATTCAATCATCTTTGACCTATTTTTCTACCTTCGCAACACCCATTTTTCTACCTAGTTCATGAACTGAACATCTACTCCAGTGTGGTCTTCAACCTCTTGACAGAACTCTCCTGACAGTGCCGTCAGTGCTTCTCAAAGCATCCTATGGCAATGTCTCCAACAACTCACAGCCAGAATATCAGACATTATATTATAAGAGAGGTGGAACAATGCCTTGCCAAAGGAATTTCATTAAACCTTGTAAAAACCTGTGCAGACTCCTCAGAAAATATGTTTAGAGCTAACACCTCATATTCAATCCAAGTAAAACATCATTTGTATATAGATCTAAAAGAAGAGATCTTGTGTAATATTTATAAGTCAATATAATTAAAAGTTACGGTGAAATCTTAATTTTGTTTACTTTTATTAAGCCATATTCAGGAGAAACTGCTAATATTGTAAAAGATCACACACAAAAGAGGAGCAGAATTATAAACTAATTACAAAGGGTTTATAATTACATATTGTTGAATAGTTTGAACTAATATGCAAATCATTCAACAAAAGTAGTGTCCGATGGAAGGGAAGATGTATTGCTCATAAAAGCAAGCCTGTTAAAAAAAAGTAGACATCAAAGGACAGGTCAAGAATTTTTCTCAAGTTATAACTGCCAATGGTATTGTATTTTTGTGTCCTTTTATCATTTATCTTTACACACACACTACATTCATAAATGGTCCCAAGGGAATGGCTGAGGTTTTTCTGATGATACAGAGATATTCCCACATCCAATTTTTTTCTTTATGGCAATAAAGATATTCCTTAATATTTCCTTATAATGCTCTTCCCATTATTATTTTTGCTTAATCCATACAAAACTACATTGTTATATGCTTTTTGGCATATCTTTTTGTGATGTTTGTTAAGCTTTCTACAGTTGATTATCTTGGAAGGAAAGCCTATGCTCTTTCTGGATGGGAGAGGGGGAAGGACCTCTAGAGTAATGAGCCTGGGGAGTCTCCAACAAAGAAACTATATCTGAAATCTCTCAGAAGTCTTCATGATCACCAGCTTCTAATGCATGCTTTCTATTCAAACAAGATTTTGCACAGAAGATATGAAGTGGGAAGGAAGGAAAGATCCATGACAAATGTTTCCCAACATAAACATTTGCAGTCATCTCTTTAAGTGTTTACCCTTGCTGTCAGGTGACAATTACTCCAAATATACAAATACTCCATTAGAGGTAGCTGGCCAGGGCCAGGGATTTAGCTCAGTGGTGCTGCCACCTGCCTCGCAAGTGCAAGGTCCCGGGTTCAATCCCTGGTACCAAAAAGAAAAAGAAAAAGGAAAAAATAGAGGTAGCAAGCCACTAGAGGTCACCAGGTTGCTACAACTGGGTGCATGTGGAAGCCGCAGAGGTGCACCGCCACACTGCCATGAAGAGGAGTAGGGTTCCTTAGCCACAAAGGATAATGACTGTGGGTATTGATATAAATTAAGTGAAAATGCTATAGATTTTTCCACATATCACATTAAAATGAGGTATTCACTAGAATATGTAGGAACATTATTCAAGAAATCAGAGAGATGCAGTGATAAAGGTTAAATAAATGAATGAAACAGAACCAAGGATATGTTTTAGATAATCCATGTTAAAATAGTAACTATATTTTAGATATTAATGACATGTTGAGTTGTTGTATGTCATCAAAATTAATCTATTCAAGAGTATAATGAAGTTAAAAATTCAGAAATGTCCCTTGAGTGGGAAAGCTTGTGAGTTTAGGATAAGGTAATAGTAGGATTATGATATGCACTATAGTGTGATACTTCATTTTCCAGATTAATGAGTCAGAATCAAGAGGTTATTTTAAAGAAAAATTATTGTGTGTGAGTAGATATTTCCAGTTATTATATAAAACGATATATGTTTGATGATATATGTTTAAAGATTTTGTCAAATACTCAGTAATCCGCTATCAAATATAGAATGATATTGCTTTTTACATAAAGAAGAAATTTAATTTAAAACATAATTATAGTAGGCTCTTAAGAACAATAAAATACTTTGGGCAGAAAGAGAATTTTAAAATAAAATTTCTTCATCTATATTGATCTTTTCTAAGAGTAGAGAATATAATTTATATTGGATCATTTTTGCATAGGAGAAATATAAAGAGCATAATCTAAAAAAAAAAAACTGACTTGCAACTTTGTTATTGTTTCAAATACAGAAGTAACTATATCTTGTGAACTGTTTGGGTTTAAGAGATCATGAAACTAATTATGCATTTCTCGCTATTTATCTGCCCTTTTCATCATTTAATCTCTTTGGTGACAAAATACCTGGAGCTGATCCAAGAACATCACTGGGTTCTGATAGGATTCAATGTGCCTCAGTACACTTTCCTGCTAAATTATCAATGATTATTGTTTTCCCTAAAAATCTTTTTACTTTTGAAAGGCCAGCTATCTGTGCACCACTGGGATGAGTCACCAAATTTTAAAAGCAGAAACATTGACCTGCTAACTATTGTTGACATGATTCAACACAGTACCTAGCAGTTATTGGAGCCCAGTGTATGTTTAGCGTGCCAAGTAGTATAAAGCTGACTCACCTGGCCAGGGGGATAGGTAACTGAATCAAATCAGAGAATTCCCTATTCATATGTACACCTGTCAAATTGCACATCTGCAAAGAAGGCCAAAACAGTCAGGAGGTGGAAACTTAAACATGCATGGATTTGGTCAATGGAATGAAGAAAGCCTGACTGTGCTACTTCTGAGGGTGATACATTTCTATAGTTAGTTTTATCCATTAGGAGAACATCTGCAGGCTTCCATCCATACAATTAACTGGCCCAACTGAGCCCAAACAAAAATCCACAAAAAACAAATGTTTATTTTTGTATAGTCTTGAAGTTTTGTGGTTGTTATACAGCAAATATGCATTGTTACAAATAATGTAAATTTTTAGGTTAGGCCATTTGATTCTGTACCTTTTTTTTCTGATTCTGAATTAGGATAGAAGAAATATGAGTAGATTGAAAGGAAATGGGAGAAATCTAAATTTAAAAATTATACTTTTAAGAAGGTTGCAACTTCCAGGGCACAAACTTATCTATGGCTATCCATACCAGCACTCCCTGGATTAATTGTTTCTTTCCAAGCCCAAAATTCCTGACAATGCTCTAAATCCATAAAGCATTTTAGCTGAGAAAGTAAAAAGCAGAAACCTGATTTTAAAATAAAGAAACAGGCTCAGAGAATTCAAAGAATGATTAAATTATCCATTAAAGAAAAAAAAAACTGCCTCCTACTTTTCATCTGCAAAATGGGTCATTATCCTTCTGGGGAGTGTGAGTCATCTTTTCCATAGTTTTCCACCTCCTCAAGAGAAACAAATGTTCTCAGTTCAAGGAGATAGTGTGCCTCTCTCTCAAGAGCTCACACTCTTATTTCTTTGAGTGTGTACTTTTAAAATGTTGCCTAATGAAGCCCATTTGCCTCTTACTGGCATATCTTGAACATTTGTGTCTGAGATGGAATTCAGTGATCCTGATATAAGGTGAAGAGATGTAACTCCAAACCTGCTAGATATCTGAAGCACGAGTTCATGTCTCTAAAATCGAAGAATGAATTCTAGGAAGACTGGAGGTTAAGAGTAGGAAAATTTTGAGAAAAAGATAGATTCTGTGTAGGAGAGACAGAAGGGGGACCAGAAAGTAGTTTACCCACCAACCCTGGTTCTCAAAAGGATTTTATGGGACAAAGTGAGGCAGGTTCAAGGTAGGACAAAACTACAGTCAACTAGTAAGATTACAAATACAGTCGCTTAGGTACTATTGATCCAATGAGAAATCACAAGGTGGACAAAACTATGAACAACCAATAAGATTATGACAAGTATAGTAGCTTAGGTAATATTGATTAAATGGGGATCCAATGGGGAAACAAGTCCCGTAGTAGCAAGCAGACAAGGAATGAGCAAGGATTTTCAGTAAGGGTGGGGTCAGGGATCTTTCTTGGGAAATCTTGGTCCCCAACCCAGGTGATTGATACCTATTTAGACTATTAGTCCCTGGTATTTATCCTACTTGGGTGTGGTAATTTCTCTCCTTTTACAATACTGGCCTTCAGTGCATGTGTCTTGGTTGTCCTCCATGTTGGCCTCTCCATGGCTGGCCCTAACTGCCTACAAGATATCTAATTAATTTACCTATTACAATAATCCTGCAACTTATTCCAAGGGTAGGGTAGGTTTAAGTTCCTTATCTCCATTTGGGAACCTCCTAAGACCCTATCTGATGACAATCTCTCAGCAATGTACAGTCTTCACCTTCTAAACAGAGTACTGGTGAAGAATATGGTGACTGTCAGGTAAAAGGGCCGAAGACCAAGACCAGACCAGGCCACAACAAGCCTTTATTAGGGGAATAGATCTGCCGGGCTGTCTCTGAACAAAGGAGAGACAAAAGCCATATGGCTGGGGCAGGGAGAGTCTTTTATAGAGACTGGG
>NW_004624775.1:8608602-8650104 GCF_000247695.1 Heterocephalus glaber | reverse complement strand
CAGCTACTATACATAATAGCTGCTGAGGTAGTGGAAGACCTATCAGTGACCTTGTTATTAACTAAAAGCAAAGATGCTGGCTCATTTTTGTTTATCTAGTAGCAACGTACTTCTTCTGGGGTCCTGTGACTACTTCCTGAAGGAATAATTGATGAGATCTTATCATCTGTAATAACTGTACCTAAGTAAACAACCTAGTGAGAGGAAAGGGAATTTGCATATGTTAAGGAAACAATCCTTCACATTTACTACTCTTTAAAGCACTCTCAGGATGACAACCACTCCCTGCTTCTCCCTGTACGTGTGGCAGAGGAAATGTCATTCCTTTAATTAAGTGATTAAAGTAGAGCTGTGCTTAACTCTCCAGAGAAGCTCTTCACTGTATTGTGAAGGTGGCAATCATTATCTTACTCTTGCCCTTCCCACCATTTGATTTTGTTAGTATATTTAAAGTATTAATGTTCTAAATGATGGAATAGATGAATGCCTTTTCTCAAAACCTGGGATAAAAAGTTCAAGATATTGTGGTACTGAACTTACTCTATTTTTCAAGTTTGCATCTCTTTCCTTATTTGGAGATATAGGATGTTATCACTAGTAGGATTCTACCTGGACTGCACATTCCTCCATGAGTCAACATCCCCAGGACTCCCAGCAAATAGAATAGTCTGCACTGGAACAATCTTTTGCTAACATTGATGTTTAGAAAACTGAACAAAGGAAATATTCTCATGTATTCTAGGAAAGTTCTCTATCTCTGCTGCCAGAGTGGTGTATTAATCTCATATTTGTCCCCATGACATTTCAGTAACATAGAACTTGCTGTATTTTTAGTATCATGCTCATATATATATTTTTAGAAGTTTGTAAGAATCTTGTGGAGTGAATTTTATAAGTTCCATTTTCCCCATTTTGTCCCACACAGGACATAATAAACATTTAATTACCTCATAAACATATGCACTATTCCTGTTTTTAACTTTTTCTTCTATGTTTAGATATTACTTTAAGTCAAATGTACTTTTAAACCTTTTGTGTTGAAGATTTTTGCAATAGTTACTAGGTCAATTCTTTGATGAAGAAACAAAAGGAAATGACTCTTGAAAAACAAATCAGTAGTTCATTTCTTTTTGACTATACTATTTATAAGACCAAATTAAGAATCCAGAAATTCAGAAAGATACACCCTCTACTCTACAGTTTAGAAATAAAAATACTGATTTGGACAAGATTGTAAAGATGGTCTTGTCTTGAATATAAGAAAAAGAAGTGCAATTATGGTGGCAGGTGTTAATTTTCTTTTCATGGTCCAGCTAGTTATATGTTCAAGTAGTCCTGCAGGCTGCTATTCCTTGCCTAGGAAAGCCTGCTTCCTCACTTAATATTTTTGAAGGCAGGCAAATTATTCCCCAGATCAGCTAATGGTGGCAGAACATATTTGACAAGTAGCCACCTGGTGGGATGAGAGGCTGCAAGCATGTTTTCAAGTTAAACTTTAAAAACCTTTCTCAGCTGGAACATTCCCTCCTGCTCAGAGCAGTCTGGCCAATACTACTGGCTACAGGAAGCCCTCTTGACTCAAGTGAATTGAGCTCTTTAATTACTGAGGTTGACTGGCCTCCTGGTTAATGACCAAGACAAAGAAAGTTTTAGAGCCCCCAGTGATAATCTCTGAGTTTCCATGAAAAGACAAGCCTTCGGAAAAGATAACTGCCCAAAGCAGTTGAGGCCTTCTGCTACATAAAACATCATGTTCTCTTTGCATAGATAAAAGGTACTGATGAAAAAAAATTGAAAAAATAATCTGTCCTGTTAAGATAATATCATCCTGGGCAAGGAGTAAGCTGGGATTGTCCTTTCTGTTCAAAACTGCTCAATTTAGGACTGAAAATAGAGTCGTAGTTGTTTGATTTTCCTTTTCTAAATAGAGAAAACTGAGGAAAGAGCATGCTTTCATTGAGAAAGTATGAAAATTCTAAACTAGTTTATTCACCACTAATAGCTACTGATAATCTTTCTTTTCTTTCATAGAAAGAAAAAGAAATATTCTTACTAATGAAAATTTAGTTTCTTTCAATGCAAATCAATAAGCAGTAATTCAATATTAACTATGTGATTTTTGTTTCTTTAGGCTTCAAGTTTTAAAAAATTTAAAGAACAAATAAAATTTAAATCTTAAGCAATTGAATATTAAAGATCTAATAGATGAGTTTGTTATCTTAAACCAATATAAATTTTTAAGGACTGTGCACTTTGATAGAAAATAATAATGATGATTGCCAAAAATTTGAAAAAATTATAAGAAAATTAACATGACCTTTTGGAATCACCTTGAGTCTGTTCCCATTAGCCAAGGGCCCTAGTCCATTTGGCCTTTTTAATCAATATTGTTTCAGGCTACCATTCTGCTTCTCTATGTGACAGCTGTTTCATTGCCCACTTTAGCAAATGCACTCTCTGCTGAGTTTAATAAAAAAAGAAATTGATGGTAGCCTTCAGTACATTAAATGCTTCCTTGTAATCATTCCTTAATTTTTATTTGACTTATTACCTGAGTGCGTAAGATCTGATATTTTGAAGGCTCTGGGTGTAGTACTTCAAGTTTGCTTGAAAGTTATGCATGTATGTCTTTTAATAAATGTCTTATACATATGATACCTGATTTGTAGCACACTGATCAATTCTATAAATTAAAGATAACAAATATCACACTTAAAAATAATTAACTAAATGTGTCAGAAAAGTTAAGTCCTTTACTGAGGTCACAGATATAATAGAATGACTTCTGGGGAATTAAACATTTCATTTCAACTTCCCTTACTATTCACTAAACATGCTATACATTCATTCTCAGTCCAGGACTACCACCATGTAATATCAGCTGCTTTAGACCCCTTTGGTAGGCAGCATGCTTTCCAGTAGTGGAAGGTGAAAAGGATTTGATATCATATTTATTGTACATATCTGTAAGGAGGATTTATCTCAGCATTTCTTTGGGCTCAAAGCAATTGCCATCCTTGTCAGTGAGAATGCCACCTACCTAAAGGAAGCATTAACCAAGTGCATACATTAGACATTACACTCTTCATTATATTGCCACAATGTTGATAGTATAAATTCATTTTACAGATAAAAATGAGGTTATAATCTCAGTTTCGGTAGCCTCCTTCTCTCTCTCTCTCTCTCTCTCTCTCTCTCTCTCTCTCTCTCTCTCTCTCCCTTCTCTCCCTCTCCCTCTCCCTCTCTCCCTCTCCCTCTCCCTCTGTAGAGACTATAAGGAAAAAATCTATCTTTGGCTCTTTCAGTTTCTGCTGATATCCTTTACTGTGGTGATACCACTCCAATCTTCAAGGCCAGCTTCTTCAAATTCCCCTTGGTTCTATCTTCACATCTCTGTGAGTGATCTTTTTGACTCCTGACTCTAAAAATGCTCTCAACTATGGAACTTATTTTTCCTTAAAATGGATGCATGAAACTACCCAGATTGATGCTTTCTCCCACTGCTGTCTGGCTACTTTTGGATGGAACATAGTTTAGTTATAGCCCATAAGTGTAATCACTTGTGCCAAATATAAAACTACTTGATCCAGGCATGGTGGGGCATGTTTGTAATCCCAGCACTCTGGTAAGATAAGACAAAAGGATAGTGAGCTCAAGACCAGCTTCATAGCCACTTGTTTCTTAAACTACATCAGCACCCCCTTTCTTTTCTCATTTGTCATCCAGTTTTAATGGATTCTCCATGCAACCATAGGATCAGGTGAGCAAGGCAAGGGTGCCACAGGGATGGATAATAAGGACAATGAATAAATATGTAAACAACCTGCTCTCCCATGTTTTGGCTCTAATATATGCACAGTCTTAGATGTACCATTTTATTTTTATGGTAGATTGATGCTGGTCACTTCTGGGCTTGCAATATAGGAGGCCATCCAGAAGCCAGCTCATTCTGAGTCAGGTGTTCTGATTTATCAAGGCCTAGTACCTGGATACTGGAGTTTACCTGGAGCTGTCTTCCAAAAGGTGCATGATTCTCAACTGCAGGTGACATGGCCTTGCTCCAGAGCCTGTGAGACTATCCTGTGGTTACTTACTGGAGTTTATTATAATTGGCACAAGACAGATTTTTTTTTCATCAGGTAGTGTCTATAAAATGGAGTTTGAGAGACTGCAGACCCAAGGCCAAGAGGGTGCTAGTTTCTGGATCTTGTGCATATTTTCTGCTTTGGACACAGTAAAAATAGGCTGCCTTTTATTTCACCTGGAATATAGACAGAAACAGTGCTCTTTGTGTGAAATATATTGCATCCAATGCAAAGAGATCTGCCAGGCTTCCCGGTGGAATGTGCAAGATGAAATAATATTCCTTTACTTTGGAAGGGATAGCCTGACTCCAACTAACGAATCCCTAAAAATTGCACTGATCATGTGCTCCTAGATATTTCTAGAGTTTACCTTCTACCTTCTAGACTTTATGTATCTTACTTAGTTCAATCAACATATATCATATCTTGAAAAATTGAGATGTTTTGGGGATGTCCAGAAGGCCCAGGTCTTTTGCAAATATTGCATAAAAGAAGAAAGTTAAAATTATTCCAACTTTTTCAGAAGATTTTCAATTTGTATGATTCTGTTCCACGTGAATGTGAATTATTTCTAATGTCATTTGGATAGGGATGTCACAGGCTACATGGCTCAGATTGACCAAGGACCTCACTTCTAAGGTCCAGCATGGAAAAAAATACCATGAAAGGTGTGGCATGTGCAATGCCAGATAATGTCATTGTCATTCTCTAGTGTCCGCCTGCCATTTTTCTGTAGGAGCCAAACTAGTGGGACAAGAAGATATGATGGGCATTGTATCCTTTGGTCTTCAATAGAGATGCCATCTTAGCTAATGTTCTTACAATCTTTTAAAAACCATTTTGGCTAGTGAAGGGACTGGGAAAGCAGTTTCAGAGAATTATCCTGGCCTACCACGACTCCACAGAAAGGACATGCAACTGGGACACTTTCTGTGTTCATTACACTTGTGAGTTCAGGGGCTAGGAAATTACCCTTCAGTGTATCCCTTGACTAATAGACATTCTATTACCTGGCTGGGCTAGGCATTAATTTAATGCAGTTTCTATATATGCAAACTCTAGTATGTTAGAATTGTTATTATCTCTTGCTATCATTGAGACTAGCTCTGTAACAGCATCTGCTAATGTAGTATGGCCTAGAAATAAGAGGCACTAACACTCCCACTGTGTGACTCCTCTCTTTTCAGTGTGTTCTATATTGCTTTGGTAAATATAGTGACCACTGAGTCTTCTTTGGACAGAAAGTGGGTTTTCCAGCCTAGCATTCAGTGTAGTGGTCTCAGTAATGGTCCCCAATGATATCCATGTCCTAATCCCTAGAAGTTGTGAATGTTAACTTCTATGCAGTGTTTTCAAACATGGATATGGAGATAGAGAATTATTCTAGATTATCCAAATGAACTATTATGGCATGTGTCTATGTGGTCCCACTCCCACCTAAGCCTCATGTGGTTATGGGGTTTTCAAAGGTGACTGGATCTAGGGTGTGTAATGCTGGGATTAAGGGTATATGATTACTAAATTAGTCCACTGATTGGTTTGGCATAGTTCTGGGTGTGGATAATGGGAAGGCCCACCCTTGGTGTAAGTGTTACCCACCTTAAGGGCATGTAACCTGGATAGAATATAAAAGACAGAAAGAGAGCTGCTGTTGTCACTTGTGGCTTGCTACTTCACTGCTTTGGAGCCTTCTGCCAGCCATGCACTGTTTCTATTCTTCTATGCCAGCCTGCCCTGGAGCCAGCCAGTTGTGGACTAAAACCTCTACAAACCCTGAGCTACAATAAACCTTTCCTCCTTTAACTTTGGGTGTTGGGTATTTTGTTTCAGGGATGAGAAAAAAAGTAACTAAGACATGGACCTTGATCATAAACGCATATGTCCTTAGAACAGAGAAATTTTATTCAAAAAGACAGAAGGCTATGTGACCATATTTACTGAGACAAGATTAATAAAGGGGCCATAAGCCAACAAATGTAAAGAATGTAGCTCTAAATTTTTGGAATAGCAAGTAGTAGGGTGACCTCCTCTAGAGCCTCCAAGGGAACACAGGCCTTGACTTCATCCCTGTCACATAGGAATTAGAGTCCTAGTCTCTGGAATTGTGACCCTGTACATTTGTTTCAGAATTTGTATCATTGTTTATAGATGATGCAAGTACATATTATTTCCACTGTATCTCTCTGAGCCTTTTAGTTCCTTCCTACATTGAAAATTCTGGCATCTCTTCTTTTATTGGGGACTGTAACTTTCTATTGTTCTAAGAGTCACACTGGCAGTGTGTTTGCATCAGTCCCTGAGTCTCTGTCTAGAAGTTAAGTCCTGCATTCTGGGAGAATTCTCCTACATCGATAAGCTCTCCTTTGCCTACCTTTTTATCTGTCTCATTTGAACCTGCACACTGAGAATCTAGCTCCACATTCAATAGTTGCAGATGGACATTTGTTTGTCTGGCTAATTTCATAGTACTTTTGGTTGCTGAGCAGGCCTGGTGCCCGGGCTCAGTGCCCCTGCCCAGGTTTTGCCCTGATTTAAATGTGGTTTCAGGGCTGGGGACAGGAGGTAAGCTGCAGGCAGTTGTGATGGATGTGTGCATTGTCTTGTTGGCAAAAGCTCCAGGCATTTCAAACAAGGAAAGAATGTTGAAACATTAGGAGAGTATAGGATTCCTAGACAGAAGGAGCGTGGGATCTCAAGTGACTAACCATAGTAGGAAAACCCCAATATTTCATGGAAAGCATAGGAATTCATGAGAAACCGAAACTTTGTTTTATTAAACCTGAATTCAAAGTGGGGTTTTTTTGTCATTTTGTTTTGTTTCATTTATTTCACCACTGTTGTACCCTGTCTCATACACTAATAAAATCTCTACCTTTTGTAGACACTAAATTGAAGTTTGCTGAATGCATATATATAAATAAATGAATATGAGAGACTGATGTGAGCCACTATTTGTAAAAAGAAACATGCAATTCTATATTTGTTCTTCCTTAGAAAACAATGTGCAAGACTAAGATTCGCCCTTTGCTCACTTATATTTTTTATCATCATATTTTCTAAAAATTTTAATTCTTTTTAGCAATGTTAGATGAATATTTTTAAATGAAACAAAAAGCATGGCCAACTTAGCAGACTGCTGTTAGACCATGTTTGGCAAGAACGCAGTTTAAAAACAGTTTGTAATTACACAGTGCTTTTATTATCTCACTAAAAATATTGTTCTTCATAGAGAATCCTGCATTTCCCAATTTCTGAAATTAAAGAACCTGGAGGCTGGTTTTAATGTGATAAGAAAAATCCATGTTCTTTGAAATTCATCTTTATATTTAATTACCTTGAAAGCTATAATGTGATCACTTGATCATATTTCTTTAAAAATGTTCTGCTAAATCTGTATTGTGTATGTGTGTTTGTGTGTGTTTACTTTCACTGTGGTGCTCTGGAATATAAGATCATAGAAAAGCATCACCACCTGGGGACTTTGTGAGAAAAATGTGCCCTCTTACCAGTTGACTCTAATGCTATAGCTTTTTGTACTAAGGGTATCAGATAATTTTCCCACTGTTACAGAAAAAGTTAGTGAATATATCAGAGTGAGGTGCTATTCTAAACTTTAGTGACTCTTTTGTGGTGTGCTTGCATTTGCAACTGACTTAGATATTTAACTATTTCCAATGATAATATTAAAGCTAAGTTGTTATATTAAGATTATAGCAATTTTATGGATGATTAAAATGTTTAGAGTGGCTATTTTTCCTTACAAAACTGTATTTGTTAGGCAAGTAAGCATTTTTTTCAGGTGATGAAGTGTCAAGACACATTAGGAAGCATATATCAAGAGACAGATACAAGGAAAAGACACTGAAAAGATAGCTTATTATGAAATCTTTAAATATATCATTCCCTTTAAGAATGAAATATACATAACACTTAATTGTTAGCATGGGCTCCTAAGAAATGGCTGTTTTCCCTTTTAGTAATAAAATCTATGAATTAAAATCTATGAGTTAGAGTATAAAATTAAAAAATATGCTGTAGAAATGTTTTTGAAAATTAGCATAATTTGACCAGGGATTTAGCTGAGTGCCACCATGCCTACCTTGCAAGTGCAAGGTCCTGAGTTCGATCTCCAGTACCAAAAAATTAAAAAATTTAAAAAAATTAGTGTGATTAGTTGTCACTTCATGACAACTACATGACAACTAATTCTTATTGGCACCTTTCAGACTAATATTCTGGCATTTGTTTTTATACATTAATACCAGGCTATATAAATAAGAAGTATCTGTTTTGATAAGACTATTACTTTATTCTTATAACTCTCCAGTAGCACACAATTTTGATACCTTTTTAGTGAGATCTATTTGTCTTATCATTTTGACACTACACAGAACATTCTCTTTTTAAACTGACATTACAATTATCACACAAATCCATCCTCTTGATTAAATAAGAAGTCTAAACTGATAAAATTAATACAGCATTCTGTTACATAAAAGTGGATATGGACACTATCACAAAACTATTTTATTTTATTTTTTCGTTTAAGAAGAATGTGAAAATGTATGAATTGATGGTTCAAAACTCTAACATTTTTCAAATGTTAGAACAAATCTGAATCTCCAAATTCCTGAATCACTTATATTCATCACATTCACATGCCTAAGTACCAAGTGCACAAGTCAGAAAACTCCAGAAATGCTTGAGGGTCTCTGGCATCTCTTGTTCCTATTTTTGCCAAATGATTTAAATTTCTTATTGAGGGAATTTACACTGTCAGTGAGGTGGGTAATGACCACACTATCAAACAGTCAATTACACCCAACTGACTACTAAATCAGGTCAGGTGAATCATGCTGGTATCCATGACCCCCACGACATAGTTACAATGCAATGTTCCAGGGCCATCTGCTCTTGTTCTCTTATCTATAACTTCTGCTCCAATCAAACCAAATTCTGTTCTATTATCAAATACAACCCAAAATAATTTTTTTGTTTGATTACTATCTCCCTGTTCCTCTTCCTCTTGGTCTGATAGTGACATCACAGTCCTTAAGACTATTTTAGACAAAACTTCTCTGGGTGCCTTAATCCTATATGATCTACTGCTTTCAAATATTCACGTGATGTCACAATCAACAACGAAAGCCTGAGGAGGTCCTGGTCAAATCATGAATGTGCAGAAAGTATGGGAAAAAATAAAGAGGCCAACAGTGAACACCATCACAGAGGAACTCTAATGAATGATACATGGTTTAGTTAAAAACAAGAAAGTTGGGCTTTGCAGTTAATGTAGTTGTAACAACTGGCTAGCAATCTGGGATAAATAAACACAGCTGTTTCCTAATTTATCTATTATACTAAAAAATATATAGATGATGTAGAGGCAAAAGACTGAGAATAGCCAACACAATACTGAAGGAGAAGAACAAAGCTGTTGGGGCCAACATTACCTGATTTCCAGGTTTACAAAAAGCTACACTAATCGAGAGAGCATGTCATCAGTTAAATATCAGACAAACTGAACAATGAACAAAATAGAGAGCTCAGAGACAAAACAATACAGATATGGTCAACTGATCTCTGAAAAAGGAGCAAAGGCAATTCAAAGGAGACAGACAATCTTTTCAACAAATAGTGTTGGAATAATGGTATACACACACACACACACACACACACACACAAACTCACACAAGAATCGAAACAAACACCTTATGGCCTATTAACTCAAGCTGGATCACTGACTCAAATGTAAAGCATAAAATTATCAAACTCCTAAAAGGTGCCACAGGAGAAAATCTAGCTAACTTCCAGCTGGGTTGTTGAACTTTTATATATGATATCAAAGCGTGATTCATGAAAGAAAGAATTGATGAGTTTCTGCTCTGCAAAAGTCAATGTCAAGAGAATGGAAAGGTAGGTCTCAACCTACTGGAAATTAATATTTGTAAAGTATTTGTAAATAGGGAAGGGTGGAGGGGGTGAAGGGAGGGCAGGGGAGTGGGTAAAAAATAAGAACCAAGATAATCATGTAAAAGTACAAGATCCCAATGATGAATGCAAGTGTATTGTATTACTAAAATGTATAAATGTAAAATGTATAAACTAAATGGAAAAACTATATGATCAAAGACTTAGTTGAAAATATACAAAAACCTCTAAAATGAAAAAAATAAAACATCTGTCTTAGAAAGGGGGCCAAAAACCTATTTCACCAAAGAAGACATGCAAGTGGAAAACACTCATATGAGAAGAAACTTTATATTATAAGCGATCTGAAAAATGTAAATTAAAGCAACAGTAACCTACCATTACTCACCTGTTGACTATCAAAATTCAGAACATTGACAACACCTAAGGCTGTTAAAGGTGTGGAGCAACAGGAACTCTCCATAATTTCTGGTGGGAATGAAAAATGGCACAGCCACTGTGGAAAACATTTTGGCATTTTCCTACAAAACTAAATTACTCTTACCAATCCAACTATCACTTTCTTTGGTATTTAATCAGAAGAATGGAAAATTAACATCCACACAAAAACCAGTGCACAGATATGTGTAGTTTTGTTCATAGCTGCCATGTGGTCAAAACTTGTCCATGAACCTTGGAAACAGATCATCCTAGCAACAAAGGCTAAGACCCTGACTAGCAGAACACACCAGTCAGTGACCCCATAACCTTAAAACAAAGGCTAAAACCCTGATTGGCTTAGAACTCCTAGTTTACTGAACCCTGCCCTGATGCTTGTTGCAAGAAAGCTGTGTCTCCGCCTTCACCATCTTACAAATAAACCTCTTCTTCCCACTACTTTCGTTTCTGATTCCATCGTTCTCCTCAGACCCGACTTCCCCATTTTCCACTCGCAGGAACCTTTGGCTTTGAGTCAGCTTTGCCTTACCCTTGTATTCCTTGTCAGGGGGAGGACAAGAACCCGAGGAATGGGAGGGTTGTGCCATGTGAAATCTCTAGGTCTCCAGACCCCAGGCCTGACGTTACAGGAGGTGACTGATAATAAACTGTGGTCCATCCACACAATGGAACATTATTCAGTACTACAAAGAAATGAGTTATCAAGGCATGAGCAGAGAGGGCAGAAGCTTAAATGCTTATTACTAGGTCAAGGAATTCAATCTGAAAAGGCTACATATTATATGATTCCAACAACATGCCTTTTTCCCAAAAGCCAAATTGTGCAGACAGTAAATATTTCAGTGGTTATGAGGGTCTAAGACAAGAGAGGGATGAAGAGGTAGAGCACAGAGGACTTTTAGGACTGTAAAATAATTCTGTATGATATTATAATAGTAGATATATGTCATTATATATTTGTTCAAACCCATAGGGTACACAATCAAAAGTGAGCCTGAATAAAAACTATGGACTCTGGATAACAATCATGTGTCTGTGTAGGCTCATCAACCATTGCCAAATGCATCAATGTGGTAAGGAATGTTCTTAATGAGAGAGGCTGTGGGGAGGGGGCAGAGAACATGTAAGAAGGACAATCCACTCAATATTTCTGTGAACATAATTTCTCTTAAAATATTCATAGTATTGATTTACTTCACTTAACATTATGAATGGATGCCTCCATTTTCCTTCAAATGACTCACATTTATCCTTCTTTGTGGTAGAGTAGTACTCCATTGTAGATAAATGTCACATTTTGTTATCTATTTATCTGATGATTGGAAATTTAGGCTGTTTCCAAGATTTAGTTATTATGAATTGTGATTCTATAAACAGGGGTATGCATGTGTCACTGTAATATGTTTTTAACTCTTTGGGGAATATACACAGTAGGGGAAATAGTATATCAAATAGAATTTCTATTTTTAGTTTCTTGAGGAATTTGCATACTGATTTTCATAGTGGTTGTACCAGTTTACATTCTCACCAATAATGAATAAGTGTTCATTTTTCTCCTTAAGTCTATCCAGCATTTGCGATTATTTGATTTCTTGAATATAGCCATTTATCTAGCTTGAGATGAAATCTCATGGTTTCTTTGATATGAGAACCCCAATATATAAATAAAGTGTAAAATAAAGAATAGACAATAAGTGTGATAATTAACCAATTGTATCAATTTGAGAAATACCCAACTAAATTAGCTTAGAATAGTTCTGGGTGTAGAAGACCCACGCTAGGGTGACTTGTCACCAGAATGAGGTAAAAGGGAAATGAAAACGTATCTCTTCTGCTTCTTTGGAAGAACTCCAGTCTTCACCTTCACCTTGGATGTTGTCTCCTGGATTTCAGTGCAGACTCCAGCTTTCCATTGAAGACACTATGGATTGGCCCAGGACACTAAAGTGAGCTCCAGGCCTTCAACTAGTTCCTTGGAATCTCCAGCACAAAGACAGACCTTTTGCACTCTTCCATACTGACTCTGTGGGCAGCCATTTTATGACAATCTTATAAATTCTTATATATTTGTATGTCTTGCATTAAATACGTTTCTCTAGTAAGCACTGACTGATGTAATAGGAAATGCTGAGATGCATCTTCAGCATATAGGAAGAGAACTGAAAGATCGAGAGAAGGTAGAGGGAGAGGAGGTAAAGGAGACTAATAAAAAAAGGGGGGAAGATTGTGATGAGCTATGTACATGCACCAAATTCCTATGAGGAGGGAGATCATCATGCACTACAAACATGTTTAATATATACATATATTATAAGTATATATTATATATAACATATATATTAATATATATCTGAGGACAAGGGGTCCAAAAGGAAAGGGAGGGGAGGGAAAGGGATTAAAAAAAGGAATTCAGAAATGGCATTTGTATGTACCAACTCTCCATGATGAATGTAATCATAAAGTGCTACAAACATGCACCAATAAGAATATTTTTAAAATATTCATAATGTTAACTGAAGTAAGTCAGACACACAAGTTTAAATGTCACATGATTTCTCTTATTGAGAAACCCAATGTATTAGTAAAGTGCAAAATAAAAGACAGACAAAAGGAAAAAAGACAGAAAAAAATTATTGTAGCCCAGTATAAATAATGTATCCAAAAGTGTACCTGGATTTAATATAATTATCTTGCCTGTTTTATGTGTTTTTGGCCTGTAGCCCTTTACCCTAATCTGTATTTATGATAATTAACTTGATAAGGACTGACAAAATAAATAAGTGAATCTGATGCTGGCAAATGATTTTTTAAAAAAGGAGTTGGAGGGGAAAGAAAACAAAATAATTGAGATGTTATAAACATGTACCAATTCCCCACAATGCACCAATCATTATGTACTACAAACATGTACTAATAAAAATAAAAATGTCAAGAAAGAATGAACCATAAATGCATTCTTTAAAAATGGTATAGTAAAAATAAAGACTTTAATTTTGAAGAGTGTGAATAAAATCTTTCACACAAGACATAGAGATGTCCATACACTGAGAAAAGATGGGCTTTCTAAAATTTCTATGCAGTAAAGATATATAGTAAATATAGATATGCATACAAAAATTCAAAAAAGAAAAACTATGTAGAAACAAACATAAGTGGCAAACAATGACCTCAGCCACCAGAATGAAAAGAAATTTTAAAATCAGAAAAATATCAATTTGGTAGATTGTCTACTATATAAAAATGAGGCTTCAGAAAACATATTAATGCATACTTCATTGTTCAAAATTATATGAATACATTTACACATTCAGGTAAGTACATGTGGACCAGTATGCTTCCATGTGTAGGGTTGCAGTTTATTATTCATGGTGTTAATATTATTATCTCTAAGATATGAAATTTAAATGTAATTTTGACTCTTTTATTTCACTATTTTATTCTTTACACTCCCCCACACATATAAAACTTATATAATCATTTTTATAGAAGATCTGACAAAGAAATAAACAAGTGCCTCCTAATCACAATCAGCCTTACTTGGGGTAGACATGGGATATTTCATATTTAATATGTTATGAACTGCTAGACTATAATTTTATACTAATCTCTTCTAACTTTGTACTTACCCTTGTGAACATCATCTTCCAATTACATTTCACTAGCATAATTGAGATTGAGCAAAGATAAGAGTTACTCAAGTAGTTTTTGATATTGTGCCTCAGACTAAAAGAAAAAGAAACATTGATTTTATAGTGTTTGGTATGAGAAACATCATAATTTTTAATAAATTCAATCCTGGAAAGAGTCTGCTCCTTATTGAAACAAAAAGAAAAAGAATTGAAATGATCTTTCAAATAGATGAGGAAATTACTTTTAGAGCTAGGATGGAGAGGCGGCAATATGAACATGCAAAATACCATATTACTTTCTTCAGTTTGCAGTTGTGGAGATTTCTCAATGTTATTTGATAATTTCTCTTGAAATAAGAAAATAGCATCATTATTGAGAAATCGCATAACAGTGTCAGCTTTTTGTAAAACACAATTCACAAACACAGTTTTGAACTTTAAAAACTGTATTAATATTACCATTTTTTATTTGCATAAGAATTAGCAGAATAATGCTTCTGAAATCTTTGGCATTTGACTGATGAATTTTTCCTCGTGAAATAGATTTTTAAAAGTGTAGCTGGAGTTGGAGAAAGCATACCATGCATGACAAGCAAACCTGTCTACTTCCTACAAGCTGCCACATTTTTGTCTTTTCCTCTGCTTATTATTAGCAAATAGTGTGCTCTGAACCAAAATCAACCTCTGGCACTGAGTCCCATTCCCTTCTCTGTCTCTTGCTCTGGGATCTCTCCTCTCTGTTCTGCTTTACCATTTCCCCTCTATGTGACAGTATTGCTTCAGCATGCAAACAGGCGATTTCTCCAACTTAATAGAAAATTCTGTGTTTATTGACTGAATATCCCATGATACCAAAGACATGTCTTCACTTTCATGAGACCTAGTAAAGCACTGTAATTATAAAGAACGTGTTGATATTTTTAGACATGCACATTGAAACATGTGTGGGTATAATAACAGCAGATCAGAGATTTTATTTATAATGCTTAAAAACTACATATAAAGAGGTAAATGAAGCAAGTATAATAAAATGATGGTAATTGTTGAATCTAGATGCACATAATTATTGACTTTAGTGTACATAGAGATTTTTACACTATTTTCTCTACTTCATAATGAATACATTTAAAACCATTTTCACCCTTCCATTGGCCTAGAAGTAAACTGACTTTATGGTCCAAACTGGCTCATTTTTAGAGCAAAATGTGTAATTATGAATAATTACCTTTGAAAAACAGACATGAACTGAAATATATGGCAACTTTTTCTCTAAGCTCCACATAATGTGACTCTGTTAACTCCCAGATCTTGAGTTACCCTTCCTGGGCTATCACTATTTCCTTTCAGTTCTGGAGGCTGGAAGTCCAAGAACAAGTTTGGAACAATTTAGTTCCCTAGTGAAGGCTCTCTTCCTAGCTTGCAGACAGTTAGCTTCATGGTAAGTCTTCCGAAAGAGAGAGAGAGAGAGAGAGAGAGAGAGAGAGAGAGAGAGAGAGAGCTAGCTTTCTGGGGTTTCTTCTTACAAAGGATAGCACTAATCCCATGCTAAGGGCTCCAATCTCATGACCTCATCTAAACTAATTACCTTCCAAAGTCCCTTTCTTGTAATACTATCCTGTTGGGGTTGGGCCTAAACATATAAATTTTGAGAAACGTATTCTTTCCCTAGCAGTTTTCATTTCCTGCCACTACTCTTCTCATTCACTCAGTCTCAGGCTGTCGGTCTCTCTCTTCCTATGATCCTATCTCTCATTCTAAGCACAGGCCCAGCTTCAAGACTAGAGCATTCTATCTCTCTCTTGCCTGCTTCTCACTCATTGCAGGATTCTCTCCTGTCATCCTTGGTTAGCTTCTTCTGTTCCCTCTACCTAAGAATGTCGCATTGTAACAGTCTATAGCCCTTTTGCAACAATGGTCCTGATTTGCATACAACTTCCAGGCTGTGACAGTTCATTAATTCTCTATTTCTTTACTGCCGTATATTAAACTCTGAGAAGAGTGTGGAGAACTATGTGGCTACTGTGAATGTATTTATCAAAGAAGAAAATTAACAAATAAATGAATGGGTCATGTTCAGGTTATTTTAGCAGAAGGAAAATAGGTGTTTATCGACGGTCTCTGGGACATGGCATACACAAAAGGAGCACTGCGATCATAGTGTTTTCAATATTTATATCTAAGTGTGGGAAACAAGTAGTGGGAAGGGGAAAAAAAGAGATCTGATAGTTCATTTAAAGTTTTAATGATCTTTGAGTTTAGCTATAACCAGGAGAGTTTTAAATAAATTTAGAAGCTTCTAGGTTGTTGCT
This sequence comes from Heterocephalus glaber, assembly GCF_000247695.1. Next base: position 8,633,712 of record NW_004624775.1, on the reverse strand, counting down.
TTGTGATCTTTTTTTCCTAAGTATATCTTAGAAAATATTTCCAAGTAAACTGTACATCCCACAGCAGCACTTTGAAAGAAGCATGGCTGAGTCTTAATTCTTTCATGATTTTCTTTCTTCTTAAACATGCATCTTTTATTATAAATAATCTGAACATATTCATAACAATAAAATTATATTATGTCTGAAACAAAAAGTATCTACAGTATTTCTCTTTACCTCATCTATTCAGAATCAGTTTGTCCATCAGTACTCCTGTGAGTATTTTGTTCTTTTGGGCAAAATTATCAGTACATTTTATTTAGGATTATAGATGAGAAATAAGACATCATCTCCACATAGAACTCTTTCCAAGAATTTAAGCATGTCTTAACATAAGAAAACTTAGCAATCATAATCATTATGTTAAATGACTAGTTGGAAATAGAACTAGATTCTTCATTTATTTTTCCATGAATAGATATGACATATATTTTACAAAGAAATCCATTAACTGAAAATTGATAATATCATATTAGCAAAGAAACTTGTAGCTTTTTTGGATTCCTCTCCTTTAAATTAGTTGTAGAGTTAAACAAAACTCTTCAGTGAAATTATGAATTCTCAATATGACTGAGTGCTGAATATTATAACTTCATAATTTCATAGTCTGGAAATTTTGTAAGCTTTAGAATGGGAGGGAGCATGGTGAAGAAGTTTGCTTGTACCTGGTAGTCAGGCTGATAAATAATTGTTGCTTTTAAGAAAAATCTGATAAATTATGTAACAAATTCGAGGGCTAGATTCTTGTTTAAATGTAGGCCAATTATCCAAATATTATCATATAGACAAGCAACATGTCTAATCCATTCACTGTTGTATCCCCAAGAATTAGAGTAGTGCCTGGAAAAAGGACTCATGTTAAACTCCACACTGGATACATTCCTGAATGACTGTGAAGTTTATATTCTACCAGTATTTTCTGACTCTGATCTCAAGAGACTTACAAAGAACTTATATGGTGTATTAGTTACTTTTCTTGTCGCTGAGACAAAATACCCATCATCCAGTGTTAAAGGGGAAAATTTATTTAGCTCGCAGCTTGTAGAAGTATCAGTCCTGGATGGTTCCAAGGCAGGGTGGCATGGCAGAGGCACTAGTTCATGGCTTCAAAGATGCCAAAGCAACAAGAGAACCAACAAGTTCTTTCTGCACCTTTTATTTTATCCAGACTACTGGGATTAGGGTGGGAAATACCCACACCCTTAATCCCAGTGCTCTAGAGCCTAGCATTGCATCATGAATCAATCACACACTCTAGATTCAGTCACCCCTGAAAAAGTCCCCACTGAGACCTCATGAGGCTTTGGGGAGACATCTAAACATAAGCAATAACATATGGGCAGAGAGTTTCATAGTGATTAAGAAAGGTTTTGCAGTAGGGATGTTGAGAAACTAAGGCTGATTCTTTCAGATAAAAACATTATATTATATATATAAACAGTCTTTAAAGCTAGTGTTTGAGTTGAAGCCTTTCTTGTAAGACTTGCCTCTTGGACCTGCATTAGACAAAATAATGGATGATGACCTGCCGAAATGTAGCTTTCTCTCTTTCCTCTTAAGAATAATTTTGTATGTGTCAGATTTGCAAAGGTACAGAGACCTAGGAAGCATTAACAGCAATAACTTGAATAATGTGATTCATCAAATGCCTGCATATTTTACTTATATAAATATGATCGACATACATATGTCTTCTAGAATTCCTTTGTTTCTTATTTTTTATTTTCTTATTCTTCTTTCTTCTTTGTTTTTTTTTTGTTTTTTTTGAGGTATTTGGAATTGAACCCAGAGCCTTCACACTGAACTGCATCCCAGTTCTTTTTTCAGTTTTTTTTTTTGAAACTGTCTCTTTAAATCACTAAATTGCTCATGCTGGAGTCAAATTCATGATCTTTCTGTCTCAGCCTTCTAGAGTGCTGGGATTACAGGGGTGCATCACCATGGCTGACTACTTCTGCAATTCTTTAGCCATTTCATTTCATGATGTACATCATAGCATTAACAGTGGTCATAGCATTTAATTTCAATTATTAAGAACAACAAATGTAATATATTTACACGGTGTGAGACTCATTCTGTTCCTGACTTTTATGTGTTTTTTATTTAATATAGCACTGATTATCTTCCTTTGCTTTCTCAATGGAAGATAACACTTAGGTAAAGGTAAAAAGTATTACTTAATTTCCTTGGAAAAATAGCTAACTGTTCTGCTAAACCATATGATGAGCTATGTGTTAGTTTTCCATCACTGTAGCAGAATACCTAAGACATAGACATGGACATAGAAGTGGAACAATTTATTTTGTCTAGTAGTATAAGAGTTTGCAGGTTATGGTCTCTTTTGTGCTTGTAGTGAAACAGAATATTATGGAAGGAATGCATGGTAGAGGAAAACTGCTCACCTCATGGCAGCCAAGAGTCAGAAAGACAGAAAGAAAGGTGCCAACATCCCGATAGTGTCAAAAATGGCACCTGCAATCACCTAACTTTCTTCCACTAGGCCTCACTCTCCAAAGGTTCAACCCTTTAATAGCACCATGGGCTGGGTACCAAGTCAACTTTCAACACAGGGGCCCTTAGGTACATTTAAGAGCCAAACCATAACAAATGATCACTTTAAATAAAGGAACTACAACTCATGGAGAATGTATTTAATATTAAATCACTGAATTTTTCTCATTGTAATAGACAGATATATAACAATATTTGAAGCATTAAATAAAATTATACTTCTCATATAGTCAAATTTACCCAGTGTAGCATTATAGTTCTGTGTTAATAAAATGCATGTGGTAATGTAACCACCACTACATTAAACAACAACCTAGAATACTTCCATCACACAAAAATATTCTCTTTTGTTGCAATCAGCCCTTTTCTAGCTGCTAGCTTCTGACAACCATTGACCTTTATTTTCTGTTCTATAGTTTTCCTTTTACAGATCATATTCAAGATTTATTCTTGCTGTTGGATGTATCAGTATCTCATTCTTTTTTGATCAGTGAGTGTATTTCATTATACTTATTTTATAAAAAACTGCACCAACATGGTATATTTGAGAGACTTGAAATTTCAAAGTAGTATCTTACAACTATATGAAATAAGGAGTGTTTTTCAGAAAATATATTTTCATCTCGAGAAGACTGAGTAGCAGATAACTACTATTTGAGCCTCTTAGTAATCCTCCTTGGATGTTTAATAGTGTCAACACTCTAACTGTTCTGAAATATCAGGGTGGTACAGTATATGCCTGTAGACAATTTAAGGCACACACATCATTAGGATTGAGTTGGTTAACTTGCACTATGACACTTAGATGATAATCAAATACATAAATAAAATCTGCAGACTAAGCAAATTTTCTCCACAGTAAGAACAAAAATATCTTGACTGAAATTGATAGAATTCATTGGCTGATTTGTGTTTTTAGAGAAATTAAGGAAATGAAAATGTTGCATTGGATGGCAAAATGCAGAATACATAATAATGCACATACTAGAAATTTTAGCTTTCATACTTGAGTCCTGGATATGTGTATTAACTTCCACTTTTTACTCAGTGTATTTAGGTAGATAAAATAATAACCTTACCTCCACCAGACAATTGTAGAGTATTTTCCTACTAGTGAGTTATACAATTCTGGGTTGGAATGTTTCCAATTTGGGGCAGACTCCAATAAAACACTTTGTTATTTTGGAAGCTGAAGTAACTATGAAGGAAGGCAGTGCATGACCAGGACTAGTTTAAGGAACATACAAATTAGAGGGCTTTTGTAAAAAAAAAATCACTTCTCCTCTTTCATAATCTCAGGATCCTCCTTCATTTTTTTCTACTAAAAAATGTGCAGAAAATAAAAGACCTCTTATCATGTGTCCAAATTGTTTGATAAATGTTCTCTGCCATAATGGCACTATTCTAATTTCACTTCCAATTTTATGATTAATCAAATATTTAACACAAATTTTCAAACTTGTTTTGAGAGGTGAGCATGTGGATGTCTCTCACAATTGCCTCTTTTACTGTCAAATATTCACAATTTCAAAGCATATGCAGCAGCTGCTTGTAAGAGTGATTAATAATGATGTATTTGTCTGAAGCTGAAAATGCCAAATTAGAAACTGCAGTGACTTTATAATTAAGCCACATTTTCTCTTGGTTTTTGATAAGCTACTTATCTGCACTTTGAAGAACCTATTTGTATGTATGATTCTAAAATTAAAATCAACTGTCCTTGTTAAGTGTATGTATTTTTGTGGTTGTGATATATTTTATTAAAACAGATTTTATTAAAAGAAGTCTTTAGAATAGAAATATATTTTGCATTTCCTGAATATTCTACAGACAGATATTAACATTTTACATAAAGATTCCATAAGGATAATGATACTATTATTGTATAAAGATCACTTTTATGTTAGTGATTGTGTGCCCTTTCAAAAATTTATGTTTTTATCTTAAACATATAATGTGTTCTAAAATTGTTTATTTATTCCCGTAAAGAGTGACCACTATCTAAACCATAGAAGAGAAAAAGACTAACATTTGGCTTCTTAAACAAAAATGCTGTTTCTGAGGGGACCAGAAGGGAATATTTTATAACATATTTTCTGGAGGAGAAAAGAAAGAAAGTGAACTCCTTGTTGGATGTGGTGTCACAGGCTTGTAATCCCAGCACTCAGGGAGGCTGAGGCAAGAGGGTCGCAAGCTCAAGCCCAGCCTGGCCAATTTAGTGACTTAGAGTGTCCCTGTCTCAAATTTAAAGAGAAAAATCATGAAAAAGAGGTACTGGTGATATAGCTCATCATTGCTACAAAAATAGTGAATTCCTCGATAGAGCCGATAATTTAGAAGGTCTGTTCTGCTTTAAAAAAAATTTCTAAACAGCTTCATTTTTGACAATGGATGTTATTAGACATTATTTTCTTCTCTATAAATATGTCACCTCTGTGACATCAGGATCAAATGCAAATAATTTATTTATTTCAATCAGTGTTTCTCAAATTTTAGTATGTATCCTACTCACCTGGAGGGGTTAATACAAGTTGCACAGTACTACCCCTCAGAAGCCTAGTGCTGTAGGTCTGGAATTCTGGTAATACTTTTGCAAGGAGTTCCTGAGCTGTGATCCAGGAGCACTCTCTGAGAACCACCAATCAAGTGTTATCAGTTGCACAAACTGAACTCAGCTTCTTGAACAGTTAGCATCATGTTATATTGAAAGAGTCTGTTCCCTAATCTCTGCAATGGATTGAATGTGTTTCCCCCAAATTTCTATGTAGAAACTGAATTTCTAGTGTAATGTTATTTGAAATTGGGACTTTGGGGAGATGATTAGGCTGTGAGGGTGGAGAATTCCTTGTGGGACTGGTACCTTTGTAAAAAGAGAAAAAGACACAAGATCAGCCATACAACAAAACTGCCACCTGCAAAGTGGGAAGTGATCTCTCACCAGGACCTTTACCCCTCTATCTTGAACTTCTCAGCCTCCTGAACTGTAAAAAATAAATGTCTGTCATTTAAAACAATGCCTCTCTTTGACTGAACTGTGAACATCTTGGGGAAGATTCAAGAAACAAAGTGTCCTGGGAATTTCACTCTAACAACTTTAATTGAATCAGTAACCAAAGAGAAATACATTTGTTTAGTGAAATATATATATATTTATATATATAATTATATATAAATATATATATAGAGAGAGAGAGAGAGAGAGAGAGTAATGAAGAACAAACAACCTCATTTAGAAAATATAAAGGAAAAATTGCAGCAAGATGGTCAAGGTTATATTAGGTATAATGATCAAGTGCAAATAAAGAAGTTGTTGTCTTTAAGGATATATTTTATTAATTTAGATAGGTGATTTCACAGACTGAAACATCTGATTTTTCTCTTTTCCCCTTGACTAGCATTTTCTGATGGTGGGTGTTCTGAAGGCTCAATAAAATCATATATTAATGTTAAATTCCAGTTTGAATTAACATGTTTTGAAAAACAAGCACATGGACACACTATCACAAATAGACTATAAATCAATTCATATCTCAGATGCATTTATTTCAATAACAAGTTTTTCATAGAAAGCAGTTAGAGTAGAAAATGCTATTGTGAACTTTATGGGTGACTGGGTTGATAGGAGTGGGATTTGGTAAGTCAGGAAAATTGATAAACACCCAAAGTCACATTGATTAAATTATGCAGAGCATGAAACTCAGGAAAAGAAATAATGAGTCATCTTGTGTGGAGCTTTACAAGTGGGCACATATAAAAGGGACAAAATAAAAATTTGGCATACCCTATGCATATATTGAGCTTTTTCCTTCCTCCAGGTGTGAGCAAGATCTTGAAGGGACAAGATCCCCTTTGCAAAGGTGAACTTTATGTATTTCTAATATGTGCAATTATTCTACCTTTATTATAGAGCTTCAACATTATGGGAAGAACATGGACATAAAAGTAAAGCTGCTCTGTTAACTACACTTAATAGAATTATTTAACTTACTTGTGGAATAATATGACTCTCAACAACAAGCATCACAGAGGTAACTGAGGGGAAGGTTCTTATCCCAGTGGCAGTTTTGGGTTGTGGCTTCTAAGATCACTGACCTACAGCACACATCATAGCACACATATGCATATACCACAACCACTGGGTCTTAGTTTCAATGCCATCAAGTTTCACACATTCCTTCTTCTATCTCTGCTTTGCTGCCTTTCCTTATATTTTAGCTTGTCATTCTCTTTTTGACGTGAAATACAGCTGTTATGGTTTAGATCTAGAATGACCCCCAAAGCCTCTTTTTTTTAGCCTTGGAGCTTTTGGAAAGTTATTGGTGCTCTACACTCATCAGTGAACTAATCCATTCATGAATTCATAGCGGAATCTGCTGTTAGGAGGTGGGGTCTTGTTGGAAGAGATGTATCACTGGGGCACAACCTGGAAGGGTGTATCTCCCTCCCTGGCTCCTGCCTTCTCACTCTGCCCCTAACTCCCATAAGGTGAGCATCCCTCCTCAGCTATGTCCTCCTGTCATGCCATTTCTGCCTCAAAGCTAGCCAACAATGCACTGCAACCTCTAAAAGTCCTGAGCCAAAATAAACCTCTGCCCTTTTAAGTTGTGTCAGGTATTTTGTACTAGGGATTAGAAAGTGACTAAGACAATGGCATAAAAATTATGATATATAGTACCATTTTCATTTTCTCACATTCTTCCTTTATTCTGTCTTCAGAATTAATTTTTCAAAGAAGAATTTTTCTGTTTCTTAAAAAAAATCTGTGATTCCTCTTTTATTACAGAAGGAAGTCCAATATGTTGTTATACTGAATGGACATGATCTAGCCCCAACTAACTTCCTAGGCAGGCATTTGGAATTCCCACCCTTCATATTTATGTACTTTTCTACATTTACTTTCCTTCAACCTACATTTGTTATCCACTCTTTTCCCTAAAAATCAAATAGTATTTGGGAATTGAAAGCATTCCCATTCAACCATATGTGAACCATGAGTTATATAAAAAGCATGAGTATGTATGAAAAATAATTCTGACAATAAGTATTTTATAAAATTAAAATCAATCATTATTTACCTTACTGACAACTTTTAAAATGAAATCCTATCCTCACCTTCCCTTCTCATACATAGTATTTAAAAGCTATGATATTTTTCACACAAAATTAAACTTTATTATATATATATCACATTATAGAATATGTCTTTTTGACTTGGAGTTCAGAAGTTAATTGGTGTTAAACAATTAAAAACAATGAACAAGTTTAGCAAGGTCACAGCACTGAAGCACTGCAGCATTTCACATGCTATTTCAAAATCTGTAGGTTTTTCCAGGTCAGTAAGGGAAGCTGCAGAAAGAGAGCTGTAGGGAGAAAGATTCTTTTATGAGACTCCTTGAATCTGGTAGTATGAAGAGATTTCTTTTCATTGTTCATTTTGGGAAAGTAAATTCCACAGCCCTCTGCAAAGAATCAAGCTTATTATCTCCAAATACCATTTGAAAATAAGTGATCAGCACTATAGAGTCATTAAATATACACAATTGGAATATTGAGTTTATAATCTATGAGAACGACTTGGGATATATTGCCTCATTATTTTATTTTATAGCTAAAGACATAACTTGCATTATGTTTCAGTGAACAATGAGCATCAAGCCCTGACAAAATTACCTCATTTCTTTTTTATGCTTTCTCAATATAGGCAAATGCATTACAAACTCTAATTTATTCTGACCCAGAAATTGCTCTGTGGCATATTTCTGCAGGCCCTGTGTGTATGAAACAAGAATTCATCCTGCAAAGGATTATTTTCTCTTCTTTTTCCAAGTTATTGATTGTATTTTCAAAATTTAAAATAAAGTCCAATTACTTATCATATTCTATTACAATGGGATATTTTCCAAAGTTTAACACTGTTAACTAGGATTAATACCATTCTATACTGTCTATGAATGAGAATAACAAATATCCATATTAACAATCTAGTAAACAACTAAGAAATACATATATATATCTATCTATCTATATATATATAAATCATATAATTTGATCTTGTATGCCTAAATTTTTTTCTGAGGTACAGTGTATGAAATTAAAGGCAGTAACAAAGAAAGGGCTTTATTACCAAGCAGGACTGAGGGCAAAGAACAAAAGGGGACTCTAATATAATTAATTAATGACAACATATCTTGCATTTCATTATCTTTGACATCTGCACATTGTTTTCTATTAATGAGACATTTAGTTTCCACAGTAGAATGTTTAAAAAGGGACCATAGTTAAATGTCCCTTCATATGGAAAAACCCAGACGTTGTCATTCTTATATTAATCAATACAGTGTGCCAAAAATCAGAGCAGTGGTCACCAGTGGGATTGAGAGAGCTTCTAAAAACTTTGAAAGGTTCTCAGAAGAGACTGTAAGCGTGCTATATCAGTAAAAGTTAAAAGTGTATGCACATTTTGAAAATATATTGAGAAGCACACTTGTGATTTGTGCTCTTTAACCTATGTATGAATACACGTGGGAATTCTTTTTAAAAAGTTTTCAAAAGAAGGAAAAACAAACTGGTTGGGGAAAAAAAACCTTTAAAATGACTCCCACACTCTTTCCACCCACAAATGCACACAAAAGGAGGTAGACAGAAAGCCAAGTGCTAGAGGCCTAGGGCAGGCAAAGGACCAACTATCAATCTTTCTCTACTCCTCCTGAGTCACTCAGTTTCTTCCAAAGTTTTTGATACACATTTAATGGAGTACAATATAATTTTTCAATACATGTATACAATGTATAATGATCAGATCAGCATAATTGATGTATCCATCATCTCAAATATGTATCATTTCTTTGTGTTGGAAACATTCCAAATCTCTACTATTTTGAAGTATTTAGTTAAATGCTAACAACTGTAGTTGCCCTGATGGGCTATACGACTTCAGAAGTTACTACTCCAATACATTTGAACCCCTTTTCCCATTAACCATTCTCTCTTAATCACCCTACCCTTTCCCAGCATCTGCAACCACTATTTCACTCTCTCTTTTTCTGGTACTGGGGATCAAACTCGGGACCTTGTGCTTGTGAGGCAGTCAGTGGCACTGCTGAGCTAAATCCCCAGCCCCCAGCCCTACATTCTCTCTCTTTCCTAAGTTTTCTTTGTGGCCCAAACATAAAGAAAATATGCCTTCTCACTGTGACCCTCAAATTATACTCCTATGGATCCTGGATTTTTGAGAGCTACATTAAGGGTGTTCTGCCATTGAAATTGGATAATAGTTGTCTTTTATTCATTGCACAGGAAATATGGGTGACTTTTTTTTTGTTTGGTATTTATCTTCCTGTAAAATTTCCTTAAATCTCTGTTATGTAGTATCACCCTTTTTTCACTGAACTTTTACCAAAAATGAAATTGATGAAGAAATAGCAAATTCATACTAGAGAAGAAAACGCAACAATTCTTGGTCCTGTAGAGTTTGCTAGCTCTTTTCTTAGTTGGTAAAGGGGTTAGTGATATATTAAAATGATATGGTAAAGTATATCAACACAGCTCAAAGTGCTTTTTAAAGTGTGCAAAGTTCTCACAGTACTGGTTTCTGAGGTACCTGAACCGGTTGACAGCTTCTGCCATAAGTAGTAGCTACACTCAGTAAGGTTGGAAAAGAAACAGTCCATTGTGTATTCTATACCCAAAGCAAAACAGATAATTTCATTTTTTAATCAATTATCCTACAATAATTAAACTCTTGGTTTTCTCCAGTCAAAAAGGGGGCATGTCCTGGCTGCACATTGCTGTGGGGGTCTGCTTTAGTCCATTTTCTGTTACTAATAACACAGTCCACAAGTTGAATCAATTATAGGAAGCAGAAGGCATTTTGGCTAACAGTTCTGTGGCCAATGTCAAGGAGCCACACCTAATGATGGCCATGGCAAGGAGATTCAAGACATCACATGGTGTGAGAAAAGGGGTACATGTGCACATGTATGTCTTTTCCTCTTTCTCCTGCTGCTCTTCTCCCTTCTCCTTCCTTTCTCTCTCAATCCTTCCTCTCCATTGTGTAAAGTAACAAGCATTAAATCATAAGGGCTCCTCTCAACGACTTCATTTCATCCTAATCACTTCCCAAAGGCCCCACCTCTGAATTCCACAGGGAGATTATGTTTCTAGCCTCTTAGCACCTCTGAAGGGGGACTAAATTTCAACACATGAAACCGTGAGGGACACATTCAAAGTACATCTAAATCATAACAGGGTCTCACTGCTGATCTTTCTACCACAGCCTCGAGGAAGTTCAATAGGATAAAAGAGAGCCAGAGATAAAAATGAAGTGGCTGAATTGTTTTTCTTCTTTACTTTAATTTTTCAAAAAAAGATCTTAACTTCTTACTATTCTACAGTTATTACATATTGTTGTTATTTTTATAGATCAGGAAATTAGTATCAAAAACAATTAAAATGGCAATGTATACATATATAGAGTATACCTTACCTAAAGTATTTAGGAGCAGGAATGTTGAATAGATTTGGATTTTTTTCAGATTTGGAAAGATTTTCATAGACATAATGAGATATGTTGGTAATTTGACCCTAGTATAAATAGGGAATTCATTGATGTTCCATATACACCTTATACACATATGCTGAAAATAATTTTGAACAATTTTTAGTGCACCTGTGTTTTGACTATGAACTGTCACAAGAGGTCAGGTGTAGAATTTTTCACTTATGATGTCATGTCTATACTCAAAAAAAGTTCTTTGTTTCCAATTTTGGATTTTCAATTTAGGGATTTGGGGCTTTATTTAGTTTGGAGCCAATGTAACCTCAAAACTAAAAGCTTTGCCCACATTTTCAAGATTTTAAATCCATTGCTTAAGTTGGAAAAAAAAAGAATTGTTGAGCAATGCCTTTGTTCAATGTCCTGTGCATTTTGAATAAAACTAACAGGCACCTTCTGCCCTGAATTCTAGGGCAACAAGCAGGTGGTTAGGATACAACTTTTTAATGATTTTACCCAAATAATTTAATTTATGTTTCTGTAGACATGGGAACTGATATCCTTCTTATCTACATTTAAGGGACATGAGTCATTATTTGCCTAGCACCAACACAGGAACAAGTATCTACAGGCCTCCTCATATAGAGCTTATTAGGACTGATGTGGTTAACAAAGAATAAACACACATAAAAACAAAAATTAAAAGAAAAATCAGAGGCACAGCTAACCAGTCCAAGGGTTAACTGGCAGCTCTGATTATGTCAATAAGGCTACTTACTGAAGAAATTTCACCTTGGTGACACTTAATATATACAGTATTTATAGATAACAACCAACAAAAGTAGATAATTAAAAATTCCAAGCCTGCTGTTCACAATATGTGCCTTGAAATTTTGAAAACTATTTAATTTGAGGTTTAGGTAAGAGAAAACTCAGATGAAAGGTTCATATTGAGATGACTTCAAAGTGACTGTCTTCTCTTTTGAGGAGGAAAATGGATATCAAATCCCCTTATTGATAGTATCAGCTTTGACTAAGCCTGGCTCTTTGGTGTTATCAGATAATTTGTCTGCTTTCTCTCTGGGAGGCTGACTTTGCCCCATCTTTCATGTCTCTCTGCTCTCCTCATCAGTATCTCATTTTGCTATCTTGGGACATGAAAAGGGAATTTATGAAGTGATGCTGAACAGCACTGAACCACAGCGAACTGAGCCTTCTTGCAACCCAGGAGCATGCTTGGCCAATGAAGATACAGAATGCTTCCTCGGAACCTGGAAAATACATTTGTCACTGGGGCCAGCTCAGGTTTTACTTTCTGGAATCAAAAGTTTGCATCAAATTTGGCAAATATCATTTAGACGTTTAAATCAGATATCTAATTTTTTGTCACCCTCCATGGACATTTAGTAAGTAAACTTTTAACCTCAGTATCCATTCTTTAGTGATTTCAAAATTCTGAGTTATGTATTCTTCCTCATGTACATCATGCCCAAGGAGAGAAAGGCAGCTGAGAAGTATTACCCAAAGTTTGCCTCAAACAAACATAGACCTCCAGGGAAACTGCACATGGCATCTCCTCCAAAGGTGGACACACTCACCAATCTCCTGGAATCTGGAATCTTGACCTACTTTACATTGCCACTTTAAGGGCATCCCATATCCAGGGGTATGGGGCACACATTAAACAGATGTGTGTTAGTCAGCTTGCCTGGCTCAAATCTCTACTTCATCATCAGCCTTCCAGTGGTTGACTCTGTTTCTCTGTGGGTGTTTTCTTAGGGTATTAATGAGCCTAAAGTTAGGATCTGCCTTATAACATTGCTTAGGTGTTTAAATGAGGGAATATACTATTCAATTTTACTTATTTTAGTTCCACAGACCCAATTAACCCTTAAAAACTGGTAGGTATCCTTATTTAATCTTGTAAAGATCCCTAAGAATTAATCATTACATATCTTTTATAGAGAAGGAGAGGAAGTCTATCCTCCTGGGACACTGTAAGCCTTGGGTCTGGAAAGATAAACAAATGACAAAGGAATTCCTCTTTGAAGATATACCTTGTACTATTCTTATATTTTGAACAAAGTCACACATACAAATATAAAGCTTTCACTGTGATGATAACTTAGGAAAGAACTGTATATGAGCTATATATATTCCAGCAAGACTAGATCTAGGACCAGAGTGAGACAAGAATATTGATGCTGAGAAAACAATGATGATTTGAGACATAGTGAATGATCCTAATGTAAATATATTGCCATGTCCCATCTACCAGTGTTCCTATCAACAGTGGACTGTATACACAATATCATGGGAGTCCCAGAAAATGACAGTGGAGCTGGTGACTCCACAGTGATCCTTTCTACCATCTGGTGACTCCACAGTGATCCTTGCATGATGCATTCTTCATGTGTTTGTGTGACTTTGGTGTAAACAAATCACTGCACTGCCAGTTGTTTAAAAGTAAAGTGCATATTATAATGTATAGTAAATAATAATAATAAATAATTATACTTGTTATGAACTTATAAAAAAAGAGAGTTCCTGGAAGTTTTGCGAGTATAGGAGGTAAAGCCTGAGGGAGGAGTTCAGGGAAACCATCTCTGATCCTCATCTTGAACACCTCAAATCACCAAGCTAATACATTCACACAATGTGCGGCTGACTCTGGTCTTCTAACTCTAGTCCCAGCACCCCCCCGACCCCATTTCATGGGGTATTTTTCCAAGAAATGGTAAAATTTGTGAGATGCAAAACTGTGAGTTCTGAAAACACAATTTGCACAGCAAATAGCATCTCTGACCCCGATATTTTTCTCTGCACTGGCTGACTGAACACAGTGACTGTACAACAGATGTACATCATGACACTTGATGAATCCCTGTCTTTTTAGCAAGCTATTTAAGACTTTAGTAATATATATTTTATGCTATAAAGTTTGCAATTGAAAGTGTTCTTTTCAATGATTTTTCAATAAATTCACAAAATTATTCAACCATAATCAAAATCTAGTTTTGAAAATTTATATTTCACTGGAAATTCCTCAAATTATGTTATAGCCTATTTCCACTCCCTTCCCCAGCCCCAGGAAACCACAAATTTGTTTGTGTATGTGCACATCCATACATGTGTGTATAATTATATTCATTTATTTATTCATGCTTTAGTATATAAAAGGAATCACATAATATATGTTCATTTGTATCTGGCTTCTATGACCTAGTGCAGTATTCTTCAAAGCTTAGCTATGTTATAGCTATATCAGCTCTTCAATTTTTTTTGTTGTTTTTCAATAGTGCTCAATTATAAGAAAATACTGCATCTTATCTACTCAGCCTTCAATTGATGCATTATTTCAATGATTTGATGATTTTTGTATATTGGTGCTGTGTTTGCACACCTCTTTGGTTTGGCAGCTATTTTTAAATCTCAAGTGGAGTGAGGCATGAGTATAATTTCTGAATTGTGTATTAGTTTGTGTTTAACTTTTTAAAAGCCTGGCAAATTCATTTCCAAAGTGGCACCAATGTTTATATCCCTAGTATTTTCAGGTCTTGTGACAGTTCTAGGTTCTTGGTACCTGAACAAAGAATTGAGCAGGACACACAAAAGTAGAAGTGTATGCACAAATTTCTTACAAAGATAGACTCCTCAGGATGGGAGTAAGCCATCAGAACAGAGTTCACAGCCTCAAAGAAGCCAGGTGTCAGAATCTATAGGTGGTTTTACAGAGAAGGAGTAGCTCTTTGAACTGATAAAGCAATTTATTCCATTCAGGGACTAGTCTCCTTTCTGTTGGAGATGGGAGTTTTGTCCTTATAGGGAACTTGGTGGAACTGTCACGGTTCCCAAAACCGATGGGGTGAAAATCACAATGCAAATGAGATTATAATTAATTGAAATTGAAATTAAGTTGAGGTTATTTTCAGGTGTTCAAGATATTTTATAGAGCATCTATACCCAGGTATGGCCTAGTTGTTAGAGCTGGATGCTCTTTGCAGATTTTAGAGAGTTGTTTTGGGACCCCAAAAGCCTATCATGTATGTGCCCCACTTCCCTCTGCCAGGTGTAGCCTAATTGTTGGAACAGGATAGAGCTGGGGATTTAGCTCAGTGGTTTCGCCTCCTGCCTCGCAAGCTCAAGGTCCTGAGTTCCATCCCCGGTACCAAAGAAAAATAAAGAACAGGTGCTCTCTGGAGGTATGGACAGCTACCTTCTTTTTTACCCTCTGCTCCTCACACCCTTCCCCCAGCATTTTTTCTTACTACTTCCTCCTCACTATTGATAATGTGTAAGGGTACCTAATGATCAATAATTTCACCAAAAATTTCTACTTTTGGCCTTTTTAATGGTACACATTTTACTGCTCATATAACATCTCTATTTGTATTTCAGTTGGCACCCTCACTTTTCACATTTAGCCTTTTTATCTTCCTAAAATATTTAGGTGAAACACTTTTCAATCTCTCCCTTCACCATCTAGCCACTCAGAATGATTCCAGCTCATATTAATACCCTTGAACTTCACTTCATCAATCACTTATGAAAAAATATCTTAAAAGAAAGGCACTATATCCTAGTCGTCTTTTAGACATAAAGAAGAGTACAATTTGTAC
This sequence comes from Heterocephalus glaber, assembly GCF_000247695.1. The sequence goes on along the minus strand of NW_004624775.1, from coordinate 8,618,046 downwards.
AGAAATTGCTCAGAGAATGCACATCTATACTTCACTCAGTTTCTACGAACAATTTACATAAACTTATTGACTAATCTTCATTCTTTATTTAGAATTCATCCATGTTTCCATTAATAACCTTTTTCTATTCCATTATCCAATCTTTGTTTTGTTATCAAGTGTTTTTAATATAATACCCTTTTCCATATTGTTTTGTTTCTTCTAATTCCTCTATCTTTTCATTTAGACTTTAGATTAAACTTGCCAATGTATTACTCAAAGACTGCAGGAACTTTTACAATAAATTTCTGTTTGTAATTGATCAAGTAACTGTACATATTTGTGTAATATAGTGTGACATTTAATACATTTATATAATGTGCCATGATTGGTCCAGGGTAATTGGCATGTTTATCACCATAGACTTGTATCACTTGTATTGGAAACATTCAAAATTCTCTCTACAAGCTCCTTTGAAATATTCAATTACTTTTTGTTAGTCATCAATATTCTACTGGCCTATAGAACATTAAAACACATTCTTCTTATCCAAGCACAATCCTGTTACTATTAGCAATCCATTCTCTATCCCTTTAAGTCCCTTATAATTCTCAGGCTTTAGGAACCATTATCCTATTCTCTAATTCTTTGAGATAAATTTTTCAGCTTTCATGTATAAGTGAGGACATACAGTATTTGTTTCTCTGCTCCATGCTTATTTTACTAAATACATTTGTAATTTATTCCATTTATATCCATGTATCTGTAAATGACAGCATTTCTTTCTTTCTGAATAGTATTTTATTATACATATATATACATATATATCACATTTTTTAATCCATTCATCCATTTATAGACACACAGATTAATTCCATATGTTGGCTATTGAGAACAGAACTTTAATAAATACGGGAGGGCAGATGTCTCTTTGGCATACATATTTCAATTTAGTTAGATATATGCCCAGTAATAGGATCACAGGATCATCTTATAGTTCAATTTCTAGTTTTTGGAGAATTTATTTACTTTTTCCATATTAACTTTATTAATTTATGTTCTTATCAACAGTGTATAAAAAATCCTTTTTAAATTTATATATTAATTGGTACATTTTAGGTATACAATACATTTATATTTATCATTGGGTGTTTGTACCTGAATATGATGTATCTTAGTTCTTATTTTTTCTCCCATTACCTATGCGCCCTTCACCCCCACCACCCTTCCCTATTTACATAGACTTTGTTTCCTTTTTTTTTTCTTTCTCATAATTTTTCCTCTCCTTTCTTCCTTTTCGCCTTCCCTTCCCGCCATAAAAATTCCTTTTTCTGTATGTCTTTGCCAACATTTGTTATAGTTGTCTTTCTAAGACTAGCCATTCTAACTAAGGTGCGATGACATCTTTCTGTGGTTTGGTAAACTTTTTACTTCTGATTAGTGATGTTTCATAAGGTTGTTTCATATATTTGTCATTTGTATACTCCTTTTAGAAACACCAATCCGGGGCTGGGGATTTAGCTCGGTGGTTTCGCCGCCTGCTGCACAAGCACAAGGACCTAAGTTCGATCCCCGGTACCAAAAAAAAGAAACGCCAGTCCATAAAATGCAGTTTTTTTGGCAATTGTGTTATTTGAGTTCCTAAAATATTCAATAATTCCTCAGTGGATGAAAGGTTTGTAAATATTTTCTTCCATTTGGTAAGTTTTCCTTTTTTTGTTTATTGCTTACTTTTGTGTTTAGAAGCTTTTAGTTCCATGTCATTCTTTTTGTCAATTTCTGTTCACTTTGCTTGTACATATGGGGGTCATATCCAAAAATCCTTGTAACCAATCTCCTGAAGCTCTTCAGTTATATTTTCTTTCAGTAGTTTCACAGTGACAGGTACCAAATTTGTCTTTGGTCTATTTTGAATTGATTTTCTACACATCATAAGAAATAGGAGTCCAGTTTCTTTCTTTTAGATATGGATATCCAGTTCTCCCATGACCATTTATTGAAGAGACTTTCCATCTTCCAATGGATGTTCTTGCTGCCATTGTCAAAGGTCAATTGGCTTTAAATATAAGGATTTATTTCTGGGCTCTCTATTGTGTTCTATTTGTCCACTTGTATATTTTTGGTGTTTTTCCTTTTGTCTCTACTTTGCTGTATTTGTCATTTTTGTTGTTGTTCAGTAACATGTTTTAAAGTCAAGAATTGTAATGGTGCCAAATTGTTTCCTTTTATGGGTATTTTATGTTTCCATAAAAGCTTTAGGATTTTTTTTCTCTGAAAAATGTAATTGGCATTTTGATTGAAATGGGATGGAACCTGGAGAATGTTTTGGGTAGTATCAAAAATATTTTAATGATATTAATTACACCAATCTTTGAAAATGGAAATTTCTTTCCATTTTTGTGTTTTCAATGTATTTTATTACAGTTTAGTAATTTTCATCATGTAATTCATTAGCTTCATCACTTAAATTCATTCCTAGCTATTTTATTTTATTTTTGTAATTATTGTGAATGGAATTGTTTCTTAGTTTCCTTCTCAGCAGTTTCACTGGTAGTATATAAAAAAGCTAATAATTTTTGGATGTTGTTTTTGTAAATTGAAATTTAACTGAATTTTTCAGTTGTTTTTTGTATATGTAATAATTTTCATAGCCAACAGGGATTATTTGACCTTTCCTTTTCTAAGTGGATGCCTTCTATTGTTTCACAGCTCTGCCTAAAACTTGCAATACATGTTGAATATTTCTATCCAGGCTAATATACTTTGGAAAGCTATCTCAAAATTGATGGGTAAATAAATTATGTTCATGATAAAGAATACCTAAAGTAAACAAAGACCAACAGCCTAACATTTTAAAAAATTTCTCAAGGATACCATAGAAAGAGACAATGAAGATAACAATGACAAAATATCTAATAGAATGAATACACAAGGTAGAGTAAGCAGTTAAGTAGAAGCGAGAGATAGTGAATCAGCAATATGGAAATAATGCAATGACAATAATAAGACAATACCTGTCAGAATAAGTCTCAATGTGAATGAACACAATTCCTGAATCACAAGTAACAAATTAGCAGAATGGATCAAAAAACAAAATCCAACAGTATGCTGTATATAAAAGAAACACATATAACCCCAAAAGAAATTCATGGACTAAAAATTAAAGGATGGAAAAACACATTCCATGATACAGGAATGCCCCTCAAAAAAAAAAAGCAGCTGTAGCTATTCTATATTCAAACAAAATGGACTTAAAGCCAAAACTGATCTAAAGAGGCAAAGACAGTCACCACATGTTGTTTAAGAGAGCAATCTAACAGGAGATAATTATTATTATATATGCACTGAACAACAGCAGCCAACTTCATAAAACAAATTCTACAGGACATAAAAGTCCAGATAAACGTAAATGCACTTACAGTGGGCAATTTCAATACCTCATTATCACAAATAAGCATAAAAACTAGACAAAAATCAATAAAGAAATATCAGAGTTGAACAAAACCTTCAAATTAATGGAGTTAATGTTTGTCTACAGAGTGTTCCACCCAACAACCACAGAATATATATTCTTCTCTGTAGCACAAAGTGCTTTCTTCAAAGTAGACCACATAGTAGCCAAGAAAACGAGCTTAAGTAAATGTAAAAGAATTGAAATTATACTATGCATATTATCAAATCGTAATAAAAAGAAACTGGAAATCAATAACAAAGGAAAACCCAGAAATTATGCAAATGCATGAAAACTAAACAATTCACTCTTACTAAACAATAGTTTACAGAGGAAATCAAGGAATAAATAAGACAGTTTCTAGAATTAAATGCTAATGTCAGTACAATAGACTAAAACATGTGGGACACGGTGAAAGCAGTCATAAGAGAGAAGTTTAAAGCTGTGAATGCTCGCATTACAAAAACAGAGCCCAAATAAATAGCTTAACGATGAACCTCAAGGTCCTAGAAAAACAAGAATAAGCAAAATACAAAGCTAGTACAAGGATGAAAATTATAAAGATTTTAGTAGAAAGGACTGAAACTAATCCCCCCCGCAAAAAAACCAGAGAAAACAACCAACACAAAGAATCAATGACTTGAGAGGTAGTTCTTTAAAAGAATAAACAAAATAGATAAACCCTTAGCCAATCTAACCACAAAAAGGAAAGAAAAGACTCAAATCAATGCAACTAAAAATAAAAAAGTGAAATCACACTGGACAATGCAGAAATTTAAAAGTTTATTAACAACTACTACTTTACAATCTTATACAGTAATAAGTTGGAGAATTCTAAGTAAATGGATAGATTTCTACAAACATATGAATTACTAAGACTGAACCAAGAATATTTACAAACCTTGAATAATCCAATAACAGGCAAAGAAATTGAAGCAGGAATAGAAGATCTACCAACTGAGAAAAGTCCAGGTCAAGATATTTTCACAGCTGAATTCTACAAAAACTTCAGGGAAGACCTAACACCAATACTCTTCAAGCTCTTTAAAGCAATTGAAAGAGAAGGAAGATACACAGTGTTATTTTTGGAAACTAGGATTACTCAGAATACAAAACCAGGCAAAGATCCAACCACAAAAGAAAAATATAAACCAATGTCTTTCATTACTATGGATGCAAAAACCCTCAACCAGATACTGGCAAATAGAATGTAATAAATCACCAAGAAGATCATAAATCATAACCAAGAAGACTTCCTCCCAGGAATGTAAGGGTAGTTCAAAAGGCTTTGACATGATCCTATGCCCTTCCACGATAAAAGACACTGAAGAATATAAGTAGAAGAGGATTTTATCTCAATCTGATAAAAGTGATTTAAGACAAACCTGCCAACATCCTATTAAATGGAGACAAACTGAAAGCTTTCTCTTTAAAATTGGGAACAAGACAAGGATGTCCACTATCGCCACTTTTATTCAACATAATACTTGAAACTTTAACCAGATCAGTTAAGAAACAAAAACATAAATAAAATTTTAAAAATAAAAAGGATATATAGAGAAAATGAAGAAGTCATATCATTATTGTTTGTAGGTTATATGGTCCTCTACATAGAAGTCCCTAACACACCAAAGTACTCTTAGACTTAATAACCAAATTCAGTAATGTAGCAGAATATAAAATCAACCCACAAAAACCAATAGTGTTCCAAATGGACCAATTGAGAAAGAAATTAGGGAAATTTTCGCTTACCATAGTAACAAGAAAGCATAAATACTTAGAAATTAATGTAACTAACATAGTGAAAGACCTTGACAATGAAAGTACAGTACTTTGAAAAAGGAAACCAAAGAAGACCAGAAAATGAGAAGATATCCCCTGTTCTTGGATAGGCAGGACAAATGTAGTCAAAATGGACATACTTTCAAAATTCATATGCTGATTTAATGAAATCTCAATCAAATTATCAACAACAATCTTCACAGAAGCAGAGAAAATGACACGAAAATTCATACTGAGCCAGAAGAGCCCCAGAGCAAAGTGGGAAGCATCACAATCCTGGACTTGACATTATATAAGAAAGCCACATGTTAAAACATTGGCACAAAAACATACACAAGGCTCAATGGAATAGAATAGAGGATGCAGACACAACCCCAAGAACATTCAGCTATTTGATCTTTGACAAAGGGGTGAAAAATACACACTGGAGGAAACATAGATTTTTTTTAATAAATGGTATTGGGAAAACTGGCTATCCTCATGTAGAGGATTGTACCTAAATCCTTATCTCTCACTATGCATTAAACTAAAACCAAAATGGATCAAAGAACTAAACTTTAAAGCTGAAACAATTAACCTGCTGGGAGATAAAATAAGTAAAACTCTTCAAGTCATAGATGTAGGCAAGAACTTTCTGAACAGAGGCTTGGTTACACAGGAGATAGTACAGAGAATCAACATATGAGTCCATACCAAATTAGAAACTTCTGCAAAGAAAAAAAACAACCAACAGGTCTTTTGAGGTCTTCTTTGATTTCTTTAATCACTATTTTATATGATTTAGCACCTAAATTCTCCACATACTGTGTTAGATGTGTACTAAGCACTTTATTTTGGGAGTGCTATGGTAAGATTTTTTACAATTATTCATTTCTAGCAAAAAGTAAATATGATCCCTTTTTATAAAGACTTTTTATGACCCTGTATTCTTCAATATTGGGAAAATTTTCTACTATTTCTAGAAGAGGTATTTTTTAAGATTTTTTGGAAATTATTAGTAGATAATCATAGCTTTGTTCAAAGAGACTTCTACCTTGGGATACAATATTGAATGCTAGTGATGAGAGGATAGCATTGTCAAGAATTCAGTTTTACGCGTGATCATTCAGTCCTCATTGTTAATTATAATGAATGCTAGTATTATATTTTAGATGGGTTCCATTTAGTACACTAAAGAGGTTCCCTTCCAATCCTAATTTGCTGAGAATTTTATCATGAGTAAATGCTACTCTAGTTAGATGCCTTTTCTGTATCTACTGTGATTTAGGCCATTAATATAGTGCATTACTTTAATTGATACCATAATATGGATATAACCTTAAATTTCTAGAATTAAAACCACTTTCTATCAAGGTGTGATCCTTTTTATACTTCGTTGGGTTTTATTTGCTAATATTTGGCTTGGGTTCATATGTTTATATTTGTATATAACGAGTGACATTATTCTCCAGTGATTTGTACTATCTTTGATTAGTTTTGGTTGTAGAGTTATTTATTTTGTCTTTCTACATTCCATTAATTTTCTGTTTACTGGAAAGGATTTTATAAAACTACTGACAATTCATATCATTAAGGATGACCCAAATGGGACTTCTATTATTGGGCATCAAGTGTTTAATTATAACAGTTTCCTAGATAAAGATTTCTGAGGAAAGATAACCATAATACCAATATTTCAAGACACCAAAGTAATTCATAACTCTGAAAATAAAGAATATGCAGTTTTCCTAGTTAATAACAATTATATATTAATTATAATATTATCATAACATCCTGAATGCAAATTTATAAAAGTTATATTAGTTAAGTTACTAATGAGTTCTGAGTTTTCAATGGACAAAATACACTAAATAAACACTACATACTAATTTTAATACTGTATTACAATATTTACAGTAATGACAGAGTGTAAACTTTGAATGTTACAATTACAATTGTATTTTCCATAATTCAAGTGTGCAACTTATTTATTAGAAAAGCCTAGAGACCAAACACAGCTCATACAAAACAAACAACTCAATTAGGGGCTAGTAAATTTTTTACTATAATTGACATACAAACACTCCCCTGACACATGTTGACTTTTATCAGTTTAATCACAAGAAAAAATTAAGTAGCTAACACTAGTGATTAATTAGGTTAGTTACTTCTTTGCATAATTGGAGAGAAATCTGATGGCTTACTTTTTAGAAGAAAACTGAATTTATTTAGTAACTTAAAATAGGCATTTGAGTGAACCAAGAAATTGTTTCCTGATTTATATTTCAGCTGTTCTGTTCCTATCCAAAAGAATAGAATTCACAGGAGGCAACATTCTGCAGTGTCAGAAAAATTGGTTTGAACACACTATTTCAGCAGACAGGTGACTGCCTACCCCACACACTTGCTCTCTTCTTCCTGGCTATGACCCATCACAGCTCAAGATTCCTCTATTTCCTTAGTACATGTGTGTCCCCTTCAAGATTTTCTTGTTTTGGATGAAAGTGTTATTCCTCAGTTCTACTTGCTTGATTTTAAGACTGGTCATGTGGTCCATTCTAGTTGAGAATTGAAAGGAGATGTGCTATGGAGATCTGCTACCCTCACCTTTGCTTGTTTCTGTAATGGAACGGGCACTTCTAGTTTTGTCTTCTGCCTAGGTAAATGTATTTAAAGAATCACCTTTGGGTCCTTTTGACTTTCTCATTGTTCTCCCTATTGTCTATTTCATTATTTTCAGTTTGTTTGTTTTTTAATTTTTTCAGCATGAAAAGTTACATTGATTAAGCAACTACTTATTGCTGTTGTTTTATTTTGTTCTTACAAATTTCAATTTTTTCTGAGCACTGATTTTGCTGCAAACTATATGTTTTGCCATATTTCTCTTTCATTCATCTCAAAGAATTTTATGCTTTTATTTATGATATCTTCTTTGAACCATTGATTTTTGTTATATAATAGCATATTTGAATCTGGCAATTTTTTTCTGTTATTTGTGCTTTTTAATTCTATTTTTTCAGGAATGTATTTTTCATGAGTTTAGTACATTGTAAATCACTGAAGTTTGCTGAGTGGTATAAAGTGCAGTTTATCCTGGGGAATGTATGTACTATGTGCACCACTGATATTGTTGAAGTTTTGTGTATAGATTTCTATGAGGTCCACCTGGCTTATAGGTTATTTAAATTGCCTATTTTTTTGGTTGATATGCATAATCATCTCATCCAATATTGAAAGTGAGGTCCTAGACTTTCTAATTAGCATCCATTTTCTGACTTGAGTTAGCTATACATGTTTCTATTTATGACGAATTGGCTCTCCTGTTACAAAATAGCTATTTTTATTTGTAGTAATTGTTTTTGTTTTGTTTTGTTTAATTTTTACACTTGGGATTGAAACAAGGACCTTCACACTGAGCTACATCCCCAGACCTATTCATGTTTTTTAAATTTTGGAGACAGAATTTCACTTAAACTTTGAATTGCCCAGACTGGCCTTAAATTTGGACTCCTCCTCCTGAGCCACAAGTGTGCAACAAAACTCTGCTTAACTTCAGTTTTAAATTCTATTGTGCTGATATTTATATAATCACTAACATCCCTTTTTCTCATCCTTTCTCGTTTTATTTCATTGCATTTTGTTCAAAATAATAAGAATTATTTTATCAAGAGAGTCAACGAATTGCCTCCCAAAAGCTATGTTGTTTGATATTTTTATCCAATTGCAATAATTGCTAAATTTAAGGTTCCCCAAATACTATAGTTTTTACAAACAAAAGTATGAACCAAATAAATAATGCAAGTTAAAATGTGTATAATACGTAATTTTAAAATTTTATTTTCTGTTTTGATCCCCTAGCGATTATTTTGAACTTCTATTTTTAGCTAAATAAATTTATATTTTGATATATTCTGAACTAGAATAGAATAATATTTAGAAGGTTGGTGAGTTTTCAACATCTGAATTGTGTGCACATTCACAAAATACATAAACAGAACACCCCACTTAAATAGTCTTTCCATAGTAAAATATCTTTCTAAAGACAGGTATTAAATGAAAAGTGAAAAGAATATTTTTGAAAAATCTGTGTTTGTATATTAAAACTTTTTTATAAAAATAATTTAAAATTGTTACTTATTCCTCTTCTAACAGTTCTTTGGATTTTCCAAGCACCTTTACATTTTGAGAGTATTTTCTCAGTTAAAGTTATAGTATACAAAAAAACTAAATTAAATATATAAACAACTTCAATG
>NW_004624775.1:8541221-8588816 GCF_000247695.1 Heterocephalus glaber | reverse complement strand
CTTTGTAAATAGGGAGGGGATGGAGGGGTTGAAGGGAGGGCAGGGGAAGGGGGAAAAACAAAAAACAAAAAATACTTGCTGGTTTTTAAGGACTTTGCAGCATTTTGTATCTTAGTTTATACTAACTAAAATCTATTAAACCTGTGTGTGTACACCTACCTTTATAGATTCTAATACCATCAATCCTTCATTTCTGAGAAATCTTGGATGGGAATGAAAGTACTTCTCCTATCTAAAAAGTGAATAATAAGCCATGTGGGGTGGAGCACATCTATAATCCTGGCTTTTGTGAATCTGAGGCTGGAGGATCATGAGAGTTTGAGGCCAGCCTGTGTTACATAATGAGCTCAAGATCAGCCTCAGCTACAAAGGGAAATCCTATCTCAAAACAAAACAAAAAAATGAATAATATGTCAAAAGAATTGAAGAGATTTCTGTTTTGCATCTTCAAATCATAAGGAAGATATCTGTGATAGACTTTACTTGATTCTGTGCAGCTTTTTCACCAAGGTTCCTCCCTTCGTATTTCTTCCAATAAAGAACCTATGATATTGCACATATTCTACTGAATAGCGGGGCTTATTTCAATAAATGTGCAACTGCTCTGCCCTAGCAAGAAACTCAATCTATGAGCTGAAAAAGAAGACTTTTTGATATCATGTTTTCCCGTCTCTCTTATTGAAGGCCATTCTCCACTAAGAAAATATTGAAATGTGAATGATAGATATATTTGTCAGTACTTTTAATACTACCCTGACATTCCCACATGCCGTGGTTTGCTTGGATAATGAATGCCAATCCTCACAGCTGGGAGGACAATGGATGCCATTGTTGTTATTCTTGCATACCAAATTGGCCTGTACCTTATCAAATATGAGACACTAAAATTTGTTTATCTCTAGAGACTAGATCAAGGATACAAGAAGATTCCTAAAATATAAAAAAGTCCTTGTTTTACATAGTCCAACTTACTGCATAAATTTTCCTTCTTTCACTTCAGGGATCATTGTAAAGCATTGTATGTTGAAATCTAATCATTTTGTTGCCAGCATAATTGATGAAGGAAAGTTCTATATTTCCAACACACACAAACTTACAGGTTATAGGAAACATAGGTCTTGCACCTCAGTGGCACTTTTTTGACAGCTGGTATTGGTTAGTTTGCTTCCTATTACTTGTGATTTTGAATTAGGCTTGTTAACAAGGATGGATAGAAAGCAGGTGTGGTAGTCACTGAGCAGTTACTGGCATATAATTGCTTCAGGCTATTGTTTTAAGCAGTTTCCATTTATACACTGTTCCAATTGCAGCTGTCAATAGCAGCTAAAGTAGCAATACACAACCATTCCATTTGGGCTCCATTTAGAGCTCAGTATAAATGTTGAAAACTCTCTACATCTTACTTTTTAAGCAATCATGTTAACAGTGAAAACAGAGTTCACAATAGCTGATTGGTGAAAAAAAAAAAAGAAAGAAAATTCCAATCATTTGGGAATTATTCATCGGCCACTATTTACTGATAAATTCCAAAATCTTCATTTTTTATTAGTCTTTGAAGCAACAACAAGCCCAAAATGAAAACAAGATTTAAATTCATTTTAGAACATCTCTCTTAGTATTTTAAAATTGTTGCAGAAACTTGCTTACTCATCAAATAATGTGACGAGGTTTTCAGAGAGTGCCAAAGTTATTTTCTCTTTAAAGTTAAAAGTGAAGATGAGTCAAAATTCCCAATGTGAAATTTATATCTGCCATATATAATCTAAGTAAAACTGAGGAGATGGGTGGGGTTTGTGAAGTATATTGAGTATCCAGGTATATTATCTTATACTTGAAAATATCACAATAGAAAACAGTTGGGTATGAAAAGGGGAATGATCTGACCTCTCAGTGCTGCTGTCTTACTCTTTGAAAGACAATATTTAAAAATGGAGTCAGGAAAGATCATTTTTGAAGATTATTTCATGGCTTCATTGAGCACAGAAGTTACAGATAGCTTGCTTTATTCCAGCACTTTTCTGCCACTACTGCAGCTCTTGGTTTCTGTCAAGTTGCTATCTGCATTTTGTTCTATGACCTTTGAATTTTGCTGCACGATCTTGAAAGCACGCTGCTGCATTCCTTAACAAGTGTGAATGTTACCGATGAAGTTCCTTGACCAGAGAGCTTATTTTTATCAAAGGCTATGATAATTGCTTCTAGGTATAGGAGATACCAAATTTTCAGGGCTCGTGGTTGGAGCTTAGCAAGGCAGAGAGCTTCAGATGTGGTGTAGATTATGGAAACTACAGACTTTTAAGAGAACAGCTGATCATGGCTCTCTGAGTGTGAGTACAATCCATCAACTCTTTAGCTATTTGTAGCTCCATAAAAGGGATAATTGCCCCCTCCAGGCTGCTACAAGGACAATTCCCAGTGCTTACAAAGCAACACCAAGATGATATATAAATGCCCAATATCACTCTAATATTCAAGAGTTTCTGAAATATTACTGCATGTGGACTTACCACATATGAAATTATTGATGGTGATATTTATGTTAAATTTTTCTTCCTCATATCATATATTAAATTTAAATGTGGAGGGAGCAGTTACTTTCTGTAGCTAGAAAAATCACAATGAAAAGAAATATTCTTTGTTTTCATGAAGATAATATGTACCAAACTATTTGTCACCTGTAATTTTGGAACTGTTAGGCTACTGCAAACATTTCTGGGTTATGTCCTTGGCTGTTTCTGAGAAATACAGAGGTATATTATGGGGAACAGATGTGGACAGTACATAGACCTGGGTCTGAATTCCAGCTCTCATTTTTCTATATTTGTGACTTTTGTGAAAATTTTACTTAGCTTCTCTGAGTTCCTACTCCATATGTATAAAGGTAACATGCATATTGATCATTTGATATTCTTTTATGCGATAATTTATATAAAGTTATAGAATAGACATTTACCTTGTACTGAAACTTTTGCAAAGCTTCTAATTTCTCTCATTTTGTTCTGACAAAAATTCACAAGTCCAATACTATGTTTCTCTTCTATTTTTCAGGTAATGATATAGTAACTGAGGCTTTTAACAAAGTTAAACACTTTGTCCAGTCACAGAACTGATACTCAGATGTCTGGACCATGGGCATCTCACCTGCTTATACCTGAGCTAAGATACTCAGTAAAGCTCATGCCTCCTAATGAAAACTTCTATGAATTCCCTATTACAGGATATTCTTGACAAGCATTTACTACTTTCACCTGAAATAGCTATTTCTATTCTCTATCTACACAGGATGTTTGTGTCCAATAAACTGTATTATAGTGTTTGTCAATGAACACAATATAACCTGTACCTTCAAATCAATTTGGAGAAATGGTTTAATGAATAAAAGATTTGTCTGTACTTTACATTTTCACCCAAAGTTTTAACATATGCTAACTTCCAAAAAGTGCTAGGGAAAATTAACAGATGATGGGATAAACTAGGATTAACTGAAAATCTTAGGAACAGATGAATACATTTAGGTGAATAGCATGAACCTGTGGGTGTAATTTGAAATCATATGAACATTATTTATTCATATTCTCCAGTAATTAAATTTTTCTTAGTTCATGAGGTGGCATTAAACATGTCAACGTGTCAGTGTTTGACAAAATGTCATGAGTTCTAGCGAATATGAGTGACTTGGCTTTCTGAAAATTTGTTGAGTCCCTGATGTTTGTTTCTGAAGGAAGAGATTGGGTCAAACGTGTCCTTTTTCAGAGCATACTGGTAGTTTTCCTGATTCTTGATTTTAATACTTTAATTTGTGATATTCTTATGGAAAATAATCATTAAAATTTGGATTTACTTAGGATTTTGATTGAGTTGATTGTATCTAATCAAGGCTTTGCTTTTAGACTTGTTGAACCTTGTGTTGGAGTTGGATGGACATTGACTTTAAATAATATCAAGGTGTTATATCAGTAAGGATTCATTAGAGGAACAGAATATATATTATATATATTATATACATATACACATATAGTGGTATCTTGCTTCGCGAACTTAATTCCTTTCATGATTTTGGAAAAGATGGCCACATTTGTGTTCATGCGGAAAAGATGGCCATGGTAATATTGGTTGCCCAATGGAGAGTTCACAGAAAAAAACAAAACTTACCAAATGCTTCTGTTTACAAAACAAATTGTTGGCAAACCAAAGCATTCATGAACCACTATATATACACATATTGATATATTGACATATACAGTAGTACCACGGTTCATGAATTTAAGTTATTCCATGATTCTGGAGAAGATAGCCGAGTTCATGTTTGTACAGGGAAATGGGCACAATCCATTCATCACCTGATGTGGAGTTTGTGAATGAAAGCAAAATTTTGTGGAAAGCTTCTGTTCTCCAAGCAAGTAGTTCATAAACAGAAGTGTTCTTGAATGGAAATATTACTATATAGGATTTACAAGGTAGGTTTACAATGATTGACAGCAGAGGTAGCCATGAAAAAATACAAAAAGTACCTCTGTGCACTAGAGATTCAAAGGATCCTGTCAAATGTCTAAGGCCTGGAGCTCACTGCAGACTCCTGTGCAAATCTATAGGTGAAGGTGAAGGATCTTCGCTGGGAGGCTGGAGTCTGTGCTGGAAGCCTAGAAACTGATATCCAAAGGCAGTTGTGAAGACTGTAGCTTCTCTGAAGAAGCAGAAGCCAGACTTCCTTCTTCTTTCCCTTTTTATTTCATCCAGGCCACAAGTCCATTGGTTGGGGCCACCTGCCAGGTGAGTTCCGTAAGTTTATTATTCGGACATACCTGAAACTACTCTAAACCAAGCAGCAGGTATTTCTTATTCACCACAGTTAACTACCACAGATGCCTGTGTAACTTATCTATCAACTAGTTCTGCTGTACCTGGGCTTTCAGATGGTCAAGGACTAGAACAGACTCTCTGGTCTGTCAGAGACCCATTCCACTGTAGGCTTTTCAAGTACCAGAAGTAGATGAAATAACAATTTGATTTGATACCTAGATTGCGGAGGTCTTCTCTGAGGTCAACAATCTCTCACATCTAACTCTTTAGACAATCTTGAGGTTTCAATGGTCTATGCATAGAAAATAGCTTGTGAGTCAGTTCTCTGCTTCCCCATGATAGAGCCTTTCCAATGCATCAGTTCCTGAGTAATTATGTTAGTGACTTGCTTCTGTTCTTTTGTTACTATTCAAAGAAAAAATACAGATGCACATTTCATACAGAACTGAAAATTTATGATGCATCCATGAATCACAAAGTACATCAGAAATTTAATGATGTGTCTATTATATACATTTCTTTTATTTTATGGGTACAATTTCAGAAGATGTGAGGATCAGTATGAGCATCCTTATTTCTTCAGAGAAATCATGTGTAAATATTAATTTTCTACATTAATAGACTCAGTTTTCTTCTTTCCTGACTGACTAGTCAACTTTTAACTTAAATGTTTCAAGTTTAACATGTTCAAAGCTAAATTATTGATTCCTCCTACCAACTTTCTTTTCCCTTGCTCTTCTGTATTTCAGAAGGTGAAAAAGTCATACTTGTAGTTAGTTGTTCAAATATTTGGGTTTATGTCTTTTCTCTTATTACCAACTTTATCTGCTAAGTAGAGTGTGTCTTCGACCCTTGGAGCTATTGAAATATTTCAGCCTGGGCAGAAGTGCTTAAACAGTAATTTTTTTCTTATGGTTCTAGAGGCTGGAAGTCCAACCTCAAGGTGTCAGTAGATTGGTGTCTGGTAAGGGCATATTTTCTGGTGTGCAGAGGTATCTTCTGGTTATGTCCTGAAAGGAATAAGGGAACTGTTTGGGGGCTCTTCTTGACAGGACAGTCATCCTACTCTCAAGGCCCCACCGCTGAATTGCATCTCATTGGGGATGTTTTAACACATAAATTCGAGGAGACACAAACATTCAGTCTGTAGTAGACTGAATCTGTGACAAAGTGTAGAGCACATAGAATCACTTCTTACTACCTTTGCAACACCAGCTTAGTCCAAAGCAACATCTGCCTTGGATTACTACAACAATATTCTAACCTGTCTCATAATTTCTCAGTCTATTTTCCCAAGGTACTTGTCAGAGAAAATCAGATTATGTCATTCCTCAGCTCAAAAGATTCCTATCTTACTTAAAATAAAATTGATTCTTACCCTGTCTTAATTAAACATTTTAATCAAAAATTTTATATGCATACAGTACATCTGTATTTAATGGAAAGAAAAAAAACTCCTCTGATTTATTGTATTTATTTTTAGATGTTTTGTGTAAAGCAATAGTTCTATCCTGTGATGAATCTCTTCATGCACCTACTTCATCTCAAAGCCGTCATTGTGGAGAAGATGAAGAACACTGATCAAGATTAGCCCAGACAGATGATGCCCTTGCTGCAGAGCCCACCAGAGTGTGAATGAGCATATGGAGGCATAGAGCTACTCCTTTATGTTTTCTACTGTAGTCCTGGTAGCTCCATTTAGATCTTTGGGGGGATTTCCTCTTCAAAGTATGTCACCTAATCCTTAACAAAGAGGCCAAACATGTCTGCTGGAAAAAGGATAGCCTCTTCAATAAGTGGTACTGGAAAAACTGACTTTCTACTTGCAGAAGACTAAAACTAGAACCGTGTCTATCACTATGCATTAAACTAAAATAAAAATGGATCAAAGATCTAAACATTAAAACAAAAACACTAAATCTGCTGGAAGAGAGAATATGGAGAACTCTTGAGGACATGGGTTAGGCAAAGACTTCATGAACAAAACCTAGACTGCACAGGAAATAATACAAAGAATCAACAACTGGGATTGCACCCTATTTAAAAGCTTTTGAACTGCAAAAGAAATCACCAACAAAGTGAAGAGACAACCCAGAGATTCAGAAAAAAATTCTACCCAGTAGTCCCTCAGACAAAGGACTCTATCTAGAACTTACAAAGAATTGAAAAAAATCAGACCTTCCAAATTTAAAGACCCGATCCAAAAGTGAGTATCTGAAATGAATAGACACTTCTCATATGAAGAAGTACAAACAATGAATAAACATATGAAAAAATGTTCAACATCTCTGGTCACCAGAGAGATGCAATTTAAAACAATGCTGAGATTCCATCTAACTCCAGAAAGAATGGCTGCTATCAAGAAATCAACTAATAACAAATGCTGGCGGGGCTGTGGGTAAAGAGGAACCCTTCTCCACTGTCGGTGGGAATGCAGACTGGTGCAACCACTATGGAAATCAGTGTAGCAAACTGGAATTAGTCCAGTAGCAAACTGGAATTAGTCTGGAGGAGCCTAAAAAAATACTGATGCTTCTCACAGATGAATTAAAATCAGAATCATTAGTGGTGATGACTGGAAATTATTATTTTTTATTGCCCCCTAGGTGATTCAAATATACAGCCAAGGCTAAAAGTGATGGTCTTACATAACCTGATATCCATCCTATGCTTCCCTGCATAAATGATATTCTACCAGTTCCCTTCATTCTCCCTTCCACTTGCTCTCCTCCCCTCCTCTCGTTTCTATCCCTTCTATTTATATTCTTTCTTTTCCTTAACATGTGAGACACATGCTTCATCTCCACATCTTTGCCCTGCCTGGGACACTCTTATTCCATAACTCCTCGCAGTTTTCTCACTATCTCTATTCTTAGCACCATTTTATCAAAAAAGGCTTTCCTTATTCACCAAAAATGAATAAATCAAATAAAAAATAAATTGCATTTATCCTACTTACGCTCTATCTCCTTGCCATTGCATATTTTTCTTCCTAGAAATTGTCACTATCAGAAACTCTATAAATTTTTTGTACTTGATTGATTTCTGTCACCCTCTGCTGAAATGTAAATTCCAATATTAGCAGAAACACTGTCAATTTTGTTCACTGTCCTAAGCCCACAGCTTAGAAAAAGGCCTGGCATGTTACAGGAGCTCATGATCATTTATTTAATGAACAGATTAATTCCACAAGCCTGAGAGCAGAACCTGGAGCAATCCCTAGCCTTGGAAAGCTTTTGTGTAAATTAGAAATAAAGAACATCTTGAGCAGACCAAAGACCAGATGTTGACATATTGGTTATTTGTTCAATTGGTTTTCGTATTTTTTAAAATTTGTTTGTAACTTTATTTTTTTAATTTCTAGCTTAGAGTAAAAGTGTAATTATAATAAAATGAATGAGACCATACATTGTACTTAATTTCATTAATTTTTAAATATCTTTTTCACTTGCTGTCTTAGTCCTTTTCCCATTGCTGAGACAGAATAGCCAAAACCCACAATTTATAAGACAGGCTTTTTTGCCTCAAGTGTCAGCCCATGTTCATCAAGCTCCAAAAAAGAAACAGCATGACAGAGGAGGATGGCAGAGGAAAATTGCTCAGGTTGTGGTGGTCAGAAAGCAGAGAGAGACAGAGATATACCATTCCGGGTCATGCTCCCCACGAGCGGCCTCTTCCAATCAAACACCACCTCCTAAAAGCAAATCAGCTATATATAAGCCACCGTAATCCAATCACCTTCCAAAAGCCCCACCTATGAGCACATAGGTGACATTATCCAAACTCTCTCTCTCTCCCCCTCAGATATGCTTCTCTCTAATTACAAATAAATATTGATACTTATGATTGATACTCATGATTATATGTATTTGTATACATGTATATGAATTTTGTCTAAACTTTTTTGTTTGCAGCCGAACCACTGAGCTAAATCCCTGGCCCCTGTATCTAAATTTTTGATAGTTAAGTTAAGGACTTTTTTCCTCTTTGCCACTAAGAGTAAAATCAAAGATGTTATTACATAACTAAAATGTTGTCAAAATAAAATGTTAGTATTAATTTAATTCTAGCATATCGTTCACAATTCTTAGTCAAGCATCACTCATTGTCCCAATATCACACTACATAGAAAAAAAATTTTCTTCAGGGTAAATCAAAGCTCAGTACTTCACTTCCTTATGATAATCCCCTTTCATTCTTTCTTTCTGCATCTGGACTATGACACATTGGAAGCTGTCTATTAATTTCTAAGCTATGGGCCTGGGAGGTAGCTCAGTGGTGCCCTGCCTGCCTGACAAGCACAAGGTCCTAGTTTGATCCCCAGTACCAGAAAAGCAAAAAAAATTTAGGAATTTATAAGCTCTCCTTTCTTTTTTTTTAAAGGAGGCTTTTTTTTTATTCAAAGGTATAACTGGATAAGTAGATTTGTTTATAATCATTCTTGTGAAATACATTGTTTAAAAAAATATGACCAACTTCTTTGCAAACAGCAGACACATCCCTCAACTATGATGTCCCTAATTTTTGGTGGATAATGTACATGATTAGGCAGAAATAGGCAAGCTCACACTGGCAGATTAACTATCAATTGCTCAGTCAAAACTCCGTTTGTGGCTTCCGCTTCTTGATCGATTTCTGTTCCCACTTCATCTTCTACCATCTTGTCGATTTCCCAAGCAACTCCCCTATCAACTCTATCTACCTGACCGGCCACCAGATCAGCCACCTGAGTGGCCTGACTGGCCAGACCTGCTGCTTGACCAGCCACTCCTCTGTCTGGAATTAGAAGATGTGTTCCCATCATAATATTCTTCAATTTCAGGTAATTTGGCTGGCACTGAAAGTATCCAGTCTGAATCATGCCACTCTGCCTGTAACCTTTCTGACTCAGTTGTGGGAACATCAAAGCAAACACCCATATTTCCTTTTAGGAGGCACATTCTGGTAATTTGGGACACCACATTACTACTCAGCTTTCTGTTAAGTTCTTTCCAAGCACAGCTGACATCCTGTATTTCTTCTGGGATCTCCAGAGTCATGGTCACAAACCCCTTATCACAGGTGATCAAAGAACATGGTTCAAAGCTTGATGTACCAGAAATGTGGGCTATCGCTGCAGCTAAGGCATCCACTACCCCTTTCTCTTCTATTAGTCTCTGAGCTGATGGTCAGAAAAAATCAACACCAGCATAAGAAACAGAAGCCAGACACCTGATGGCATCCATGCTTTTAGATTTAACTACATCCATTGTAGAAGGAACATCTACACGTTTAAAAGTTATTCCTGCTTTTTGTTCTACATATCTTAGTTGACCTCTTTCTCTAGGTTGATTAAAAACATGCAAATCCCTGTTCAGCCAGATCTCCCTGTGCATCCAGAGTGATGAATATAGGACTCAACATCCTGTTTTATGTGTGGATTCATGGCCATTTCAGTTACATTCTTCTTGGTCTCACAGAAGATGATGGCCCTCCCTTCAGACCCACTATAGACTTGCAGGATGTCTCTGATAACTGCTAATGTCTCTGAGACCAGTGGCACTGGATAGCCAAATGTTCCACAGTAGTTGCAGCCTTTTGAGTCATTTTTCCAACATATTCAACCTGTTCATATCTGGATTTCATGTATTTTGCAACTTTGTACACCCACTGTGGGCAAGTTGCAGAAAAAAGTAAAGCCTGAGGATTGTCTTCAGAATCAGTTTTGTAGGATTCATGGATAATATCTTCGACTTGTTCAGCAAAACCTAAATCTAACATCTGATCCACTTCATCAAGCACAACATGGAGCAGTTTAGAAAGATTCAGGCCGCTGCTCTGCAGGTGGTCTTTGATACGGCCAGGGGTCCCAACCAAGATGTCGATACCATTTCAAATATGATTTATCTGGCTTTGATATGATATTCCACCATAAAAACATGCTACGCTGAGTTTCCTAATTATATCTTTGAAGTCTTTGGCTGCTTGGTTTGCCAGCTCCCTTGTTGGAGCCAAAACAAGTACCTTTGGTGAGCGACTTTTTAAAATTGCTTCTTGATTTCTTTGGACCATTTCAGTCAAGGGTATAGCAAAAGAGAATGTTTTCCCTGTTCCTGCCCATGCTTGAGCAATTAAATCTTTTCCTTCACATACAGGACCAAAGGCCTTAACTTGGATAGGAAAGAGGTATGGTACCCCTTGATCTTTCAGAAGCTTTATGGTCTCTTCAGAAATAGAGAAATTGGAGAAGGCTCCCTCTCTGTTCACATGTTAGAGTCTCCTCTAGTTTATCATCACTTGATTTATGAGTAGAACTTTCTAAGGATGACACTCGTCTTGATTTTTTTTCACATTCATCAATATCTCCATTTGGTAGATCTTTTCTTCTTGACTTATGAGATGTGGAAAATTTATCTGAATGTCTGTTGAATCCTTCTACAGTGTCTCCATTTAGCTTCTCTTTTATTTTAGATTTTTTGGGCTTGGGAGCATCCAGGTCATCTGTAACACCATTCTCTCTTGTTTCTGTTTTCTCATCTGAGCATGACGGTGCCTTGACTTCCTTCTATCACTCCAGCATTATGTAATGTGTTTTTGGTTTATCTTGTTTATATCTTCATAGCAACCCTATAAGGGAAGTACAGGTCCATAATCCCTTATCTGAAATTCCAATATCTATAAAGCTCTCAGCGTGCCTTTTGCTGCTCCTTCCTCTGGCTCTCTGACTCTTCCAAGGGCGCTTCCAGCTCCATCATGTCCCCCCAGAGGAGTTTCCCAGGCATTACTGGCTGCCGCCACCTCCATCTGGGCACGGTGGCCACAACCACTTATGGGGCAGCGACAGTGTGAAAGGAAGCAGGGGTAGGGCCGCCGCCTGGCAAAGGTTGTCTATAAACTGTCCTTTCATTTGTGTTTGTCCAGCAGTGACTGATAGATTCTAAAAATGTATTTATTTATTTGCTTGCTGGAATGCTTCTGTAGGGTGTGAATTCTTAGAATTCACATAGGGTGTGTTTTCTTCGTCAGAAAACACTTGACGCTGGGACCTCCCCTCGCTAGCGATATTAAATTTGATCGTCTGGTCTGGCGGCTGTCTGCCAGTTCTCTCCACTCTAACCTTAGTGTGCTAATAATGTAGGAGATTAGTACATCATTTTGAGGCATCTCCTTCGAAAGTGCAAAGGCTCTGCATCAACGTGATCCCTCTGACTCTGTCTCCTCCCTGAGCAAGCAGAGCACCGCCCTGACATTGTGTGGGTGCGTAGTCTTGGTGGATGAAGGCGTATTGACCACATATAATTTATCTAGTGGAAACAAAACTTGTAACTGCAGTCAAGACACTTGTTTTAGATTGGAAACTAATTAATTCAGAAACAAGAGCAGTCTACTTCACTTGTGTCTCTTCCTTTCTCGTCTGTCAAAGAATTGTTGGGCAATAATTTATATTATTAGTTTAAAAATAAAATCAATTGTGTCCAAAAGAAATGTAGCAGAGAAAATATTCTGAAAGTGCTCCTACTACAAAACACCTAGAAATGTCAGATGAAATATAACAGAAGTCTTTCAAATACAAAACTCAACTTAGAATAAACAGGGAAATTCCCCAAAGGCAAAATTTAACAGGAAACAAAGACGGAATCTGATTTTCCCTAAAGCTGCAGTTCTCTTGCAGGCTTCCGATGTCCTTGGTGACTTAGAGGTCTGCCTTTTAAACCCTGGAAAGAGCACACCGGAAAAGACACTGAGACAGAGTAAGTTGAACATGAAAGTGAGACCCTTGCTATCACTGGGATCACAAAAGAAAATCACCCCAGGAAAAAGGCGAGTAGGATCTATTCTAACTAGAAAGAAAATAAATATCTCTGGGCTTTGTATGTATAAAAACAGTTTTCTCTCAAGAATTTATAAACAACCACCATAAAAAAGAAATTTGCTTATAGAGGTTTTGGGTTCAGATTTTAACTAATGTTTCTGGTTCAGAAAACCTCAAGTTGATTGAAGCTGGGTCCAGGATACCCATAGGAGTGTATTGCAGAAGTCAGTTCATACTCTCCTGAAGAAAATGAAGCTTTATGTCAGGCCATTGAGCCTTCCTACTCTCAGAAACAAGCACAATGTTTCAAAACAAAATTAGCAGCAATAAATACATCCCTAGAAAAGTTAAATAAATGAATTATTGGGATATATTTTTTAAAAATCATATTTAAAATGGAAAACAAAATGTAGAGGAATGAAAAGTATTGGAAAGAAACATGGTACTATCAAATAAAATATCAGACTGTTGAAAATAAATCATATATGACTGCTAAATATAAAACATAAACATCTGGTAATAAAAAATAGATAAACTTCTGCTTTAGGCAATGCAGTCTATATATCAGACTAAAAATCCTGGGTGTTCTAGCACCAAATCTTAGTCCATACAGAGAATGTAAAAGTTACTCTTTTAGGTACAAACATATCCAATTATCTAAGTGGACTTCTCTAGGTTCTTGAATCAAGCACAGCCTCAGATCTCAGATGGAAGATGCTTGAAAGTTGCCTGCACTGTATGATCTACAGCCCCAAAGTTAGTGCTTGAGGGAAACATACTTCCAATCAAGGAGCCAATTTCAGGACAACATTATAACCACAGTATCAAAATGCTCCAAGATTTCACCAAATGTGGGTGACCTAACTTTGCCCACTTCTTGGCTCTCTGTTTATAAGTGATAGGCATGGGGATCAAATCATTTCTGTGCTTATACTTGCAGAAGTCAGTGTTACCATCTTTCCTTTTTATCCTAAGAGGCTTTATTAACAACTGTTGGGTTCCTACAGTCAATAGCTTAGTCTATGAAAAGTATTGCTTGTAAATCCTCCTACCGTGGTTTTGTATGTTGGGTAGATTTTATAAATTGCCTTCCCATCATCATCACATGATATGCTTTACTATTAAATAATCTAGAATTGTTTATATAGGTAGAGGTCAGTTCACTATCTATTAAGAAATACTTTGTTCAGACATTATAATCTACATGAAATTTCCAATTATTAACCATATTATGTTATTTTGAGTGATACTACACAAAGGCAGATTCCTTTATGTTAGCTAATATTAAAATCTAGTCCAAATGGTAGAAAATGTACTGGGCAAATGTAGCTTCTTACTTCTCCACTTTGACAAATCTCTCCCTTACATTTAAAGGTGTTCCTGCTAGAACTAGAACTTATGAAGTCACTTTGAGTCTGATCAAGGAGATGATATAGGGACCATTTCATTGTCATTTGATCCCATCAGACCTTTGAGTAGATTCCCAGAATTTATTACATTTGTTTAACTTCCTTTACCAAGAATCTCAGAGTAAAATAGTTTTTTTTAAATGAAACTTTCTGAATTTCAGCGATTATTAGAGATTTTCAGAATTGCTGTTTGCTTCATACTTTATGCCAAAGGTCCCTCTCCAAACAAATTAAACTTGCAACATAGGCATAAGAAATAGTGTTTTTAGATTTTGGCCTGTGATGCTTAATGTTACTGAGGTAGTGGATGCATAAGTATGCCTTTGTCAAAGCCTGAAGAATTTATAGTGCAAAGATTGTCCCTTAATGTTTGAAAATTATTAACAATAAGATAGGAGGTGGGAGAAATGCTACTTTCTAAAAACACCTTGAGCAAGAACTTCACTAAAACATTTAAAAAGGTGAGTACTTCAGTACTTTGGAAATGAGTGGAATTTGTAATGCTACAGGCTAAAGAAGTTGCACATAACTAACATCATACTCTGGTTGATAAAGTTGTACCCACCAGGGACCCCAGTTAACAGTTCTGATACTGAGCATTTATATAGGAGCAGGAAAATTAAAAGACAATTAATGAATGAGCAGCAGTTGCTGTGCTCCAGAATGGGAAATTTCAGACCAACAAAGGAAGAGCACTTGATGATCCATGCGGTAATGGATTAGAACTGGAGACAACAGCAGATTTCCATAATATAGATATAAATGGAAACTAATAATATATTGATAGATATTTGTATTTATGAGGATTAGAATCCACATATATATTTTTTCACTTTACTTGAAGAGTAAGACTTCAATGCCCAGGTTATGGATTTTTATACTATTTGCTAATAAAGGAATTAGGGATCCTAAGAATTATCGCTGATCCTAGAACTGGGGGAGGGGATAAACAAAATGAGTCTGGAACATCTTGTAGTACCAAAAAGAAAGAAAGCAGTGAAAAAAACACAAAATAACACAAAACAACAATGAGAATATTTCACAGGGACAGAAGTCAGCTATGAAAATTCTCAGCAGACAAACCTAGAATAATTTAGACCGTAAAATAAGGATAAAGTAATATTAGAGTGCAACACAAAGAATAACATAAATATTCATGAGAGTATACAGATAAAAGTTAAATATACAAATAAATGGGAAAAATATATCTCCCAAGAGGAAGAATTCTAAGTAACTTGTGTAAATACTCCTCCCCCAAGGACATGGAGGATAACTGTCCACCCCATAACTAGACTGGTTACATTGACTTCCTTTTAAAAAGTAGAGTAGAGAAAAGAAAAAAAGAGAATGGCTGCTATCAAGAAATCAACCAATAACAAATGCTGGCAGGGGTGTGGGGAGAAAGGAACCCTTCTCCACTGTTGGTGGGAGTGCAAACTGGTGAAACCACTGTGGAAATCAGTATGGAGATACCTCAAAGAACTAGGGCTGGAGGTCCCATTTGACCCAGCTATCCTCCTACTAGGTATCTTCCCCAAAGAATTAAAAGAATCATACCACAGAGATATATGTGCACCTATGTTTATAGCGGCACAGTTTGTAATAGCTAAGGTTTGGAAACAGCCCAAATGCCCATCAACTGGAAACTGGATAAAGAAGATGTGGGTTTTTTTTTTTATAAAATAGAGTACTACTCAGCCATAAAGAATGAGAAACTAGAGTCATTTATAGCTAAATGGATGCATATTGAGGCCATACTCTTAAGTGAAATAAATAGGACACACATGTGTAAATACCAAATAGTATCTCTAGTGTGAGAAACTGAAAGTGTAAATAAGAATGAAAATGATTAAAAAGAATAATTGATAATTTGAAATAGTAAAAGGTCCAAAGGCGGAGGGGTGCCGGGAGGGGAAGGGGAAAGGCAAGCAAGGAAAGAAAACATTATGAGAAAGAAAAAAAATGGACACAAAATCTATGTAAATAGGGAAGGGTGGTGTGGGTGAAGGGTACACAGGTAATGGGGAAAAAATAAGAACCAAGATGCATCATGTACAGGTACAAACACCCAATGATAAATGTAAATGTATTGTATACCTAAAATGTACCAATTAATATATAAATAAAAAAAGAAAAAACAATTAAAATCACTTTACTTGGAGAAACATGATACAAATGACCCCAGGGAGGACAGCAAGGTCAACATCAAGGTGCTAATCATGTTGATAATTCCTACTGTTGATATGATGTGATGAGAAGGTCACTTTACCTCTGATCTTTCTCCTAAATGGCTTTCTCCTAGTCTAATCATGGAAAAAGCATCAGAATAACTCCATCTGAGTGACAGTCTACCAGGTACCTGAGCAGTCTTCCTATAGCTGTCAAGGTCATAAAAAAACATGAGAAGTCAGAAAAACTGTCACAACCAAGAGCAGCCTAAAGAGACATGCCAACAAAATGTAATGTGGTATGCTTCATAGGATCCTGGAATAGAAAAGAGACATCAGGGAAAATGAAAAAATGTAAATAAAAGATAGACTTTTGGAAAGAATAGTAGATCAATATTGGTTTCCTAGTTGTGACAAATATAATAATACATTATCAATAACAAAGACTAGATATGGAGAACATGGAAATTCTAATATTTTCATTTTTTGTAACTTTAAAACTTTTAAAATAAGTTTATTGAAAACTATGTGTCTTATACAAAGTGTGATTGAAATGTACAATAGATGTTTAAGTTAAAAAATTACAGTAAAAGATATATTGCCATTAATCCCCTTCAAAATAATTCACTTCACTTTGAACAATCTTATTTTATCCTTCTTTCCACTTTCTGAAGTAATTCCAGAAGCCTTCTTTTGTGTCTTTAATTGTGTGGTGGGGCTGCAATGTTGTGAATCAATTCAAAACTTTTACATTTCAAAATCATTTTGACTTTGAAGAAGAGAAATCACATGGTACCAGGCCAGGTGAATGGGATGGACAAGGACACAACATAATGTTTTTATTTGAAAGAAATTGCAGTAAACATCTGAATTGATCCACAAGATTGAGGCAACCATGAAGACACTCATGAAAGAGGACTTTAAGAACTGCTTTACAAAGTGGTAAAAACAATGGGATCAGTGTGTTTCAAGTGAGAGGGAGTATTTTAGGGGGATTAGAAGCAATGTGTTTTTTACGATAATAATTTTTAAAAAATTTTTTAAAATTCACTGTATTTATTATCTCCACTAATGAACTCACAGTAGACCAAGTAAAAAGGCTAAGCAAAACTAAGTCAGACTCTGTCTTATCAATTAGTCTATATAACACAATAAAAACTTTAATGGGCACACTGAGCTCACTAAGTTACAGATTACCAGAGGAGGGGAAAATTCCTTTGTCATATGAGATTCCCAGATACAGAAAAACAAAAATGTCAAGGTGGGAGAAACATGTATTTGGCTTTCCTGAGGGAATGAAGTCCAAATGCTAAATTGTAGGCAACAGTAACCAACACTCCAAGATATTTCTTATGTTGCATTTTGAATCCCTGAGAAATTCAAAATGCCTCTGAGGTATGAAAACTTAACACATGGGCACACAGCAGAAGATGAATGATAACAACTCCGACCTCAGAGCACGATGGGCCTTCAGAATAACCCCCTCCTGATGCCTGGGAAAGTAGAGTCAATTACTTTTATAATTGCTCCCCTACTAATGTCGATGTCCTAAGGAGATCAAAACCATTACACTTTTCCTTCATCTGTTCTCACATCCTCTGAAATGGGGGGTAAGAGGTATTTGTTTACTATAAGAAACTCTTTGCAAATTAAAAGAATCTTGATAATGAGATAAATAAAAAGATTTCCCTAAATTTAGGCCTTTTGTGGATTTACAATTGATGCAAAGGGAGGAAAAGCTGATTGTTCAAAATTTGCCTACAAGGAATGGAGAAATCTCTCTGCCATGCCAGATCACTGCTATTTTAGCAGATGGAGGAATATAAATGATCAACTCTCTCAAAGTCAAAGCAATTTGACATTTTCTTCTACGGAAGAGCGGGATAACAATGTCAATGCCAGATTTTGTAGACATAGGACTGCAACCAAATGTCAAAATGTACGTTTAGTGGACCCCGCCATCTCAACCGTACTAGTTCTATATGCAGTGTAGTTAATGATGTGAAGTGACAATTTTAAAAGCTACTTAAATTTCAGCAAATTATGAACATATAGTTTTTAGCTACATCTCCTTATGACATAAAAGATGTGAGTCTTTTAACTCATATATAGCCTCTGGAGAAATTTAATTTTATGCCTTAAAATCATATCAAATAACTGAATTATTTTTCATGTATAGAGATCCTTAAAAGTCATATTGGAGCATCTAAGGTAATATTTCATAGTTCATTTTGATTGGATCCACAACTGATTTTGAATCCTGCTCAAAAAGCAAGATGTAGAAAAGAAGTAGGGAAAATTGGTTGTCATTTTAGATTCCTTTCTGTAAAAAATGCTAATTAAAGCAGTGGGTCAGATCTTGCAATGTCAAAGAGATATGCCATCTACTTTCCTTGGAAACAATAATGTGCTGTTGGCTGCTACATAAGTACAAATCTGACAGCTTCCAGGAAAGGCCAGAAAAAACACATGCTAACAAGATTTCTACTTGCTCTGTATTGTGATGAAGACTGAGGGAGAATAAGCATATTACTGATGAGAGCTGATCTCCTGTGATCGAATCCAATCCTATTCAAACATCACTGTGTGGTTCAGTGCATGGCCAATATTTTTTAAATCATGGAGGGTCTTATTTACTAATTGGCAGTGACAAGAAGAGATGTGCATTTTGGAATGAGAGCATAATTTAAATGCAGCTTTTCTTCTGGAGCAGAGCATAAGTTTTCCACTTATTATATATTGCATTTTTTTTTACCATTTCTAATATTGTTCTCCCACAATTGAAGATTTAGTAATCATCATTGTAAAATAATCAAATTCATGTGTTGAATAATGTTATACTGCAGGATTTCTCTCCCACTGAATTGTTCTCTAATATAGTACATCTCTAAGGGCATGGTGTTTAAAATTGATCATATATATGTATATAGACATATATACACATATAGAGACTTCTAAATAATGTAATCATCATAAATTCATAATAATTAAGTAAAATCTTTATCTTTTCTCTCTCACACATCCAAATAAATTTGTGTAGGGTATTATTTCACTTGTTCAAATTAAATTTATTTTGAAAGTTACATATTACTAAAATCTTATTTAAGGTAATAAGGTCTTTTTACAAATATTTGTTTATTACACTTTAGTGTTAATCATATATTTTGAAGACTAGATGAATCTGAGTTGGTGATAACAATTGAGCTGAAAATAATGAATTTTCATGTAAGAATAATCCTCTTAATGCTAGCTTATTTTGTTGGTATTCAGAGTTCAGGCTTTGTGATAAAATAAGCTAAATGTGGAAAATAATATATAATAAAGTAAAACAAACTAGGTCATCAGCATAATGTGGGTTCCACCATCCTTAATCAAAAGTAGCTGGATTAGATTCTCCTGGGTCATTAATGACCACAGTTTTAAGTCACCATGTTATTTTCTCATTAGATTATCCCTCTATTTTCTCTGCTTTCTCTTTTATGTGCTTTTTACATTTTAGAAGGGATTTATTTTTGTTTCTTATCTTTTGTTGAACATAGGAGCATCAATTGTATGTTCTTCAGTGTATGCATGATGAAGTTACATATGAGAATGCTGGAATGAGAGGATCCTGTTTTGAAACATAACACATACAGAAATTGATACAGCTTATTTGAAGGATGGCATGTGAATGACTTCAAGAGATGTCTTCAGATCATCTCTAGAAATTTATTTTATGGTAGCTTATATACACATTTTGACAGAAGACCAAAAACATTTTGTTATTTTTAGCATAAATACCTGCTCTGACTCATTTTATGCATATGTATAATGTAGTACTCTTCAAATCCACTATAATTATTTGTCTTTGTCCATAGATCTTTCTTACCAGGGAACTGTGGTATAATCCCTTGTTCCCGGGGGTGGGAGGGTGGGCTGAGGCAAAAAGATTGCAAGTCCCATCAGGGAAATTTAGCAAGATTCTGTCTCAAAAACAAAAATAAGAAAAAAACCCCAAAACAGCCAAACAGCCAGCTCCAGCAGAATGCCCAGACCTGCCACCCAGGCAGAATAGTCCCCAACCAACTCCACAACTGTGGATTCCATGCCTTGTCTCAGGCACTGCCAACTAGGTGCTAGCTCTCCTTGTTTCCCCTCTGCATGGGACATCAGAAATACCAGCCAATAATGGACCTGATCTTGGACAAGATCATCTTCCAAGGCAAATGTCTGAAATAGTGGATTCAACTGGCTTACTGAACTCTCTGGTCACATCATAGGAGTTGAGGAAAGATCTACTGAGAAGGAATGATCTGGAAGATTCAGCATGGGTGAGAAGAGGAGCCATGTTGGAGAGACTCAGAGGACATAAGAAGAAACAGAGAGGAAGAGAATCTATCATAAAAGAAAAGAGACATAAGAGATGGATTAACCAAACAATGTGGTGACCATGTCTGAATATTGCTTTGAAGAGTCCAACCAAAATAACACTATTTAGAGACAACTATAGAATATTTCACAAGGAAGAGTGAATCACACGGGGACTGAGAAAATCAGCAGCAGTTAGAACCTGCAAGGAAAACATGGGATTCTGCTCCCTGAGTGGCCTTCCATAGTAAATGGTGTGACCTCAGTCCAGCTGCCACAATTGTGGAACGAGAGCTGGTGGGAACACAATTGTAGGGAAGAGCTCAGTGTTTGAACCAAGGTCCAGAGAAGCCTTTTGTGTCCAAGCCATGCTCCGTACTGTCAAGTTTCCAGGCAAGAAGAGGGAAGGACAGCCACGGGAGACAGCTGATGGTTGTAGAGCAGGGTGGCAGGAGTCCTGCTGAGGGGCTGGAGCTGGTGAACATGGACTGGCTTGTGCAGTGGGAGGCCAGGTTCAGTCTGCGTTACACAGGATTAGAAGGTCACATAGGCACCCCGTCCCCATTGTATGTGGGTGTCTGCATCCAGCACCATTGTGGGGGCAGTCAGCCACCTTAGACTTCCAGTATGAGAAGAATCATGTCTTGGTTTTAGCTCTGCTCCTTATTTCTAAGCTGTGGGAAAAAGTCACGTATCAAAAAAAAGGAAAATTTTCTTTTTTTCTTTTTTTTTTTTTTGGTTTTTCTCTTTCTGTTCATTTTCCCCTTACTTTTATTCCATAATTTGATTTTTTTCTCTTAATAGTGTGTGTTCTATTCCCTTTCCCTCTTTTTCCAATAGTTTATAGAGGGTAAGGAGATTCTCCTTTGTCTCTTGTTATTCTTTCTGCTCTTTTCATATTTTCTTCCTGACTTCTTTCTCCTGTTTCTTATTTCTATTTTTATTTTTTTCTTCTCTCCCTCTTCATTTGTCTCCCTATTAGCCATAAAGTCCTTTCTCATCCCT
This sequence comes from Heterocephalus glaber, assembly GCF_000247695.1. Next base: position 8,567,295 of record NW_004624775.1, on the reverse strand, counting down.
ATTTCTCACTGCCTATTATCGTTTTCTTTATTATCCCATCTAAATACATAACATACCTCTACCACCATTAGTATCCTTTGTCCCCCTCCTATTTCCTCTTTCCCATACCACTTAGCAGAAGATTTGAAAGAAAAAAAAGACCCCCCCAAAAAGACTTTTTTTTTCTTTTCTTTCCCTTGCTCTGCATTACCTTGTCCCCCACCCTCTGGGCTTTAGATAATTGATTCTATGAAATTACTTTAGAATGCTTTTTATGGTTACTGCATTTAGTGTATATTACCTGTGGTTTCATTGCTTCAGCTGTTATGATGCTTACACTATAACTGTGGTTTTCTTCTCTAGACTAAAAAGAGATACAAAAGTTGGTCTCATGGTACATTTTTAACTTGCCCCGATAGACGCCTCTGTAACTGAGTAGCTTGTTGCAACTGCAGCTGATTTGATTGGATAGGAATACTCCTGACTTGTGCACAATTTCATGCTAGTGAATTAGTCTGCTGATTCCACCATCACATCCAGGAAGAGAGATAGCAAGGGTTCTTAACCTAAGAACTCCGACTGGATCAGACTCTGTAAGAATCCTTGCAACCTGGTGGAAAGGATCCATAAGTATGAGTTAGCTTCAGTATTGTAGTGGAAGATTCGGAGGAGTAATGGGAGTACTCAGATTCTCTGGTAAAGAAGCTACAAGTAAATTACATATATATTGTCTCTCATTGAAATATTTGATCTGTGTTCCCATCAGATATCATATGAGTTTAAGTTTTTGTTTGTTTCTTGATTTATTTAGTAGTGTGGGGTTATGTTATGTTCTTTTATAGTTTTTTGTGTTAATGTTAAGTTTTTACTTCTGTGTATTCTTTTTCTTCTATTGGGTCTGATTTAATAAGTATGTAGTTTCTCTCCCTAGTTTCAGCTCTCTACCTACTTTCTTCACTTCAAACCCCCAAAGTAATACTATTACCATATTTGTTTATTCTTTTTCCAAATAGAGAAACTCCTCCTCCCCAGTTTTTTCCCCATAATTAGCTCCCCACAGTCATTCTTTTCTTCTTTATATTAAACCTGGATCCTCCCCATCCTATACCTTTGGCTCTTCCATATCATACTTAGTATATTGTCCTCTCAATCAGCAGGTTCAGACAACCACATATCTTCCCTCAATCACAAAATAAATTTTGACCATGAATATTCTCTGAAAACTCAATACTAACCATTCAATTCAACTAAAAGTATTCCAATAGAATCAGACTCCATGTCAAACTTTTCTTCTCATTTGTCACTATGCCCCTTACAAGTCTCTCCCTCAGTGTCTTACACTCTTCATCCAATCACTTTTCATTCTCTTCCCTCTATTTCACCTACTTTGTTGGAGAACAATCACAAGTAATAAACAGTCAGAGTGTGCATAAAGGATAGACAAGTGGGAGAAGTATAACTGCAAGAACTATCATATAAAAGTGTTTTATGACTGAATCTGTTGATGCTGTTTTAACTAGAAGTAATTCAATTCTTTTAGCAAAATATAGTAACAGTCCACATTACTTAAAGTCTATAACAGAAGGAATAAATACTTGCACTGGACATACAAAGCTGAAAATTATACTCAGGGAGGCAAAATTCGACTAAAAATCTCCGTATAAACAACAAACTTTACTCACTTTTCTAGTCCTCAATCTGCAGAACACCCCAAAAAAGGAGAGGAAAAAAGAGAGGATAGATAGATAGGTAGATACATACATACATACATACATACATACATACATACATGCATACATACATATGCACATATGAGCATAGGTGGGGAAGAAAGGCAACAGAATATTACTGAAGTCATCTAACTCTCCCAAGGCAGAGCAAGGGGTCTTAAAAGAAAAAGAAAACAAATGCAAGGTAGCAGAAATCTATGAAAAGATCACAGAAGGAATGAAGAAAATAGAGCTCAAAGAGGAAATGAACCAAAAGTTTACAGCAATTTCACTCAATATGGTCATGGTGAATTTTAGAGAAACAGGTAATAAACTGTATGAGCTAACCAAAACAGTTCAGACTTTGAATGACAGATTCAACAAGGATATGAAATCCTCAAAAAATATCATATACAAATGCCTGAAATTTAAAAAAATGTATAGAATACATAAATTGCAGAAACAGCCAATATGAAGACAGAGTGTCTGATTGAGGATAAAATAGTGAATTATGATGTAAAGATCAAAGAAGCCAAAAAGAAGCTTAGAGAGCAAGAGAGGATTTTCCAGCAACTACTAAATGACAATAACAAGACCAATCTTTCCAGGTATGGTGGAGCATCCCTGTAATCTCAGCACTTTGGAGACAGAAGCTAGATCACTGTGAGTTTGAGGCCACCCTGGGCGACATAATGAGCCAACCAGAACTACATAGAAAGAGTCTGTCTCAAAAAACAAAAAACAACAAAGAGACAAACAAAGACTAATCTAAGGCTAATTGGAGTTAGAGAAAAACTAGAAAATTACCCAGATGGATTTAAGAACATGTTTACAGAAATCAGAGAAGAAAATTTTCCAAATAAAAGAAAAGAGGTTAAAATGCAAATGCTTATAGAACAACAAACAATTATGATGAGAAGAGAAGCTCACCAAGGCATATTCTTATTAAATTGTCAAATATACAGCCAAAAAACAGAATTTTAAATGCAGCCAGAGAAAGCCATTAAAATCACAGTAGACTTTCTCAACATAAACCCTAAAGGCCAGGAGAGTTTGGAGTGAAGTATTGCAAGCTTTACAAACAAATAACTTCCAACCCAGTTTAACTTATCCAGAAAAGCTATGCTTCAAAAGAGACAGAGAAATAGGTATTTTTATGAAAAAGACTAGCTTAAGAGATATATGAGTAATAAACTAGCTCTTGAGAAAATACTTAAGAGTGTTCTCAACAGAAATCACAAAACAGCTAAAAACTCAGAGGAAATTAGTGAGGTCAATGGATAAACAGCAACCAAAAAAAAAAAAAATCAAGAAAAGAAAAACAGGATTCACTAACAGATAAAGAAAGCAATGATGGTAAATAACACATCTCAGTAATATCTCTCACCAGCCTCAACCTTCCAATTAAAAGATGCAGATTGGCAGACTGGATAAAAGAAACAGCATTCTATAGTCTATTGCATTCAAGGAATTCATCTAATCCCTAAAGGTATTCATAGATTAAAAAGTAAATGATGATAAAAACCATTTCATGCACCAGGACCCCAAAATATGCAGGGGTAGCGATTTTAATATTATGCATGGCAAATTTCAAGCTAAAACTGATTGTGAGAGACAAAGAAGATCACTACATACTAGTAAAGGGAACAATCCAATGAGAAGAGATAGCATCAATAAATATATATGCACCAAATCCTGGAGCACCTATCTTAATAAAACAAAAACTACCAAAAATAATAGGTGAAATGAACACTAAAATAGATATTGTTGGAGATTTTAACATCCTGTTTTCACAAAGAGATAGAACAACTAAACAAAAACACCCAATAAAGTAATATCAGAGATGAACAACCTTGAACACATGGACTTAATAGATACATAGAGAGTATTACACCCCTCTACAGCAGAGTATACATTATTTTCAGCAGCACATTGTAGATTTTTCATAATAGATCACATACTACTCCACAAAACTAGCTTAAGTAGATATGAAAGAATTGAAATTGCCCTGTGTATACAATCAGACAGAACTGTCCATTGAAAATAGAAATCAATGACAGAAGAAATTTTGGAAAAGACAAAAGCTCCTGGAAAATTAATAACATACTTCTAAACAAACAATGAGTCCCAGAAAAAATTAAAAATTTTCTGGAAGTTCATGACAGTGACTGTACAACTCAACAAAATGCCTGGACATTATGAATGCAGTTTTAACAAGAAAATTCATTATAATCAGTGCTCATGTTAGGAGAACAGAGCAAGCTCAAATGAATAACTTTATGAGAAATCTTAAGATACTGGAGCAACAAGAAGTCAGTCCCTAACTGAAATTAAGGAGGGAAATTATATCATTCTTTTGTTTTTTGAGTTTTTTTGGTACTGGGGATTGAACTTGGGACTTCCGCTCTTGAGGCAGGGGGTGGAACCACTGAGCTAAATCCTCAGCCCCAAGGAGGGACACTATAGATGAGAGCAGAAATCAATGAAATCAAGACTAAAACAACTGTAAAACAATCAATGAATAGAAGAACTGGTTCTTTGAAAAAATAAATAATATAGATAATCCCTTAGCAAGACTCACCAAAAGAAAGAAAAACTGTACATCAATGGAATTAAAATGGAAAAAGATGAAATCACAACAGAACTCTCAAAATCCAGAAGATAACTACCTAAAAATTATATTCCAACAAATTAGCAATTTTTGAAAAATTGGACAGATTTCTGGACACATAATCAAAATTAACTCAAGAAGACATAAATATGCTTAACAACCCAGTAACAAGCAATAAAATTGACACAGTAATAAACCCTCTACCAACAAAAACTCCCAGGACACTGCTGAATTCTACAAAACTTTTAAGGATATTGTATTATCTGTACTCCTCAAGCAATTCAACAGAATTGAAAGAGATAGAGGGCTCCCAAATTCATTTATGGAACCCAGTATCACCCTTATCTCCAAATAGGAAAAAGACCCAACCGAAAAAGAAAACTATAGGCCAATCTCTTTGATGAACAGAGATGCAAAAATCCTCAACAAGATATTAGCACATAAAATGCACACATTATCAAAAAATGATTTATCATAATCAAGTTGGTTTCATCCCAGAGATGCAAAGGTGGTTCAACATATATGTCAATAAATGTAATATATGACATCAACATCATCATCATCATCATAAGTAATGGTACCTGACCTACTTTTTATTAGTAATTTGTCTCTTTGTAAAATCCTAAAGAAGAAATCAACTTTCTTCAGCTTTATGAAATCATGTATTAGTGTTTTCTAACTTCTAATGTCCTTATTGAAATATTTAAAGATATTCTAATTCCTATTCCTTTAAATAACACCAGATTTTATTTCTTTAAATTTAAACAATCTCTAACTTTAATGGTACCATTTTTTTTTTTTTTTGGTACCAGAGATCGAACTCGGAACCTTGTGCTTGTTAGACAGGTGGCAGAACCACTGAGCTAAATAAATCCCCAATCCTAATGACTACACAATTAAAAATTGATTTTATTTCCTGATTTTGAATTTCTACTCACCTGTGTTCTTTCAAGATTATAATATTATTTTAGGTTTCTGCTCCCCTGTTCTCATCTTTGCAGGTTTATATATATATATATTTTTTTAATTTTAGTACTAAGGATTTGGAAAAAGGGTTTCTTTTCTCAGAAGTGTTCTTTCTTTGTAAGTTGCTTATTCTCAGTATTAACTGATCTTGTAATATCCTGAGCGCTCTATCTATCTATATATTTATATATATCTGATTAATGCAATTTTGTGTATATGTGCATAAATTCATTAACCCAAATACATATGAGCTATGTATATTCATCTATATGTAAATATTAATGTATTAGGATATAAAAAGTTTGGTCAAAATGTATGTTGAAGATTTACATTTTTAAAAATTATTACAGTGAAACATATGACCATTAATACCCTTAAAATACTCCCCTTCACTTTGAACATGCTTATTCTCTTTTTCTTTCCACTTTTTGCAGCAGTTTGGGAAGTTATCTTTTGTGAGTTTAAAGATGTGATAAAAAATACAGTGAATTTAGTTGTTGAGTGCCATCCAAAGGAAAAGCAGGCTCATACAAACATTCCTGGGTGTCCTCATCTGCCTCATTTACTGGATCTGGCACTGTGTGACTCCTGACTCTTACCCAAAGTCAAAATGACCATGAAATATAAATGTTTTGTATGGACTCATGACATTGAGGCAGCTATGTCAACTAAAGACATTCACAAAAGATTTTCAGAACTGATTCAGAAAGTGGCAAGAACAATGGGGCAAGTGATTGCAAAGACAGGAAATATTTTTGAGGGGGGTTAACAGCAGTATGTCTTTTACTGTAAAAATTTTTTCTTAAATTTAAAAATTCATATTTCTCTGTGACAACTCATATGTGTAATACATGATACAATTCATTTATGTAAATTGTTAATGATTCTTACCATCATTTCCTTGGAAGGCTGAAGGCTAAAAGAGTAGTGGGAAAGGAAAGGAGGGGAAAGATTGTCAAAAGGTACTAAGTTACCCTTAGAAATGAAAAATCCTAGGGTGCTATTGCACAGTAGGCTGATTATAGATAGCTATAATATCCTGGATATTTCATAAAGCAAGAAAATACTTCAAAAATTTTCACCATAAATAAATAATAAATGTTTGAAGGTAGATATATGTAACTATTTAAATATTACATGTTTACACATATTGAAATATCATGTGTTGATACAATTTTTATGTTTTTATGTAACAGTTAAAATAAATTTAACTAATTAGAAGACTAAGCAAATTTATAAGTTATCCTGGTGTGTAATAAACATGTTCGTGCCTTGAGTATAATAATAGATAGCAAGCCTGTGAAATTGTGGTTTTACAGTTTGTGTGAAAAGTGCTTGAGTGTCCTACTCATGTGTTTTAGTAAACGTTTTATATTTTGTGCTTTTAAATAATTTGAATTGATAAACCCTACTATTATTTTCTGTGCTTATGCTTCCAAAGTTGTTTGCAAATTAAAAGGTTAAAAATCTTACATAAGCACATATAGACTTTGCTTCTAGAGGGTCATTGGAACATATCACTAATTTCCAATGATTTTCTTTACCAGAATCAAATCTGGATGTCCTTAAGTGTGCCCATTGCTTTGTTTTATTCTATTTGTGCTAGCCACCTTATTCATGCCTTCTTCTGCAAAACTATTTCTGGTTGCATATCCTTTTTTGGATGTAGCTGATTAAATTACAGACTCTTATTCTGAATCCCTTGACTACTGTCAAAACATATTTGTGTCAAGGTTTCAATCCCTGTCATAATTCGAGAAGTCTTGATTAGTTCACTTTGAAGATTTTCTTTCTATAATGAGAGTGTTCCTTAGAATCTTGACCTTTCAGATCATGAACATGAAGACTAATATACCAAAACTTTATGTTTTAATGACTATATTGTTGTTACCACTTTCCATCTCATATTAAAATTCTCAGACATGCTACTTTTGATAACTGATTTCCCTCCAATTAATTTTTACAAGCAGATGGTGAAGGATAAATAATGCAATTACTTATAGTTATATTTATTATTGATAAATTGGGGTTTAGTTCATAAATGTATAATGTGCAGTGTTAATGTATGTGTGGTGATACAAATTGCGTAAGTTATGAAGCACTGAGTACATACTCATGAGCTTACCATGTAAATTAGTAAAATATTGGTGATACCTGTAAATTAGTCACGTACACCTTCCATATCTCATTCTCTGGCCTTACCTAGAAAGACCTGCACTCTCCTGGTTTTTGTTCTTTTTATCCTTTGTTCTTTTTAAAATCTTTATTACAAGCTATATCCTCAAATATTATATCATTTACTTTTTATGTCTTTGATCATGTTTAAATGGTTGGATGTTGGTAGTTTTCTGCTTTAGATTTAACTGTTTTGATATGTGTTGTAAAATGTTTTCTTCAACTCTTCTTATATATTAAATAAGATAAAAGGCAAAATTGAGAAACTCAAAAGAGGTTTTAAAATTGTAAAAACTAAATGGAATTACAGTATTCAACAAAACAAAAACACACTATTATGAGACATAGATATTGGTCTTTGATTTAAAGTTAGGACTAGTGATCAACAAGAATAGTTGAATAAGGTCCTCCATAATATTCTGTTCTATAATAAACAATGAGAATATTTCCAACAATTATCTAAATAAAATTTTTAAGAATTACAGAAAATAACTAAAATCTTTCAATTATTTAGAAGCATTTGATGAAGAAAATAGCTGCGCCTTGAACATCTAGAGCAGCAAGCTATGTGTCATTTTAACTTACTATGTTTCAATACTCTCCCTCCCCATTCCATGGTACCTTCAAAAACAAAGACATAGCATCTTAGGAGGCTTTGAATGGTTCCAGTGGGGATGTAACTCTTTCAAAGTTCTGTTTTCAGAGCAGAGTCATCATTTGACCTATTTGGAGATTCTTGGAAAATACCATTTGTGAGCCTTGTCTTTCTTACACCCAGTCAGATGTTGACCAGAGTGGCATAGCCTTTTCTCAAAGAACATTTATCAAAACTACAAACAAACCATAATTTGAAATAGGAAAAGGTCCAAAGGTGGAGGGGTAATGGGAGGGGAAGGGGAAAGGGAAGAAAGGAAAGGAAAAATTATGTGAAAGAAATAAAAATGGAAACAAAGTCTATGTAAATAGGGAAGGGTAGTAGAGGTGAAGGGCGCACAGGTAATGGGGAAAAAAATAAGAACTAAGATACATCATGTTCAGGTACAAACACCCAATGATAAATGTAAATGTATTATATACCTAAAATGTACCAATTAATACATAAGTAAAAAAAACTACAAACAAACAATCAAGAAAGCACTGCTAATTATTTAATAATGTAGCTGGCTGAGACTTGGAAAAACAAGGCTAGGTATATGCCAAAGTAAAATATAGGGAATAAGATGTGCAAAGGGAGATTATTTTTGGAATCTGTAAAACCATGTGCATTCTTGGGGATCTGTACAAGTGCAATGCTGTGCGAACGCTCAGGGAAAAACCAAGGAAGATGCATGCTCTCACTTCTGGTGGAACCTGATGCTCAGTTCAAATTTGGCATGAAAGATGGAGTGGAATGGAAAAGATTTTAGCACCTGGACACATTACAATGAATTTGTCAAAAGTTGAAGAAAAAAATATGGAAAATAGCAAGAGAAAAGCAATTCACTGTATGTAAGTACGCTTCATTTGGAACAGATCTTAGTTCTCTTCAGAAATTATGACCATAAGTCAGTGAAATGATACATTCTAAGTACAGAATGAAAATCAGTAAATTTATTTACAGCAGAACTATCCTTAAAATTAAAGAGATCATGCCATATTTGTCTTTTATTGTGTAACTTATTTCATTTAACATAATGATCTTCATTTCAATCCAGGTTGTTGCAAAACGTAAGATTTTATTTTTGTGTGTATATGGACAGAGATACATTTCACAATTTAAAAAAACTAAAACATATTCAATATATCTACTTTGCAAGATATAGAGGACATGATCCTTCAGGTAGATATAAAAGGAAACTAGAGAGTAACTCAAATCTACATGAAAAAATAAAGGGCATTGATAAAGTACAGAATTAAATATAAAGTATTTTTGTCAATGAAAACTGTTCTCCCATTTAACTTAAAATAACCAGGAAAAGCAATAATCATAAAACTGTATCAATAAGTACAGAATTTAAGAATATGTAGGTTGTGTACAAATCAGAAAAAGGAAAAGGAAAGTAAAAGAAACTTCTCAAGATGGACAAAAATACTCCCAACAAAACACTGACAAACAGAACCAGAAATGTACAGTATTTTTAAGGACTATGAACTATGACCAAATCATGTCTTCTGAGGGATTCAAGGTTGGAAAATCGTTAAAGTAATGCATCATATCAATGGAAAAGTAAATGACATGATCATCTCAAAAGACATAAAAATTCATTTGTTAAAATCCACCACACTCATTCATGATGAAAACACTCAACAACTCAGAAGAGAAGGAAACTTCTTTATACACATCTAATATCTGTCTTAATGGAAAAAATGAAAAGCTTCTCCTTTGAGATGAATAAGACAGGGGTGTCCTTGTCTTGCATAACAGAAGGATATCTTCTCTGTAAATTGTACTTGATTTCTGGCAAGGACAGTCAGGCAATGAAGCGAAAAGAAAGCATCCAGACTACAGAGAAATAAAATTTACCTTATTTGCAGATGACACACAAAATGTTACAACAAATAGATAAAATCTTCAAAAATAAAAGACTACACTCATAAAGTTAAAAATGTAAAAAAATGATAAAATTTTAAAATGTTGAAAAATGAAATAAATCTAAAACTGAAGTTAAGGAAGAAATTGCATTAACAATAGTATCAAAAATAAAATATTTATCAGTATATATAACAATGGACTTGTACACTGAAAGCTATAATGCACTATATAAAAAATTAAAGACCTAGATGAATGCAATGTATTTTTGTTCATTAATTATAATTTTCATACATTTTCCATGATAATATTCTCCAAATTGATCTATAGATACAGGTAAATTCTTATCAAAATCCCAGTTTCTATTTTTGTACAAAGTGACAGGATGGTCCTAAAATTCATAAGGCATTTCAAGGGACTTAGAATAACAAAAACATTCTTAAAAAAAAAAGAATACTGTTGGGAGGCTGACATGTTTTTTTTCAAAATTTGCTGCAAATATAAAGTCAGACTAGACAAAAATAATATATGAAGATATCTTGATTGATGCTATGTCAATTATATTAAGTGTGTTTGAAAGGTGCAAATATCTAGAAGAATGTAACATCCATAAGGCTGAAAAAAATGGAAAGTCTGAAAGATTTAAAACTGTGAAATTTAAACTGTAAATTGAATACACTCCAATGAAGAAATACCAAGAGCTATATTTCAGCATAGTGTATGAAATGTTAAATATCAAATAATTCAAAATTTATAAAACTCTTCTCACTGCTAAAAAAGAACACTGTCAATTGTATGAGACCAGGCTTACCTACATGTGAAAACCAGATAAATAAGATGGGATTATAAAAGTGGTGATTGTTACCCCAAAGTAGATTACTGGCAACATTAATGAAAAGCTCAACAATTACCCTGGGCACGTTGACAAACAAATTCTAATATTTCCATGAATATACACAGGTCAAAAATGCAACATTTTGAACAATGAAAAAATTGTGGGAAAATTTGCTCTAGAAATTACCAATATGTTTATAAAGGTAATTAGATAGTATGGTAATGGAATCAGGGTAATACTAGCTTCTAGGAATGACTTTGGGGTTACTTCTGCCCTTCCAAATTTGTTAAAGAATTTGAGGAATATTGATGTTAGATCTCTCCTGAAGTTTACATAGAATTCAGTGATGAACCCATTGAGTACTGGGCTTTTCATAGTTGGTAGTTTTCTTTTATTGTTATTATTACTATTGCTTCAATTTCATAGCCTGTCGTTGGATTTATTGGGGTTTTTATATCTTCTAGTTTCGGTTTTGGTAGTTTGTATGTACCTAGAAATTTATCCCTTATTTTCTGAATTTTCTAATTTATTGGAGTGAGTACCAGTTCTCAAAGTAGTTATTAATAATCTTCTGAATTTGGGTAATGGTCTTTGTGATTTCACCTTTTTCATTTCTAATGGCATTGATTAGGATCTTTTCTTTCCTTTTTCTGGTAAAATTGGTTAAAAGTTTACCAACATTGTTTATTTGTTTAAAGAACAAGCTCTTTGATCCATTAAATTTTTATATTGTTTTTTAGTCTCGATTTTATTACTTTTTGCTCTGTTCTTTATAATTTCTTTCTGTGTACTAGCTTTGGATTTGGATTGTTCCTAACAAGATAACTACAGTTTAATTGCTTTAATGAACAGATGCAAGAATATTTAACAAGACATAGGCAAACAGAATGCAACAAATAATAAAAAAAAGATCACACAACATGTCCAAGTAGCCTTCATCTCAGCAATGCAGGGATGGTTCAACATATGTAAATCAATGAATGTTATACTTCACACGAACAAAACAAATGACAAAAATCACATGATTGTCTCAACAGACACACAAAAAAGCCTTTGACAAAATCCAACATCCATTCATGAAAAAAAAAGAACTATAAAAGGACCTTATCACAATCTGTCAAGAGCCATTCATGACAAACATTCTGCCAACAACAGATTGCACAGGAAAAAGTTAAAAGCTTTTTGCTTCTCTTGTGCAATATAATACTGGAAATAAAACAGTCTGGTCAGCCAAAAGAAGAAAATAAAAGGGAAATGATATAGATATAGATACAGACACAGATACAGATATGACAGAAGAAAGAAGTCAAAGTGTCATTTTCAGATGACATAGTCTATCTCATAGAAGACCCAAAAAATTCTACCATTAGTAACCAAACCTTGTAATGTAGTGGGATACAAAATCAACACACACAAGAATTAATAGAATTCCTGTATAACAATAATGAACTCAGCAAAGAAATTAGGAAAACAATACTAATCACAATAATATAAAGAAAAATTAAACACATAGGTGTTAACATAACCAAGGAAATAAAAGACTTTTACTAAAAAACCCCCAAAAAACCCTACCATACTCTAAAATAGGAACTCGAAGAAGACATCAGAACTGGAAATGGTGGGGGATCTAGCTCAATGGTGTTGCTTCCTGCCTCGCAAGTGCAAGGTATCGAGTTCGATACCTGGTACCAAAAAAAAAAAAAAAAAGAACTGGAAATGTCTCTGGATGAGCAGAATCAATATTGTCAAAATGGCAATACTTCCAAACCTGTTATTCAGATTTAATGTAATCACAATCAAAATACCAGCAGCATCCCTCACGGAACAAGGGAAAACTTATTCTAAAATATATATGGAACCAGAAGAAACTCAGAATTGGAAAAATATTTTGTGCCACAGAAACAAAGCATGAAGCATTACAATCCTGGATTTCAGGGCATATTAAAAAGTTACAGTGATTAAAAAGAATTCTACATTTTTTTTCCAGTACCAGGGATCGAACTCAGGACCTTGTGCTGGCAAGGTAGGCATGGTGCCACTAAGCTAAATCCCTGTCCCCAGTGATTAAAAAGAAAGCAAGGGCACAAAAAGAGCAATGTGTGTCAATAAAAGAGAACAAAGGATTCAGAAAAAACTCCAGGAACATTCAGCTATCTCATCTTTGACAAAGTAGCCAAAAACATAAACTGGAGAAAAGATTGCCTTTTTGACAAATGGTGCTGCAAAAACTGGCTATCAATATGCAGAAGATTGAATCTAGACATTTGTCTCTCACCATGTACTAAAGTAAAATCAAAATGGATGAAAGAACTAAATGTTAAAACAGAAACAATCTGCTAGACACATTTGAAGACATATGTGTAGTTTTTTTTTCTGAGCAAAATTCCAGTTGAACAAGAAATAATACCAAGAATCAACAAATGAGATCACCTTCAATTAAAAAGCTTCTGTATACTAAAAAAAAAAAAAATCAACAGAGTGAAGAGACAATCTATTGAATGGGAAATTTTTTCCAGCATTTTCTCAGATAAAGATCTAATACTTGGAATATATAAAGAATAAAAAAATTAGAGCATCCAAAATAAAAGACCCAATCAAAAAAATCGGCAATTGAAATGAATAGACACTTCTCAGAAGAAGAACAAATGGCCAATAAACATATGAAAAAATATTCAACATCTCTGGCCATTAGAGAAATGCAAATTAAAAGAAAACTGAGATTCTCCAGAAATAATGGCTACCATCAAGAAATCAAATAATAACAAATGCTGACAAGGCTGCAGAAAAAAAGGTACCCTTCTACATAGTTGATGGGAATATAAATTACTAAAACCACCATGGAAATCAGTATAAAGATTCTTTTATAAACTAACTAGAGGACCAGGGATTTAGCTCAGTGGTTCCACTGCCTGCCTCGGAAGTGCAAGGACCTGAGTTCGATCCCCAGTACCAAAAACAACAACAACAACAACAAAAACCTAACTAGGAATTCCATTTGACCCACCTTTCTCTTTCTAGGTATCTTCCCAAAAACATATTATAGTGATACATGCATACCTATGTGTAGTGCAACAGAGTTCATAATAGTTAACTCTTGAATGTAATCTATTGTCCATCAATATAGGAATGAATAAAGAAAATGTGGCATTTATACACAATAGAATACTACTCTGTCATAAAGAAGGAAAAATTTGAGTCATTTGCAGGAAAATTGATGCACTTTGAGACCATAATGTAAAGTGAATTAAATCAGATACCAAAGTTTTTATATTGTGTGATTTCTCTTACATGAGAAACCCAAAACATACATAATTGAAGAGAAAATTAAAGATAGATAATCAGAAACAGGGAGACAGACCTTTTATAAATGGGAAGGGGAGCAAGAGATGAAGGGAGTGGGGAGTCAGGATAGGTGAATTGGATAAAAAAAGAATTATGATGTGTTATGTACATGTACCAACTCCCCACAAAGAAAGTAATCATGATATACTCCAAACATGTACCAATAAAAATAATATGTTAACTTGAAAAAAGAACAAAATTTCTCCATAATACTAGTCCCCAGAATACCCACCGTTAATTTTTATCCTCTTAATGTTATTTTTTTACTACTTAATAAATGCAAACTTTGAAAGAATGATGGCATTGTAAAAAATGCTATAGCACTAGAATAAAGGAGCCCAAGTCATACCCACACAAATAAATACTCTAGACTTGACATAACTGATACTATAATAAATGCAGAAAGTATGACCTTTTTGCTAAATAAAAACTGGCTTGTATAGTTATATTAAATCTACATCTGTCTATTGGGATATAGATAGATATGTCTCCAATAAAATACCCTCTTATTTCACATTATACCAAGCACAAGAAGCATTGTAGATGTAATAAAGATAAGACAATAAATCAAGATTCTAAAATTTTTTCATAAACATATTAGAGAAAAAAGTAGCAGATTTTAAAATTTGTGTCCAATACATAAGCCTCTGACTCCAAGGTGTAGCGTGTTGACAGTATAGATTTTCAGGTTCAGGGGAAAGAGGTTTCGGAGAACAAACTGTGTTAAGAAAAGCCATTGAGGGAGAAGGAACCACAGAAACAGTGTGAGAGGGAGGAACAGGACCCTGAAACCTGGGCGAGCTTAGATGGGATGGGGACAGGAAGAGGACAATGTCTTCCGAGATCAGGGGGGTGGGACTGGGGAGCAGTGTCAAAGAGAGAGTGAAGAAAGGAAGAAAGTGGAAAAGAATAGCATAGGATATGGATATCCTGAGATGGATTCCATATTCCCTCACCTCATGTTTAATTGTGCCTCATAATAAAAATACTTAACCATTTTTTAAAAGAAATATAAATCCAGGGTACTCAGTGATTTGATGATAAATATTAGAGTTTTGGTGAAAATACATTTGATACCGGTATAAAAATTTGATAGTGTTGAATAAGTTACTCAAAGGACAAAGTGGGCAAGTTGGTCTTGGAAAAATTGATTCATTGACATGCTATTAGAGTTCGATTCTTCCTATAATTTTGGAATGAGATTAGATTTCTTGGAGGATTAAGAGAAAACAACAATTCTATTTTTAAAATGTATCTGAAAGCTATTTCCTACTTTCATATATTCAGATATGTGAACATGAAAGGTAGACCTCTGTACTTCCTTTTCTTTATTCATAATTGGAAGGAAATAGTTCCAAAGGCAGAAGGTGTTGGTAAACAGTTTGAATAGATTAATGTACAAAATCTGCTCATAATTGTTCTTCATACAGTGCAAAGAATAATAAATAATAGTTCTTGTTTTTATTGGTGTTATTTGTAGTGTTATTCCTGTTATATAAGGATATATGTTTGTTCTTTTACCATAAATTCGTGCACAGTCAGTACTTAAGAGCTAATGGTGAGTAAAGTAATTGATAATAGCTAGGAGACATAAAATAGTAGCGTCTGATTTTCATTTCTGGTCAACTTTCCATATTATTTTTTGCAGAAGCAAATAAATATATTCTAGATCCTAGTCAGAGTCATAAAAAGCAGTCCTCAATGGTGTACAATAGGGAGATTTATGTGGAATACATTTAGATTAGTAATACTGAGGCTTTGGCAATGGCTAATCAATATTTTACTGGCTTCAGGGTCCAAAGCTGCTCTTGGAGATAAGAAAAGTGAAGCATTCCATGTCAATACAATGTGGAAAAATAACACCTACAAACTGGTGGGTGGGGGGAGATGAAATAAAATACTTTAACTTCTAATATGTTTTGTTTCTTTTTAAATTTTTTACAAATGTTTAATTTTATAATTACATAATACTACTATCTATGCCAAGCTATCTTCTATTTTACCACTATTTATATGATCACTATCAAACATTTTTGTAGCTTTTATTGAAAAAATCCTTACCTCCATTTATATTTCAATATAGTTTTTACAGCTTTCCCCAGTACTTGCAGTTGCCATATTGCTTCGTTTTACCTCATTCTCAAAGTAAGGAGATGGTTTTGTTGTGGATTTGATGAAGTCAGAGTCAGAAATAAGTAGACATTAATCTCACATGAAAAAATTGTGATTGTAACTCAGAGCCCAGAGACCGCTCCCAAAGAAAAGAGCCCAGAGACCTCTCTTTTCTTTACTCATGATTATTTCCTTTCCTTTTGAGGGTATTGCATCCTTCAGCAAACTCCTCAGGTATATTAGAATCTCACATTCAAAGATTCATGACACACAGATATGGTTACGATAAAAGCATATGAAAACCATCAGCTTCATTACAGTTCTAGGAGTGAAATCCAGTGCCAGTTGTGGCCTCCATAAGTAACAATAGTCTTTGTCCTATGACTGGAAAGAGATGACTTTGGGGAAATATTGATTCGTTCTTTTCTTTTCTTTTCTTTTTGTTAAAGTATTACTAAATTTCCTAGACTGGGCCCAAACATGGGATCCTCCTGCTTTACCCTCCTGAGTATTTAGGATTGCAATCATCCTCCACCACATCTAGCCAAGTATTGCTTTCATTGCACCAAACTTCCACATCATAAGGAAACACTTTTCTCTCTCATCTATGCCACTCTACCTTTGATGGCAGGGTTGTTTTACAGTCCATTTCTAACCATAATATCAATGAACAATAAAAGCAGTCTCTGTCAGAAAGCCAGACTAATTCAAACATTTTGATACAAATAAAATTAAGCCATGTAATAACCAAGAGCACAGTTTTGGCTGTACTTCTTCTCTATTTTCAAAGGTAATGAAGAAATTTACTTATAGGGAAAATGTACATGTGTCTGAGAGCAGGTGTTGAGACACTGGTAAATTTTCAGGTGTTGGCAAAGTAATTTCTCCACTTAAAATTATATTCTTAAAATTATTATCCTTTATTTCACTTAAATCATTGGAGGATTTCATTGGGAATTGTCAGAGATAAGAATTTTTAGAATATTAAAATTAAATATTTAAAGTTAAAAACTATATATTTCATTCATTCTCTAATATCATAGAAGATATGTCATGATAGGTAGACCTAATAAATAATTTTATAATATAACCATCCATGCTCAACTCAATTCTTTTAATTTAAAAAACACAAAGTGAATTTCAAATTGTAAAATAAACTTTTTTATTACATGGAAAATAAATGTCTGGATTGAAAAAGCACAAAAAAGAAGTCAGCTTTTTGAATATTGTGTTGGTTTGTACTTTGAAAAATCAACATAAGTCTTGTCCATCTTTAATACTAACTATGCTTTGGAGCAATTTCCTGTTCTCTCTGAACATCAGTTACTGTAATTCTAAGCATGTAGAAAATAGAAAACATTTCAGAAATTGTTAGGGAGATTAAATGACCTAACGCATAAATGTTTTCAAAAAGGGACCTGTGTTATGGTAGATGACAGTGTATAATAGTCATCCTTAATATTCATTTCCAGTATTGCCATCACTCATCACAGAATTATGGTTGTGGTGTCTCAAGTCATTATAGTGCTATTTTTAAATGCCCCATCACTTTTCAATTGTTTCCCAGTCAGTGACTTGTGAGGATTCCTTTAACTTTTAATCTTTTTTGACATTTTTTGACCCTGCCTATGTTTGTGTTTTCTCTTCATAAATCATCTCCATCTATGAGAAGGCACTCATCAGTCAAGGGCTCATTGCATTTTCACTCCCCCAAGATTCCTCCTATTTCCTAGGATTAGAGCTAGCATCGCCTGAGACCATGTAGATAGTTCAATAAACTGCTTAAAAAAACAATCCTGCCCTTCTCTTACAAGCCGATCTCTGGCCTTCATTTCTGCACAGTTGTTATCCTAATCAATACTGGTATCTGAGTAATTAAAGGCTTCCAGGTTGAGTTTTGGCCTTCTTGCAGGCTCTCCTTATCTGCAAAAGCACTGCCTTTTACTTTTGCTGCAGCTGTCCTTGACTTCTCCTGCTGCAATCCACAATTCTGTGGCATTGTTTTTTTTTTTTAATTTCAAATTGACTGCTCTGTCAAGTGCACTATTTAAATAATCTTTGCTCTTACAAGCATTGCTGTGACCCATCCTGATAATATTGGACAGTGCCATTTGATTTGTATTTCTTATCTTAGTACTAAATTCTCCTCAACTCATTAAAATCTTTTCTGGATAAATAAATGCATTCTTATTGAATTATTATTGTTTTTTAGCATTCTCACAAAGTGAGTCTGGAAAACACCCTTTCCAGGTTCAGAACTTCTACTTTAACTCCACCTTGGACATAAAATCTACACAAAAAACAAAAAATCTCAGTTATGTGGAAGCATAACTACAAATATATGAATATGTGATATTACGTATATCCCAGTGTGTTAAAAAAAAAAAAGCCATCTTACTTTGCATCTGGTGGCTAACCACAACTCTATAGTTGCACTGAGATGAGAAGACCTCTGATTTATGAAGCCGTGTAAGAAACTGAAAAATACTTGGGACATATTTTCTCAGATACCTCAACTCACTGAGGCTGGGAGATTTGTATAAATTGTGTTAGATGGCATAAAATTTGACTGCATTTTTCAGAAGCCCAGGTGCTCTTTTCATGAAATCTTTGCACAGGTTCTGGTGTAAAAGCCACAGGCAGGATAAGTAGGGAGAAGACTTTAAGGAGAAAATGATGTACATAACTGGAAAGAGAAACCAGAGCAGTGAAAGGGAAGATTTTAGGCCATCATGCGACCAAACAAAGACATCAAATTTGACTCAGCAACAGCATTTTCAACAATCATCCCACACCATCAACCATCACCACTCACTGCTGCTAAATATCACCACCAACAATAACAGCCATCACAACTAACTACCATTAACATAAAATGCAGCAACTAATGGAAGGTAGTGCTGCTTAAGAGAAAATCATGTGACAGTAAAGACAGAAATCAGAAAACTGGATGATGGTAGACAGGAAGTCAGAAGACAGAAAGCCAAAAGGTGAGAAATCAGGCAATGGAGGGAAGTTCCAAATTTTAACAACCAGAGATAAGTTCCATTGCTGTTAAGGTGATCAAACTGTGAAGATAATGCTCAAGAACCTTTTAGAGAAGACATGTGGTTGTAGGTATATCTCTTGAAAACAAAAATACTATCAAAACAGCATCATGGGAAATAGTATGACCATGTAGGAAATGACACACTAAAAACATAAGTAGCCTGTTTTTACTATGGAATAACAGTAGAGTGGAAAACAATCACAAAGGTACTTATTTTAACTGTTTATATTCACAGGTAAAGATTCTTAGGCTCAACGGATCATATGACCTTCACAACGTCACAATACCAAACTATAATCAGCCCACACAACCACCCCACTGCTAAAATCTAAAGTCCTTTCACCTAACAAAGTGATATGGTTTTATTTTGTCAAAGGAAACTGCCTGCATCTAACAAAGAGTTAAAATAATTTATTTTGGATGAGTGTGAATTTTCCACTTCCAACTTCAACAATCTGAAAACTGCCCAGGTAATTGTACACACGATGAAGGAGAAAAAAGAAAAAGAAAAAAAAATCAATAAAAGATTATATAATTGTATTTCTTATCTTCCAGTGCTGAAGCTATCCATAGAAAATCTAGTTATCAGAAGACATCCAACCTTGACAAGGTTAGCTTGGATTTGCTGTAGAGCGGTTTGTGATTTTTAAAGTATTATGATGATCATCATCATTATGGAGTTGTAGCATGTACCTTTTAATTTGGTTGTCAAGGGAGACAGGGAGCAATAATTAAGGCTAAAAGATGGAGAATGGAAGCCTTATTAAAGGATATATTGAAGATGGGAATTTGATCTGAGAATTAGATTCTGATGAGAGTTGCTAATGCAGCTGTGTCAGTCTTGAGTGACAGAGCCACCAAGCAGGCAATTATAACGACAGGCATCTCCTCTAATCTTCACAATCCCAAACTCACAGTCACATCCATTCAAATTAATTTTTATGAAACCTGCACATTTATAACTTCACCAAATTGGAAATTTGTTGTTTATTGTCCACAGGAAATATTTTTATGGGAGCAAATAGCACTGGAATCTGTCATGCATATCTGGCTTGTCTTTTTAACTTGTAAAATTAATAATATGAGATTAATCTAAAGGCTGCTGCCTTTATGAAAGCTGATTGATCCCCAACAGGCAAGCACCATCATGATTATCACTGGGAAGGTCAAAGGGAAACATGTAAAAGTCACAACTGATTCAGGGGCTCCCTATATTGGCAAAGGATTTTGTGGGAGTATGTGAGGGAAGCAGGCTTGTGTTGTTCAGTATTATAAGTGAGAAATCAGTCTCCCTTGCATTGCTGAAACTGAAATTTTCTGGAAGGATTTTAAAGAACTTCAGACATAGTTATTTCAAGATGTCTGTTCAGTAGAGATAGCAATAGTTCATTACCATGCAAGCTGAAAACCTATTTTAAGGAGTACTTTGCTGCACAAAGATTAATTTACTACATCGTATTTTTTCATTCCAGTAACACTAATATAAATAATTGTTGCACCTTAAATTGTTATTATATTTTGATAGCCTAGTTTTTAATATACAAAGAACTGTTCAGCAGGAGGGGTTGGAAAAATGAAAATAGAGACAAAAATAGGAGTTTTTGGAAATAGCTCTTAATTTAAATTCTACTTATTCTTCTGATAGAGTGTAGTAGTTGAAGATGTTTCACCACAATAATAATAATGACACATAGTTGTTTTGTATATAAGTTTTAAAAATATCAGAAATTCTTGTTATTTAGATATGGCAAAATAGAAAAAGTCACCTTAATTAAAAGTGTTCTTTTGGTTTCCATCAGTAATATATTGTTATTTCCTTCTAGATTTATCTGTGGTTTTTCTAGTTATTTTCATAAACTTATCAACTAGTGGGTATTAATAATGTCACCAAACAAAATATGAGCCAACAGAATCTATGGATAATGGAAGAAGAAATAACTATGCACTTAATAAAATACTAAAATTTGGGTAGGGGAGAATGTGTGCAGCTGAATACTCAATACAGAGGTATGTGATTTATATTGTCTAATGTTAAACAACATACAAATATTACTTAAGAACATAGCAATTTAAAACCAGGATGATCAAATCTTTATATTTGGTATCACAAACATGAATATAAGCCTGCCATAGACAGGAGATTAAGAGAAAAAGAAGAATCAAGAGAGAGAATACATTTTCATTTTTTAAAAATAATGTGCATTTGTTGCAGTGATAAAGTGTTTAAAACTACATATATTATAAACTGTTAGGTGCTATGATAAACATCTGGTCACTATGACAATTGATTCAATTTATCTTTTTGTGAAAGATGAAATACTTTGAAAAAAGCTGCTAAAATTGCTTTTTACTTTCTGTCATTTCTAATGTGGTGATGAATAACTCATGAGCCCATTTTACTTCATACAAAATTTGAGTGACAATAATGTGTTGATGTGTTGGGTTTCAGATCCATTGTACAAATTCAGGAATGAAAACATTACATAGGTCTGGGACCTGTACTGATCACAAGTCACATCTATTTTCCTACAAATAATTCAAATGTATCCTTCTTTATGGCTTAGTAGTAATCACATATATATATATATATCTCACATATATGTGATATATATGTGATATATATATATTTTTTTTTTCTTTTTCCATTCATTTGTTGATGGACATATTCGTCTCTTTCACCTTTTATTTTTTATTCATTATGCTACTGATATAAGCATGGCATACATGTATGACCCTAGTATATCTTTAACTCTTTCAGGAAATATCCAGAAAGGAAATGACTGTGTATTGTACATGTAGGTAGCAATTTATAGAGCACTATGTTGACAATCAGGAGACAGATGTATCTAAATACTGCCAATTACCTGCCCTGTTGTTTTGACTAAGTTTTCAGGTAGAAAGTGATTTTCTGTCTGATATCTATGACTGCTATCTTCTCTATATTATATTTCCTTTTGTTTCTTCAATCAGGAAATGTGTATCAACACACACTATGTACCTAGGCAAAAGAGAAATGATTGAAAGCAAGACAGAAATATTTACTGGCTTCTTTACTGCAAATATGTACCAAAACAAAAGAAAGGGATCAAGAGATGGATAGAGTTGGTGGGAAAGGGAAAGGAGATGAAAAAAGAGATTAAGATGAATTATGCAAAGTACTAACTCCCAACAAGGAAAGTAAACACTATATATTACAAACATATACTTATAAAATATGTGGGGAGAAAGATAATTATCTGACAAAGATTGGATTGAAGATCATCTTCCAGGTGGAAAATATTTGCAATTTTAAATATTTTAATTCATCCTATTCCAAAATCTAAAATACAAAATTCCAAATAAAATATTTTGTATTTGGATTTTTGTATTGGAATGTAAGAAAGGAATTCTAAATATTAGATGAAAGAAAATATGAGTGAAATTAGTAATTATAAATAAATACTATCAATAATTGTATTTAGCAAAATTGTAAATATCAGTGAGAAAATAGCTACCTAAACCTTAAGCTTGATTTTCAAAATTAATTATTTTCAACAACTGAGTATAAAAATAGATTATTGAAATCAACTAATTCAAACAAATATGACCAAGCATTCATATAAAATATATCCAATTGATTTTTACAATGAAAGTACTTTCAGATCTTCATGAAAGAGCTAATTATTTGAGCAAGCTAAGTATTTAATATTTTCTTAGCATATAAAAAATGAGATATATAAATATGCTTGTGCCTGCATGCATAACATGTTTGAACAACTACATTTACATATGTTCATATTTGTGTGTATATAGAATTATATGTATATGTGGTATAAATGTACATAAATAGTTAAAATAGATACATATTTATCAATATGATTGTGTAACTGATAACAGAGAAAAAGATACTGTATATTATATATGCTGAAGTAATGTAAGTATCTCCCTATTGATATGGACACAAAACTCTTAGTTAATTATTAGAATTTCAGTATTAGGTGGTGGAACCACTGAGCTAAATCCCCAGCCCAGTATTAGGATATATTTAAAAATATACCTGACTATAAAATAAGAAGATTCTACACAGTAGAATTATATAAACAATGTTAGCAATACATTAAGTAGATGCATATGTAATCAAATCAGTAGATTTTTTTAAAGCTTTGAAAAATTATACAACGTCAGATGTGTATTTGATGTATTATTTAACAAAAACATAAGAATCATTTTTGCACCATTTAATTCTATTCATTCTGTTTTTTTCAAAAATTTATTTTAGTTTAATTGTTTGTCTTCATATGTAAAAGATCAAAGGAGCATTAAAGTATTATAAAAGTCATTATGTATGGATTTGTTCATCAAAACTTCTCCAAGGCTATTGTGTCTGATGGCAGATGATATCACTCATGAGATATACCAAAGATCTTCTAATATCACAGCTTTTAATTTAATATTTTATATCTATACACACATGTATGAAAGAACACACACAATTTTCATTTTCTCCCAGGAAATTGTTGTTGTTTGTATAAAATATTAACTATTTTACTGAACAGAATGAGTAGACAAATAATAAAATGTTCACAGGGAACAAGGGCACCAGTACTTAGAGAAGACACTTTGCCTGCTGATATGTTTTGCGTACAATATAAGTCAGAGCTGGATATGTAAAATCAGTCTCTGAAATTTATTCTGTACATCATCAAGTGTAATAAAAATATTCTTAACATGAATCCAGCTATATATGTAAATAAATTTGGTGCCTGTATTAGTGCATTGTCATTTCACAGATGTTTTGCCAGTTGTCCCATTATTGTAAACACACTTTAGGACAATGGCATGGAAAAAAAATGTTTGTCCTTGGAATTTTGTTCGCTGTCCAAATGTTTTATAAAGTAAGAGTAATATTGGAGTGTTAAAGTGGACAAGGTAGAGATTTTAATGAATAAGGGAAGTAGCTCACTTAAGTAATCACAGATACTAATACCATCTGCTCCATCAAAGAGCAGTTGGGGTTGTAAAGGAGCCTCCTGGTCTGAGGTAAAAATGCCAGGGTGCTTGACTGGACCTCCCAATTCCTTCCAATGGTCGAGAACTCTCCCTGGGTTCCCACTTGATGAAGTTCCATGCTTTTCTCTGCAAAACTATCTTGTTATTTCCATGTACTTTCCAAAAAAAAAAAAGGAAAAGAAAAGTCCTGAATTTGTAATATTTTTTTCACCATTTTTTTTTGCTTCAACATGAAAAAAAAATTTCAAGATTAACATTGTTGGCCCATCATTACCACAGAATGATTCTTATTTAAACAAGCATAAATGGTTCCCAAAAGTTTTTCAAATTTTTAGAAAAAATTTTAAGTAATATCAATTATACAGAAAACATTACTTATAATTGCATCTATTCTCATTGAATGTACAAGGTAAGATTACAATTTATAACTATTTTCCATAGAATATATAAAACTGTTTAAGTACCTTTTTTCCTTTTATTCAAAATTATTTTTTAGTTAATTCAAATGTATAAGACACGCTTATATTCAGAACCTGAACGTGTGTCACATTAACTTTCCTCAACTTTTTGCCATGGTTTCCCTCCAAGATATCTCTATTGTGTCAAAATAAATTCAAAGTTTAAAAGTGATTATATATTAGAAGGAGGCTGTGTGTGACAATAATAGAGTTTGCAAAAAAAAAAAAATGCCAGGCTTATTTGATTATTTTGCTGTAGAATATGCCACAAAGGAATAAAAGAAATAAAAAATATAAACTTATCTTTTTGATACTGGATGCAGTATGTTGGAAGAATCTGCATATTAATGCTCTTCATACAGAAATAGAAAAGAGATGTTCTAAGCTTAAAGCCAAGGCAATTTGGATTAATTTCAACCTGAAGTTCATAAATTCATTTAATATGGCTAAAACCAAAATAGAAAAAATAAAAACTTGTCCAACTGTGAAGGATTCATACTAAAGATCAGAGAATATCAGTAATGAGAACCTAAACATGAAAAGTATTTTTAAAAACAATACAGAATGACAGTGGTTCAGTTACAATTCAAAGATCAAATTCACACTATCTTTAATGCAAGATAAAATAAACTACACGTATGTAAATTCTATGATCAAGCCAGGTTGTGTGCATCATGATGAAATAGAGAAATGCATCAGAGGATATTTATGTCTCTATATAGTTTGTGTCTAAGTAAAATCTGACCAGTAGCCATATCTTTGTGAACTTCTCCATGAGAATCAGCCTTTGTATCAACAGACAGAAGATTCCTCTGATTACCTCCGAACGCATCCTGGGGAATTGTGAACCAGCGAATCCTCTAGGATGCATAGATCTCATTTGTATATTTCCATGTTCAGAGTCATGATGTGCATTTGTCTGCTTCTAAACTACTTTCCTTCTGGGACAATATTGCTCACCTCTAGAAATTATAAACCATTCTTAGTCATCTTTTAAAACTTTTATTCACTGAAACACGTCTAAATCTTGATGTAGGTTGTAGATAGCAGAGAAACTATAAATGTGAACTTCGTAGGCAATGAAAATGGATCAAACACTGATCTTTTGCTTTTAATATTCGGATGACTGAAAAATCAATTCAGCATGTCTTATCTTCAGTGCAGGGCAGAGCAGCATCCATGGCATTTCCAAGTCAAAGATACAAAGCCTGAATCTCAATTCTCTTTACTACAATGAGATGAAAAAGTGACTTATATATCTATGTGAAAGCTAGAATGTTGTACAGAAAATGTAGTAATCCTTTTGGTTTCACCAAGCAGTTTCAAAATTGAAAGACAGT
>NW_004624775.1:8487291-8541121 GCF_000247695.1 Heterocephalus glaber | reverse complement strand
ATTTGGACATTTAATGAAATATAAATGAGTGTTTAAATTTTGAATTTTTAAGTAAATTCAGTTAATTAATCTCTTGAAATATTTTCACCTACTGAAATAATTAAACATTGTGTTTGGTCATGGTCTCATTAGATACCCTCCATGACAGTTATATTCACTTTGAAAATATTTTTTTTAAATGTGTAGTTTTCCCTATTTAAGGTATACAACATGATGTTATGTTATATATGTAGAGAGTAAAAAAAGGCTATATATTGGGATAAATTAACATATTCATCACGTTATATATTTATACATTTTTGCTTTGTTTTTAGGCTAGAAACAGCTTAAATTTACTAATTTGACATGAGTCTTAAATACAGTAAAATTTTATTATCCAAAGTTCTCATGTTGTACATTAAATCTACACTTATCAAGCCTACATATATGTTATTTGGAATCCTCTAACCTACATCTCCCTTTTTCCTCCTATCTTAAGATTAGACCTTCTTTCTTCATTATCTACTTATTTCCAATGTATAATACCTGCTTTTTATTTAAGTTTATAAAATTATTTTTTAAAAAGATGGATTTTTTTAAATGGGAGGGGGTTTTAACTGAAATTGTGAATTAAAAAAGCCAGTTTAGTAAAATAAGGTAAATTAGTGACACATGGGAGCCATAATAAAATTCAACTTTCCACAGAAATTCACTAGGAAGGGAGGAGCAGAGGATTTACAGTTATCAGTGATACCTTTATTGTTCTATTCAGCTGTATTTTAATTAAAGCCCTAGAGGTGCAATTGCCTTTGGATTCTCTTTATCCTACAGACTTACACAGGGGAGAATATATTCATTTCTTCCCAGAAGGATGTATAATTTTGAATACACACATTATTTTTTAAAATTTTATTATTTATAAATTTAAAGGAATGATAGGTTCCATGCATTACTACATATTTAAAATTATGTTGAAAACGATCCATGTCTATACTTTTATATATCTGACTAGACAGGAAGACTACTTATTCACTTTTAATTTTTAATTTGTGGCCCAATAGATAGTCCTAAGTTTAAGGGATAATTTTCTGGACATTTTTTCTGTGGTATTCTTTGATTTGATAATGTTTTCTAAAATTTATGATCCTAATCAACAAATAAGGATAAACTTTGCTGCATGTCTGCAATGTTCTAAGACTTCACTATGTATCTGTATCAGGAGTACAAAGCTGTGAATGTCTTTCTATAGAAATACACACAAACCACACTGTTACTGGTCTGGAGGATGGATTGGATTGCGGCTGAGACTGGAGGCAGCCTGAATAGAGATTTGTGTTTTATGTTTATTTTATCAGTTTTGTGCAAAATATTAAAGCAGTGTGATACAAAATAACATTTTATTTTCCTTTTGTCTTATTTTAAGTCTTATTTTAAGTAACACTTTTTATATGAAGTATTCAAAATTATAGTCCTTTTCTGCTAATAGCTGAGTATTTGTTGCTAATTAAATTAGAGGTTGGCTTTTGCTGTTGTTTTTTGAGACAGGATCTTGCTATATAGTTCAAGTTGGTCTTGAACTCACTATGTAGCCCAGGATGATCTCCAACTCATAGCAATCTTTCTGCCTCAGGCTCTCCGAGTGCTGGGATTACATGAGTGTACCACCACACCTGACTGATTTAGATGGCCTGAAATTTTCTGCTTTTTGTAAAACATGTATTCTGAATCTTTTGGACAGTTGCTCTTGTTTTTACCCCAAGATCTCATGTTTTAAGAGTTTTTTTCCTAGTTTCTGTTAAATGGAGTATGTACTTAATATAATTCCACCATGAGCAAAGAAGAGTGCTCCAAACACAGTCTCTGCAAGATATTAGGAATTTTTAACCCATGTCACAACATTTTAGGGACAGTATTTTTAAACTTTTTGTTTGTTCATGCTAGTATTACATGATAGTGAAGTATATTTTGAAAAGATGGTACAAGTATTTAACATATTTATTCAATTTCAATCCCATTACCCACCTCTCTCTTGCCTTCCACCTTCTACTTATCCCCTTCTCCATCTCCAGAAGTCTACCTCCTTGTTTCTTGTATTCTCTCCTTTTAAAAAAAAATTCATTTTTTAAAACTTTTTGTTTTGGTTTTTCATATAAGCGAAATCATGTGACATTTAACTTTCTGGGTCCTGCTAATTTCACTTACTTAATGGTCTGTAGTTCCAACCATTTTCTGGCAATGACATGATTTTATTGTTTATGATTTTTAATACTTTTCAGTTATTCTTAGTGTCTTGAGGGTGAATGACCTGCACACTGGTATACCAATATCTTAAATGTCTTTAACAAGGGAACTTCTCACCAAGTTAAAAAAAAAATAACTAAGTCAACCAATGATTTTTTGATCTGTAATGTCTTTATTTAGTGATACAATTTGATGATGAATTTCACTCTTGGAATGGAAATTGATTTTCTCAAGAGGCAGAACTGAGAGACCTTGATGTGGGAATTTTGCAGAATTAGAGATACTTATCTCTCTAGAATCCATTCCTTAAACTTCTTCAATAGGAAGAAAGCCTATCTTAAGTCAGGTACTGTAGAAG
Source organism: Heterocephalus glaber (assembly GCF_000247695.1). Next base: position 8,538,543 of record NW_004624775.1, on the reverse strand, counting down.
CCAATAGAAGGACCCCTTTACCTTATCCTATTGTCTTTCCAATCTTATGTTTCTACTGTCTATTTTGAAATGGAACTATCAAGTTCTATGATTTCTTAATAGATTTCAGCTCATTTCAAAACTATAATTATTTTGACAATGCTACTTCAACTTATAATAATTGAATTTTGAGGTCAAATGAGTAGGATTTTAAAGCTTTCTCCTGGAGGATTATTGCATAAAATGAGTCATGTGGGAGCTCAATAAGTTTGAAATATTTTAACTTCATTTTAATTGATAATAACTATTGAAAGCATGCATCGTTATAATTTTCTAGGCTTTGAATGTTCCCAGGACTTCTACGATGATGTTTCTAATTGGTTTGTAAAAGAAAAAGTAACCATTTGATTTGAGCTAGTCCTTGAGTATCAACTGAGAAGAAATTAAATTTACATTTAAAACAATATGAGCCAGGACAGAGTACAGAGTATATATTATATGTGTATATATATATACATATATATATACGTATATATATACATATATATGTATATTATATATATATATGTATATATATATATATTTAAACCAGTGCTACCAAACACATGCTACCAAAACACATGATTTAAAATAAACCTTTTAGTTTGTATTGTATAAAATCCATCTAATTTCCCTTTTAAATTTGTTTCTTTTATTTACTTTTATTACTATATATTTTTAAAGAAATAATTGAAATGGAAAAGTAACACGCAAACTTAAAATATCGGGACTACAAAATGATCAGTAGGATGCTTCATAATTTGAATGAGAAGTATCTATAATGCCCATCAACTGAGATTGTGTTTTGCCTCCTCGTTATCTCTCCATTTCTTTTATTTCTGTGCCTGTGCTTTCTTCTGTTTCTGTTCTTTCTCTCCCCAACTTTTTTCCTCTCCAGGGTACTTGCCCATCCTCAATCACGTGTTTTGCCCGTGCCTCTATCTCCTGGGCAAGCTCCGATCTCAGTGAGTTTGTTATTAAAATAACTGATCAAGATGTCTCTCAGAATCTACCTGCTTTGGGACTCATCACATTCAACATGAGATAACCAATGAAGTCATTTTGTGCACAAAGAATATTGATTGCAGAGGACAACATATATGGTGATTTTAGTGATTGTAATGTGGAGAGTTAATAATTGCTATTTGAATATAGCAATTTCTGGTTTGGAAAAATAAGGAAAAGAATGTAGAAGACAACTCCTTATGGCCAAAATAAAGTAACAGAGACTATATTTAATCTCATCCATGTCACAATAAATATATAAACCAGAAAAGGAATATATGAGACTGAAACCATGTTTTTCAAAATGCTACACATCTATAAAAGATAATGATATCAAATGAACAGGGAAAAAAAGCCACGTGATGTTCCCAGCATACTGTCTTCAGCGAATTTTCTCAATAGGTTGCAGGGAACACCCAGGCAAACACCAGCAGACTCCTAAGACTGAGAAGATGAAACTGAATTCAAGAAATGCTAACGCAGCTCAAGTTTGCAGACAGAACACTGGCGGGAACAGAAATACACAGAAAAGACTATAGATTCTGATGAACTTCCTCTGGAATATTCAGCAGATTTTTAATTACCACATATTTGAGGAATCTCCCAAAACTGAGAAAATCATTATTTCCCTGGACTCAGAACTGATAAAGGTAACAGCTACAGTTCTTGGGTATTGTGTAGGGTCATGAGTATGTCCTAAATCCATCATAGGGAGTGAACACACCAGACTAACATTTTATGTCTGACTTTTCCAAGAATTTTTCCAACTCCTAAAGCAAGATAAAAAGCAATGATATGTGCTCACCCATGTTTATAGCAGCACAATTTGTAATAGCTAAAATTTGGAAACAGCCCAAATACCCATCAACTGGAGATTGGATAAAGAAGAGGTGGTTTTTCTATAAAATGGGGTACTACTCAGCGATAAAGAAACTAGAGACATTTATAGCTAAGTGGATGCACATCGAGGCCATACTTTTAAGTGAAATAAATAGGACACACGTGTAATTACTGAACAGTTTTTCTGGTGTGAAAAACTAAAAGTGTAAATAAAGATCAAAATGTTTAATTGAAATTTTGTACAATATAATGACTGTCTGTGAAAGCTTGATTTTTGATAGCAAAAAAAACAGAAAATAAATCAAAGATTCACCAGCAAATGAAGAAAAAGCCAAAAATATGTTATATTCCATAACAGAATGCTTCTTATCAATTAAGGGAATGAACGAATGATGCATGCAACAGCACAAATAATCACAAAATGATTATGTGGAGTGCAAAAGTCAGAAAAATGAGTATTTCCTCTACAATTCTATACATAAAAATCTCTTAAGAATCAAACTAAACTATAGTTACATAGTTGGGATAAAATCTTGGGAAGTGGGGTTAGAGACCTCAAAGGGACACAAGGTAACCTATGGGTATTTTTGTACCTGAACTCTCTGAGTTATGGAGATGGTGTCACAGATGTACATAAACAGTACAGGTTACCATACTGTACACTTTAAACCGATGCAGGTGAATATATGCAAATTATAACCTCAATGAGCATAAATTACATAACTGTGTGCATTGTAGTTATACATTTCTGTTTCCTGAAATTGCTGTGAATTAGATTAACTAGGCTGTCATTTCAGTATCTGTAAATAACAATATCAGACACAGATACCTTATTTAGAAAATCTTCCAAAAATATTGATTTTGAGGCATTTTGTTTTTTTCTTTCTCCAAGATCCATCTCAGTGGTCAGTCATGCACAATAATACTTAGTTATTTTTAAATTGTGAAATAAAATTTCTTAGTCTTTGCTTTCCTCATACCCCAACTCTACAATCCCCTAAAATTCACTGCTCATTTCAACTCAGAGAAGAATCTCTAAATTTAGTTCATGTATATTGAAAGGAGGTTGATATATGGAAAATCATGCTCTTATTTTTTTGTATTGAAAAACTATCTTTAAATAATAATGCTCAATCTGCCACTTAACAAATCAGTGTATGGGAGGGTTGATAATATTTCTAGATGACAGATCAGTTTAAAAAAATCTCTAAATTGCTCTTTAATCAGAATAATACTCAGGGAGACTGAGTATCCAGGCAACCACACTGAGACTGCAGAAACTGATAAGAAGGCATCCTCAAAACCTGGGGAGAAAATCAGTCAGTTCTCTCTTTTGTAATAAAAGTGTGTTACATCTGATAGCATGCATTTTCTGGTGGTGAATATAAATGATGGGAATTGCTTTTTAAAAATCATATGACTATTCAGGATGCTGAAATGTTGTACTGACATCCCAAGTCCAGATGTTCTTTACAGTTCATATGGCTGTCTTTACAGCATGGTGGAGTGTTAAGGGCACCCTTGGCAATACCACAAACTGACTGTAATGGAGCATCTATCCTTGAAGAGCTGATGTTCTGTAGGATATAACAGATCATTTTTAGTATATGTAAAGGAGACCACAGTGATGTAGGTAGAGTTTATAATGCAAAATATGTCAGGCCAGGGTGGGCATGTGAAGTGCTGTGCATTAGCAGCTTTTGTCCTCCTTGCAGAAATGCCTCATTATAGGCAGGAAGCTGCCTTTGCATGACTCACATTATTTCTTTACTTCATCTAGGTACATATTGTGCTTGGTGCAAAAATCATCCACTCCGAAAAGCATTAGTATACAACCTTCTTTCTGTCACGAGTTAATTTCACCCCTGTCCTTCAACAGTATTATTTTTAATTTAATTTAAATTTTTATTAGTATGTGCCTGCAATACATAATAATTATATTCATCTTGGGGAGTTGGTGCATATACATATCAAATCTTAATCATGTTTACTTCCATTTTCCCTCTCAGCCCTCCTTTCATTCTCCATCCCCAGATCCCCTTCCCATCTCCACAATGCCTATCTCCATCTCCTATCAAGTTTCTTCTATTTTGCTCTTTAATTTATTTATTCTTCGGGTTTCTTATATAGAGAAACCATCTGATATTTAACCTTTATCTGATTTATTTTACTTGGCATTATGTACTTAACCAAAGATATTACCTGTACTACACTTTTAAAAATACTCTAGGAAATTCTTGGCAATTTATGAGCCAAAGCACCTTAAAGTAATGTTGCAGTATGAGGCAACTGTTTCTAGAAGCAAAGATGAATATAAGAGGTATTACCTTATTGAAAGAAGGGAGGCGGTTCAGAGGGCCCCAGGGAAGGCCTCAGGTGAAACTCTGCAGTTTATTAAATGGAAATCTGGAGAGAGCAGGAAGAGATTATGATTTTTAGCACCCATGTTAGGGATGTACTCTATTAAGAGCTGGTGCAAGGATTCAATGCAGTGATTCAAAGTACCTGCCCTATTTGCCACATTGGAGTTGTTTAAGAAATTTCAGTTTTCTATCACCTTTTTGAATAATTTATTGGAATTGATAAACTAATTCTCTTTGATTTGGAAAGTATTAATTTAGTTTTGAAAAAACTCGTTCCACCCTAGGGAAGAACAAACCCATGTATTCCAGCAAATCTACAATAGAAAGGAAGGTGAATGGAAATCTAATTCCCAAAAGGTAACCTTTACTAGGGCTATTAAACTGCCTCAATTCCAATTTATGTCAGGTAGAGGTGTTCAACTGGGTCTACAGATTCCATAGGATAGTTGGCTTCATTGGAGGCACCAAATGTATTTCCAACAATGAAATTATGCTGCCCAGTATAACTACTATGGTATCATTAGGTTCAATTAAATTTTTTGCTTAGCTCTTAACTTTAGATAAATGTTGATATTTAAATAAGAAAAGAACAATATTATTATGTTTACAATTTTATGTTAATTAGCTTGATTTCTATAATATCATTTCATTAACTATTTAAATGATCACATTGAACAAAATTATAAAAATTAAAATGCTTTACCTTTGACTTTCCTCTTGGACTGCTTTTTGCTTAAAAATATTTATCTTCATTCATTTATTCATTTACTAAGCAATTAACTCCTGCCCTGTATGATGCTAAATGCAGAGAATATACCCATAAATAAATCAGAATTGGTTCAGGCATTACATCATTTACAGCCTAATGGAAAGCATGAATATTAAGCAATAATAATAAGCATAAAAGCAAATAGCTGAATGATAATTAGGAATAATACAGAGTGCTATCAGAACATATAATGGGAAGCCTGAATCTAGTCTGAAGGTGCTGAAAGACATTTAGGAAAACATCTTTGGGATAAATAATGGTAAGGACTTTGGTCTTATCTCTGGGGTTATCAGGAACTTGCTAAAGTTGTTTACACATAAGATGGCAGTATTTTTTTGTGTGTGCAAAGAATACTTGTACTGCCTTATGAATTAGAAAGATACATGTATAATTTTAGCACGACTAAAAATTTATACATTTCAGATTAACTTACAGTCTTCAATTGAAATAGTAAACTGAAGGATGAGATAAACATATTTTATAGATTTAATGAATCTGGAGGCTGAAAATTTGGAAGATAACAACCTAAGCCTTAAACAGATGTTTAGGTTGAAGTACTTATGGCATATCTAAGGGAAGACTTTGCAAAGACAACTTCTTTTATGAATTTGGAGCTCAGCAACCAAGGGTTTTGGTGATTTTCTTAAACTTCCCAGGGAGTCTATTATTCTGTCATGGTTGAAAACACTGATTTAGTAAGAATGCTAGTAACAACCCTAGATAGTTTTCTAAAATCAGCTGTCAAAACTGCAACTGGCCAGCAAAGGCCTTCATCTCCCTAAATGGTATTTTTTTATGCTATATTCTACCCTTCGTCTTTTTTTCTCACAGTAAGTGCCAAGAATATTTGGATATGTGGGAAGATTTTAAAATACTATCACTTTTTCTCTTATCTGTGTTTTTCAACTATATGTATACAAAAGGAACATAGCCAATAAGAGTGAGCATTTTTTCATAGCCAGGAAAGTGTTCAGTATCCATCTCCCATCCAAGTGTATCATGCTTTGATAAGTGCAAGTGGAGGTCTGTTGATGCTCAAATGCATGGTCTTCACATGCACTACTATAGTCTTTGATCAAGAGCCCATTGAACAGCACTGAAATTGTTGGGGGATGGATCTGTTGCCAAAGTGTGAATCATGGGATCAATAGAATTTTTAAGAGCTTTTAATGAAGAAGATGATTTTTTGTGTGTTTATATGGCCTCACACATAAAGAATCTTAGCTGTTTCCCATCTTCCTTTGATGTTACTCCCTGTCCCTAAACATATTTTCTCCTAAGGTTTTGGACATCTGACCAAACCATTGACACTTCTCATAAATCACTAATCTCTCCTTCAGGTAAATTTAAGAACAAAATATACACACATGGTGAGCTCCTATTAAAGGCATTTCCTTCATTCTATCACAGAGTCGCATCACAATGATAGAATATTCTCCTTGCAGCAGTCTCATCACCATGGAAAATCACTGGAAAAGGGAGCTCACACAGTTTGCCTCCTCATTCCGCTACTCTTTGGGAATGGTACATGAAGCCACAAATGCCTGAGCAGAGAGGGATCATAATGAAGCAAAGTCAGACACACTGGCCATGCAAAGAATCTGCTTGTACAACTTGCTTATGTTTTCAGGATTGATTGAGACCTATGTACACTGCCTATATTGGTTATGATAAGTAAAACAGTCAAAATATGATGGACCATTCAGATTACGTGATCACCAGGTGCCTACAAGTCAGGACATCGCTCTCTCCTAGAAATGTGGTGAGAAGCCAAGGCATGGTTATGTAATATAAGCCTGGTTATTAACAAAATACTGCAGCAAAATGCCTGATCCTAATGATCCAAATGATCTTAGAAGCTTCCCAGAAGCCTAGTGAAAGATCTCAATCTGTCCCAGAAACTTGTAATGCTATTGAAAGCACTAAATTATGAAGTCAGTTGGCAACGCTTATCTCTCTGCAGACAATACCAGCTGTACAGCCTGTTCTGCATTGAGCTTTCCTAAAGCTGGCAATATTTGGGTTGCTGAATAAATGGACATTGTTGAAACCAAAAGCCTCATTTTCTCAGTGGTTAGAAACAAGATGTACAATAATTTGTCTCATAGAAGTAGACCGCAGAAATGTGATAACGAGGTGGTAGGTACTTCTGTTTACTTATTTTTATTTTTAAGATTATTTTATATGCTTTTAATTGACAAAATTGATTAATAGCATGATGTTTTGAAATTATGCATTACATCACTTATCATTTTTTACATGTGATCAGAATACTTAAAATGCACTTTTTAAAGCAATATTCAGGTATATAAGACCATGTTATTAACTATAGTTTCCATGATGTAGAATAGATATCATGAATCTATGTTATGTAGCTGAAATTTTGTATCATTAGAATAACATACCAATTCCCCCTCCACCTCAGTCTAGCCTCTGTAACTGCCATTCTGCTCTCTACTTTTATGAGTTTGATTGTCTTAGGTTCTGTATATGAGTGAGTCTTGCAGATTTCATCTAATATAATGTTTTCAAGGTTTATCTGTATTGTTCAAAATAATAGAACCTCCCTTTTCAAAGGTGAGTAGTACTCCACTGTGCTTTTACATACTACATTTTCTTTATCCAGTTATCTATCTATTGATAGATACCTAATTGGAGTATTTATGTTGGCTATTGTGAATAACCCTATAATGAACATGGTTATGTAGAAATCTCTTTGTCATGATTTTACATACTTCAGCTGTATTCAGTAGTACGGTTGGTGGATCTTAGGATAGTTCTATTTTTTTAAAAATTTAAGAACCTCCATACTATTTTCCATAATGTCTGTGCCAATTTACATTCCCCCCAACAATATGCCAGGGCTCAATTTTCTCCACATCTTCATTAGCATTTTTATTGCAATGGAATTTTTCTGTCATTTTCTGGCACACATGTATATTATCAATCCATTTAGGAACTACTGGCACACATGTATATTATCAATGCATTTAGAAACTACTTACACTTTACAAATATCACCAATATTATCAATATAGTAGATTATCGATATGTTCTATAGAACTGTGAAGTTATTGAGAATTTTTTGAGATTTGTTATGACACAGTACCAGAGATCTGACCTAAAATCTTTGGATTCCATGATATTAGAACAAGAAAGAAAACAACAAATGCAACAAAAGTACAAGTATAGGCAGGAGAAATAGCTCTGTACCATTTGTCAAGGCTTCCAGTAAATAAAGCTAGAAAATCAGATACAATTGGAATAATCAATTATTAATAATGAAATAATATATTTGTAATTTATTTGATAAAATATACTCACATTCCATATATATTAAGTTGACTAATAAATGAGAGTACAGTAAAAAAAAAATCAGATCTGCCTCTTTTAAGACTTTTGGTGGCATTGATTTTTATAGTTTCTTATGGACTATGTTTGTTGCAGAAATCTCGGAAAGAAATACACAGGGACATAGAATTTGGATAAAATAATAAAATTTCTTCTCATGAGGGGACTGAACGCCAGAAACCGGTCTGGTCGGTATCCGCGCCCCTTTTGTTCATCATTTCCCTTTTTATATCCTTTTTAGCCATTATCTCATCCCTAGTGGTCTTTGATATGTAAATACAATTCCAGTTCCTATTTACAAGTCACAGACACAGGATAGGGCATATACATTGTAAATTCACCCTGGCATGGTAACTTTGTTAGGTTAATGAAGTTACTGGTTAGAGTCCGATAATCCTCACCTTAAACAAGGAGTTACAGGAAAAGCAAATCTTAAAAAAACACATTACTTATTTTGCTTCTACAACTACCTTAATATTCAATCTATTAAGTTATCTAAAACTTTTCCATATCATGTTAAATGTGCCATATGTTTATTTTTATGTTATAAAGGAAAAGGTCGTCACTTTGATTTTGATTAAAAATTAGTAGTTTCTTACAGGTCAGTAGGATATATATGGGAGTTCTGCTTTTTGCTTGTGTTAGAATGCAAAAACTATAAATTGAGAAATATTTATAAGAAAGGTAAAGTGATCTACTAAGTGTACAATAAGAGAGATCCAAAACAAAATTCCACTTACGTGGACACCCTACAATTCATAATCTGGCATTCTAAATGGATGGGGGAAAGTTGTTATTTCTCCCTAGCTTTCATTTTATTTTAAAGTCATTGTGTAATAATTCTTGAAATGCTGAGTATTTCTCTATTATAATTGTGTATTTCATGGTTTTGATATATTACATTCATAAATAACTGCATAACTCTTTTGTTTTTAATATACAATAACCCAGGTTAATGGAAATAGATGATTTCTTGGCTGTAAATGGTCCTATTTCATCATCTTCCCAAATATATACTATTCCTCTTTAATTTAAAGGTATTGGATCTGTGATGTGATGATCATTTCTGTATCAAATGGCTCAAACCAAGCCTCTATCAGATGTTCATTTTGAAGTTTAAAAATTAAGTAACTTCAAAAAGATACACTTTTGTTTGGGTATATTTCTCAAACCATAGATTATGTCACTCTGCTGATGACAATTTTCTATTGAAATTTCTATTTTCTATTGTCAATTTTCAATTGCTAGTAAATATCTCCAATTATAATCTGATATTTAAATGTCACCTAGGACCTCCTATGTCCACTTTTAAATCTGAAAACACATTTTAAATGGGATCTTTTTCAACTGCACTCTCTACCTGTATTAAATAGCAACTAAAACATTTCTCAAGGATAATGGGATCCCCTTAACCTATATTACTTATCAATGTTTTCATAAAAGAAGCACATTCTGGGGACTCTTAGAAATAAGACTTGACGACACATGATAAGACATTCACTCTTGTCTAAGATTTTGAGTCAATTTCTGATCTTACAGCAAATAATTTCTAACAATTTTTATTAATTTATCTGTGGGTAGCACTGAACACAAATTCTACTGAATCAACTGAGCCAAAATTTCTAATACTGCACACTTATACAACCCAATTTTATGATTTTTTTAAATTAACTTTATTGGTACATTTTAGGTATACATTATGATCACTTTCATCATTGAGAATTTGTACCTGTACATGATATATCTTAGTTCTTGTTTTTTCCCATTCCCCTTCTCTCCTTTCCAGCCCTCCCTACTTTCAAAAGCTTTGATTTCATGTTTTTCGTCTTTTCTCATATTTTTTCTCTCCCTCCTTTCCTTTCCCCACACACCCTACTTCCCATTCCCCTTTGAATTTTGCTTCCTATTTCACATTATCTATCATACATTTTGATCCTCATTTACACTTTCAGTTTTTCACACCAGAGAAACTATTTGGTATTTACACGTGTGTCCTATTTATTTCACTTAAGAGTACAACCCATTCTTAGACACATTCTTTATGAATTGCTGAAATAAATTTAAAATACTTTGTATTTTTAGGTGTATCAATTCTGATGGATCACTGTAGATAGATCAATATGGAAGATATTAGGAAGTACAGATTTCACTCTCTGGAAGAGTAAACAGATGAGTTTAATGAGGATTAGAACAGTAGAGATGATAGAAGATTAAAAGGTTATTTTATGTAATACCCACATGGATTTCAACTACTTTTAAAAGATCAGCCCACAGACATAGGAAGATTTGCTCTGTGGAGATCAACTTTGTTTTGGCATAATAACTTTATGTTGTAGTCACGCTGGGTTTCTTAATATTAATCTCAGATTCAGTGAAGGTTTGAACTTTTCCAAAGGATGATACAGATGGAAAGTCACTAATAATAATATCCAAACACACATGTATTGACTTGCATTACATTTATAGCCATGGCTTTCTGCCAGCTGATTTTTATATTTTTGTCCAACTTGCTCTAGTATGCTATTTGAAAAAAATAGGAGACAGTAGATAACAACAGAAACTACCCAGAAGTGAAGGTGCTTTCCTCCAGAAAGAAAATAATTATGTGGGGTTGGGGATTGGGAAATAAAGATGAGTTACGAACAACTCATCCATCTATCTATCTATCTATCTATCTATCTATCTATCTATCTCATTAAGGAATATATATATGTATTATTTTACAGGGAAGTGTTAATCAGCCATATGAATGAATAAAATGTATGATATATATGTATGTATATATTCATACACATACATATATATATATATATGTATGTACATGTATGGTGTAGTATTATACAGCCATAAATAAGAAGGAAATCCTGTTATTTGTGAAAATGTTGATGGAACTGGAAGACATTATGTTAAGTGAACTAAAGTAGGCACAGAAAAAGTATCACATGTTCTATCTCATTTGTGGAAATAAACATACAAACAAAAAATAACCTGAAAATAGAAGACAGACTATCAAGGACTAAGGTCTGGGAAGGAGACTGAGAGGAGAGAGAAGGGAGAATGAGAAAGATTGGGGTAGAATAGAAGGGAAGGTGGCTATAATCAATGCATGATATATGCAGGTGTGGAAATGTCAGAGTGAATCCCATTAATTTGTAGAATTAATATATGATAATTATAAAAAAGCAACAGAATGTCTACTAGATGGCTCCTGGAGAGATTAAATCAGTCTCTTATGTCTAGTAACTTGTGTCCATCCAGAAGAGATGAGACACATTCTTAGTTTACATAAATTAGGCAAGCCCTAGGTTATGTATGCCCAAATGCACATATTTATGAGTGAGTAGATAGGAGAAATTAATTTTCAATCTTCTCCTATAGAGTCGATGTAGGGGATTAATTTGAAGCATGTTGAGAGGAGGAGGGCCTATGATCAATTTTAAAATTTGCATTTGGATTTTCAAATGCACACAAATATTCCTCACTCACATTTCTGTGGCTGTCAGAGAAAATATTTAGTGAAGAAGATATGCATCCAATTATGCAATATACCATATTCCATCAAACCAGAGTATAATTGTAAACAGTAGCATTTTAATATAAGTGATACATATATATAAAACCCAAAAATCAGAGCATGATTATTAGAAAAAATAGTTTTTTCCTACATAAATTCATGATCACTATATGTAATCTAGATTATGCAGACTTTTAAAAAATAGAAAATAAATATGCACAACCAGTCACAGTTAACTTGTTGACATCTTTCTTGCAGTCTATTTTTTTTTCTAAGTAATTTTTCCATCCTCTGTTGACATCACTTAATTAACAAGACACCTGGGAGATATTGTTTGGCATTTCACAGAAAATGTCAGAGTAGAGTGAAATGGGGATACATTATCCACTTAAGTTTTACACTGAAAAAGAATCCCACAACCAGATATGACTCAACCTCTCCAACTTTGACCCACATCCATACCCTTACCATCATGAAAAGTTCAGATTTTGCTGTAGCTTTTAGTAAACACCTCTCATATTTGCATGATAAAATCCTAACTCCAAGGTGATGATGTTGAGGTGGGCTGGGCCTTTGGAAGATAGTCAAGATAGAGAACAAAGCCACAGAGTGCTCTCAGGCTATGTCTACACTACGGAAAGGTCAAGTGAGGATGCAGTGAGAAAACAAGCCAGGAAAAGAGACCTCATCAGAAAGTAAAGCTCTCACCATCTTGGGTTTGAACTTCCAGCCTTCAAACGTGTGAGAAATAAATATCTGTTTAAGCCACTCAGTCAATATTTTGTGATGGCAGAACAAGTTGACTGAAACTATATCTTGTTGATTATACATTCTTTATCCAGGTATATTCATTTATGCTTTCTTTTATTTCCTCTGAGATGCTCAAATGTAAACCCATAGCTAATGACATTCAAGGGATAGACACCTTAAAACTTGGACACAGCATGCGTTTCTTATCTCTGAATTCAAAGATAAGCTCATGTTGCCATGAGCTCTATTTGATGCCCTAGTTATTTGTGTCATTGACTAAAAATGCTATTTAAAAATACATATAAATATCTTTTCTGTTGATTTTCTTCTCTTGTTGCACATTAAAAGAATTCGCCTTCACTTTTTAAATATTATATTGGTCACTTATCCAAGATTCTCTGTTAGAATTTAGAAACTTTTTATACTACTGCATTAATATACCTTCTTTAAGTGCTTCCAATAGAAAGCTGATATTCTTTAATAGTGCAAGAAAATATATTGCATATTTAAAAAGGATGATTGAAGATGTGAAGTGCCAGTTGTCATATCCGAGTCACTGAATAATGTGAGAGAAGACATCATGCCCCCCAAACATCTCAAAAACTAGACACTTTCAAAGGATACAACATAAACTTTATACTTATTCTGTGGGCCAGTTAAATGTATTAAAAAATTGGTAAAGGATTTACTGCCAAATCTAAAACACTGACAGTTCTTAATGTTCACTTCTTCATAATACTTTTACAAATGGTTATTAATACTAGTTGCTAGTTTGTTGTTGTTGTTTGTATTTTTATTTTTTTGATGCTTGGAATATAGTAGTTTAAAATGGAAAGATAATTTTCTCTCATGTGAATTACATTTTAGTTGAGTAAGGATGATAGGGGTGGATATTCAAATAGACTAGTTTGCATGTTTACAGTAGAGGAAATATGTCCAGAAAATAACCAGTACAATGGAGAAAAATAAAGCATGATCCAGACCACCTTGGAGAGCAAGGATGGAGACTTGGTCATCTTATGTCAGTGCATTAAGCACAGTCCTACAAGAAGTATAGGGTCAAGCACTATCAATACCTGAGAGACAGGCATTAAAATTAGTAGAAAAACAATTAACAGGTCCTCAGGCAGATTAATCAAGGTAGAGAAGTAAGGCCACTTTGGGTTAAAATAAATGAGTGTAGGAGAAATGGCAGATGAAAACCAAGCAGTAGGTGAGTGTCTAGGTCATGTTGGCTTTATAGACTGTGATTAAAATTTTTTACTTTATTCTAGGCTGTGAAGCTACTGGACCATCTGGATCAGAAAAATGAAACTGAGTCATTTGTATTTGTAAAGAGATCTCCAGATACTGCACAGAGAAGAGACCCTAAGAGGCAGGAAGGGCCGAGGGTCAGGTGAATGATCCTGGCATATTCCAGATGGGGCATGACGGTGGATGGGTTATATTCAGAGGTGAGCAGTGGACAAATTTATCTATATAAGAATATATATTCTCCTATTTTCTGATGTTTGGACTTTGTACATGGAAAAAAATCAAAAGACAAAATAACTAGAAATTTCATAGTTGTCTAGATTGAAAAATTGAATGAATAACATTGCCCATCACAGAGATGTGAGGCAAAACAGAAGTAAAAAATTTGGTTCAGAGTACTGAGAAGAAAATGCATACATATTAACTATGGGACAACTAATTTTATAAACAAATGAATCTTATAAACTAATCAAATTTGTATTTAACTTTGAAGAGCACAAAGAAATACTGAATGTGGAAATGTGTCCAATAAACTACTTGGCTACGTTCTGCATCTGTAGGTCAAGCTGTACTCAACCCTATCCTGCTCCTGTTTCTCTATCATAACTGAGTTCAGATTTCAGAAAATTGTTTCTACTGTTGCTCTGTTCCCACTTGCAGATTTTCTACTCATGGTCAGTGGCTCCCTTTCATCTGTGTTCTCATTTGAATGAACAAGTGGCAAAAGAACACATGTGACATTTAGGGTCAGGATAAGCAAGCCGCTGGGCACTCTGAGAAGAAAAAAAGACTTGGCTGAAGGCACAGCATGTTCCTCACTACTGGACAAAACACAAGCAATGGCACTGTGAAGCTGAACCAGCACACTACCCACCCCTGATTCCTAAAGCACCTGATGTGCTGCCAGAGAGACATTAAGGTCACCAAGTTTGTTGTTCTTTTAAAAAATAAACATTAAAATTCAGATAATGCCCCCAACCCACAAGTATAGAAAACAGTGACTTAAACTTCCTGACCATCATCAGGATGATTCTTCAGCAATAATCAGGACTGACAGATTCACAATAGGCTGTTATTTTTCTTTCCATGGAAGTGTTTAGAGACCAAAATCTTGACTTCTCCATCTCCTTAGTATTCTTCACTATGCACACAGTCTGTCCATAAAATAGCTATTGAAATGTTATAACATTGACTACCAGCTTGAAGATCTGATGAAAACATAGTGCTAATTTATTAAAGATGAAAGCAAATGAGAACAATCTAAATTTTTTTGTGTGTCTCTCTGTACTGGCTTTTCTTTCTCCTGTCCCTTGCTCTTCAGATCTCACTCAGAGAGATGTGACCCATCTTCAAACATACACAAAGATGAGGCCCGAGATGATTTGCAACCTTACTTGGAATTTGTAATGATCTCACCAAATACCCTTTCTGTGTGTGTGTGCGTGTACATGAGCTTCTTTAGAACAGTGATTGATTATGATGACTTTTGGTTAGAGAAGTATTTAATCCAAATCCTAAAGAGATATACTCGTGAATAAAATAAATTTTCCCTGAGCAAAATAAAATCATATATATGATAAAATCATATATATATAATAAAATCATATATATATAGAAAGCATATATATATATATGATTTTATTTTGCTCAGGAGGATTTTTTAATTTTTATTTTAAGTAACATAGTTTACTGAATCCAAACTATCATTGTGAAAATTAATCTAAGACATTATAATCTTTATTAAGTATACTTTTTAAAATTACAGAATCATAAATAAGAAAAAAATCATCAGTCCCATGATGAACAATGCATTGTATGACCATGCTACCAATCAGCTTTCAGCAGCAGTCTTCTGGACATGTGTATACTCAAACAACACTTGGGTTAACTAAATAATATTATGTGTTATAACCCATTTTAATTATTTAATATTTTAAAGTATAGTGATGTTGCAAAGGAGGCAGGTCTCTGATTCACATATACATTCATGGATCCAGATTGAGAGTGGCCCTTCCACCTTCAACAGCCCTTTTCCAAGGCTGTGTTGTGTGTTGACACTATGACAGCAGAGGGGAGATGAAAGTGTAGATACTCACACAGTAGTTCTTATGCCCAAGTAGGAAAGGCTGTCCTTTACCTCTCGTTAGCAACATGCAAGGATTGAATCAACAACACATCCAACTGCAAAAGAGACTGCAAAGCAAAGTCTGCAGGTGAGGCAGCCCACGTCTTTTGTCTGATCTCAGCCTGGTTTAACTTATAGGGTTATTTTAAACCTAACTCAGTTTGATCTTTTTTGTTTGAGGTCTCAAAGCAAACTCCTTTTCTAACTCTGCAAGGACTCCCATTTTTTCAGTCTGCCCTTTTCCTTCATTTTTAATCCTATCTACATTCAATTTCTTTTTCTAATATTATAATAAATTCAGCTACCACCAACCTGTACACACAAGTAAAGTCTGGTCTTCCAGCCTCTCCTCTGGGGGTGTTAGGCCAGGCAAGGCCTCTGGATTGCCTTCCAAGACACCACAGCTATGCAGCTTAATAAATGAAGTAATGTAGATAAGTTATCAACTTCTGAAAAGGTTAATTCCCTTGGCACTAACCAACACCATATATATTGAGGTTGTTTTAAAGTACCAATTTTATATGAATTAAAATAACTCTAGCTTCTGTAATAATTAACCCTAATATATAAATGCTTTAATAGTAGAATAGTTAATAAAATCCTATTGATGTCTTTGGGCAATTGATGACTCAAATGCTCAAGTCAATGGTAGTTTTGTCAGCTTAATTTAGCATTCAAGATAACCCTAGTCCAAGACTTGCAGCCATTGGAGGAGGAAATGAGAAGACAGGAATCTCATGGGCCAGACTTAGAAATGCTACATATCCTCTATCCATCTCCCAGGTGTACCCCCTATGGCGCCTCTTAACTGAAAATGTCTGAGGCTGTCTCTGCTGGACAGAGAGATGCACAGAAGGCTTCTTTGTTCAGAGCAGAAAGACAGAGTTGCAGTGGAGAGCCAGCCATTTCTTCTACATATGAATTGCAATGTTTATAGATAATTATTTGGAATTAAAATGGAATGGGTTATAATTATTATGTTAGGTCAATTATTTCCTGCTGAATTATGCTGACATCTTTGTACATGCAGTGAATTCTCTCTCAGTCACAGTGTGAAATGTGATTGCTACAAGGTCTGCTCTGAGATTCATCCAGAAAAACTCACACTGGTGAATCTTGGCTTTGGTCCTCATACAGAGTAAGCCTCTTCCTGAATTTTTTTGCCTTCACTCAACTAACATTTGTCTTCTGTTTTTAATAAATCATAAGTTCTGAAGGTCATACTTATTTAACTTAAGAGCACTCTTTCTTTTTAAAACTGAATGCTACATGCAAAGTAAAGTCATTTTAACTCTATTCAACTTTGACTTTCCCAATAAATATCTCTAAGGCATACAGGATTATTCTGTGGTGATGAAGAGTTAAATTCCAGAAATAAGTACAGGCATGGAATAATTAAGTATACAAAAGCCTATAATCCTAAGTTACCACTTTATACCCAGAGTTCCAAAATTATACAACAAGTTTGATATGAAAAATATCTTAAAATTATTTCTAGCAAAAAATAAATAAAAGCTAAAGAAGACATGTACAAAAATCATTTTATACATAATATTTTGACAGTTCATTAATATAGCTTATTAAATATCTAATAACCTATGTTATATTTAAATTGTTTAAAATTGGGAAAAATTATACTTATTAAAATGATATGATTTGATATTCATCCTACATCAACAACTTCCATATTTATATATAAATACTTTTTCTCAGCATAGTTGTTTTTATATGTTTATATCTATGTGTTATTTATAATGTGTGAATATTAGGACATTTTACCAAAATAAAAGTATTCTCTATTTAATGACTTTATCTACATAACAAACATGTATAAATACTTTATATAATAAGAAAATTTAGATATGAAAGCAATTTTATTACTATTACTTTGATTATAAAACAGTAATTTTAGGAAATTCAACTATTAAAATAGCAAAACATACTAAATGTAAAAGCATAATAAATACAAAATCACTCATAATTCCTATATACCTGTGTTTCAATTCTGTATTTTTCTTATCAAATAATAGCCTTCTGATGCTCATTTTTATCATAAATTCTCTGATAAAAAAATCTTTATTTTCTCATGTCAGTCTTCCATACCCATACTGCTAAATTTTTACCCACTTTTCCCTTCCCAATGTTTTTGCTGAACAACATCTATACAGTTAGAAAAAATACACCATCCTGCTATTTTTGGTAGCATGCCAACTCATACCAGAAGTGAAAAGATGGTAATTCTTGTGTCTTATCATTTTGGTGTTACAGCTGAAACAGAATTCGAGAGCTCAACTCCCAACCAGACACACTCACATTCATCCCTCTGTCTGGGTTTAATCTCAAGCAAAAAATGCTTCTGAGAAATTGAGGAGAGGAAAGGAAAGGAAAGATATTCCTGCAGATTCTTCCCAGGAGGCCCCGAGGCAGACCAAGCAGTGTATTACAACCTAAAAGATGATATTTTTAACAGTAAATTCTGGTAGTTTAATGTGTCTCTCCAGGTTTTATTCCATTGTTAACTATGTGTAATGGAGCTGTAAAGTCTGATTCTTCATGGCGGAAAAAAAAAGTGGTTTTTGAGGGGAAGATTGGGTTAACACTTGCTCGGGAGTGACTGGGTCTAAGATGGCTCCAAAATGTACTGCCTGGTAAAAGACTAGATGAAGGAAATTAGCAACAGGCTATAAGAAAATAATACTTTGATATTCATTATATAAAAAGATGTAGTTATAGAGTAATTGCAGGTTCACAGAAAAACTGGGATAAAAGTATAGAGATTTCCTATATATCCCCTGCCCCATGCATGACCTTTCCCATTATCAATAACCCTCACAGAATATTGCATTTGCTACAGCTGATGATCCTATGTAGACACACCATCACCCAAGGTCCATAGTTTACATTAGTTTTCACTTTGATGTTGAACATTCTACAGGTTTGAATGAATGTGTAACCTGTATCTACCATTACAGAAGCAGACCAGAATACTTTCACTCCACTAAAAGCCTTTGCTCTCTTCCATCCCTCTAAGTTTTGGCAACATCTTATCTTACTGTCTCCATAGTGTTGCCTTTTCCACAATGTCATAGAGTTAAATTATACAGTATATAACATTTTCAGATTGACTTCTTTCACTTAATGATAGCCATTTAACTTTCCTCCATATCTTCTCATGATTTGATCACTCATTTCTTTTCAATTCTGAATAATTTTGCATTGTCTAGGTGCACTCTAGTTTTTTTTATTCTTTAAGTTTATTGGTACATTTTAGGTATACAATATGATAACATTCATCGTTGGGAATTTGTATCTTTACATGATATATCTTGGTTCTTATTTTTTCCCCGCTCCCCTTCCCTCCCTTAAGCCCCTCCTTTCCCTATACAAAGACTTTGTTTCCATTTTTTCCTTTTCTCCTATTTTTTCCACTCCCTTCTTTCCTTTATCTTCCCAAATGAAGTAAAAGAATCATACCATAGCCATAGGTGCACACCCATGTTTATAGTGGCACAGTTTGTCATAGCCAAAACTTGGAAATAGCCCAATTGCCCATCAACTAAGAAGACGTGCACTTTTTTTATATAAAATTGAGTACTACTCATCCATAAAGAATGAGAAACTAGAGACATTTATAGCTAAATGGATGCACATTGAGGCCATCCTCTTAAGTGAAATAAATAGGACACACATGTGTAAATACCGTAGAGTTTCTCTGGTATGAGAAACTGAAAGTGTAAATAAGGATCAAAATGTGTAATAGATCATGTGAAACAGGAAGAAAAGGTCTAAAGGGGAAGGGGAAGTGAGAGGGGTAGGAGAAAAGAAAGAAGGCACTCCAGTTTTAATGTATTCACCTACTGAATGCCATCTTATTTGCTTTTAAAATTTGGCAATAATTAATAAAGCTAGTATACATATCTATGTTCAAGTTTCTGTATGGATATGTTTTCAATACGCTGGTAAATACCAAAGAGCTTAATTTCTGGGTTGTATGTTAAGAGTATGTTTAGTTTTATAAGAAAGTGCTAACCTATCTTCAACAGTGACTATACTATTTTGCATTCCTACCAAGAATGAATGAGAGTTTCTGTTGCTCCACTTCCACACCACCATGAAGTGTTGTCAGTGCTCTGAATTTTGGCCATTTGATTGGGTATGTAATTGTATCTCATTGTTGTTTCAATGTGCATGTCCTGATGACCTGTGATGTGAAACCTCTTTTCATACAATTGTTTGCCATTTGTATATCTTTTTTGTTGGGATGTCTGTTTACATCTTTGATCTATTTTTCATAAGGTTGTTTGTTTTCTAATTGTTGAATTTGAAGTGTTCTTTGTATATATTTTGGACAACTGTCCAACTGATCAATTATATCCTTCATAAATCATGCCTTTGATGTCATATCTAAAAAGTCATCTTCAAATCTAAAGTCATCTAGATTTTTTTCCTGTTTTATAATTTTTTCATCCCACATATCGGCAATCCATTTTTTGGTGAAAGATATAAGGTCTCTGTCTATATTTATATTATTACTTATAGATGTCCAAGAGACCAGATCATTTGCTAAAAAGTCTTTTTTTTCTTTCATTTCATTTTTTTCCTTCATTAAAGAATTAAAGATCAATTTGTATGGTTTATTTCTGGGCTCTGTGTTAGGTTCTATTAATCTTTTTGTTTATTTTTTAGGCCATACCACATTGTCTTAGTTACTGCAGATTTATAATGTCTTCAGTGTTTATCAATCTTTCTAAAGTAATATAGTTCTGAGATGTTAGTTTTAAAGTCCTGAAACATATTTTTCTGAACAATGTAAACTTTATCCCTACCTCTTCTGATTTTTGCATTCTTCTCAAGAAAGCTAAAATCCAAGGTGTTAGTGCCAGAGGAAGGACTAAGTACATAGCACAGCCAATTCCTGGGGGCAGGCCTCTGATCCGAAGTTGTAGAAAAGGTCAAGTGACCTAGTTTTTGTAAGTGTCTGTGCATTAAGTTGTTACAAAGGCCACGGTATTTGCTTTACTTGATGGAATGATGGATGCTGTCAACATGGAGTGAAATTGTGTTTCTCAACAATGCAAAGAGCTACAAAGCAGTGACTTTGAACATGGTTTGCATAAAATAAAAGAATTTACCTTAAGGCTTATGCTCAGCACCTTCTAAAAATTTTGAGGAAATTCAAAGCAACTACTTCTCAAAACAAGACTTCCTCATATTATTTACATGCATGATATATTTTACACAAAACTATATTATCATATAACCCTGAATGGCATGTCAGGTAACAACATGGGAAATTGATTTTCAACTTCTTTTTTTTTTTCCTTAAAAAAAAAAACCAAAGAAGTTGTTTCTCTTATCAGCAGCTAAGACCAAAAAAAAATTTTTTTTTCTATATTCCTTTCCTTTTATAAAAGATTTATTCACCTGCTACCATTTCTGAACTTCTAAAACATAAAGTGACAAATACAAGTCTCATAAAATATCCTGGTTCTGATGAGTGAGACAGCAGAACTCAATAACAAATACTGAATGGGAACTGCAATAGCAGAACCACTCAGCCAGAAACTCAAACCTGCCAAAACACTCTTTAAAAAGGCAGGTAGAGAAACGCTTTCCAGCAAAGGTCTTTTAACACTGTCAAGGGCCATTCTGTTATTCTGCAGAAATGCAAGGAAGACAGATTGTATTCTCATGCTTGGATGTGCCAAAACTTCTGCCCAGAATACCACTGAACTATGTATTATTTCCACGATGATATATTTCTTTATTTTTAAAGGTAACACTATTTTTAGTAAAAATATAATTACTGGAAAATAGCAACTTCTGGCATGAGTAATTCTTACAAATTCATTTGCATTGTCTCAAAAACCCAGAAAAATTTATTAAAGGAAAGAGGACGAAATACATTCTTCCAGGTATTTATTTTATATAAAGATGCCTCACTTCTTTAGAAGGAAAGTAAGTGCTAATTTCGATACCAATATTATATCAGTTAAGCAAACTCTCAAGTACATTCATCCACTGTCCACCTAGACCCCCGGGATTTGTGGTGACACTTAATACAAAGCTGACATTACACACCATGACCTTCAGATGACCTACTGCATCAGGAATTTGTCTTGTGTAGATTTCTGGGCATATAAAATATTGGCTCTTTCTATTTTTTTATTATCATCTTTAAGGTTTCCTTCTTGCTTCTTGGTTGTAACAATTTCTTCTTTTCCCTTACTACATCTTTCCTTTCTCAACACACATTATTTGTAACCTTATTATGGAGGGCTCTAAACACTTACCATTCCTCTTTATATAATTTATTTAAGATTGCTTCAATCTTGAAATTACCTTTTCCAATAACGCAGACATTCTTGATCAATATATGTTTTGTGTATAATGGTACTTTATTCCAACCTCTTATAAAAAGAAGCATTATAAAACATACTGAAGGCCATATGCAAAATTTTAAAACAGCATGAAACTTAAAATACCTCTGGACAAAGATCCCATTAGTGTCTTCCCAGCACAGGTAACACATTTGGTGAAGCTTTTTTTTTTTTCCAGTACCAGGGATCGAACTCAGGATCTTGCACTTTCAAGGCAGGCACGGCACCACTGAGCTAAATCCCCAGCCAAGAGTGGACCTTTTTGAGGCTCTCTCCACTGAATGCTTTGCTTGGGCATTCTGTGTATCTATCAACCATATGGTTTGGGCTTTCTGTGTTCTTATCCATTCTATCCATCAAAACAGTACAACACACCACTTCAAGTTGTCTTTCAACTTTAATCTGTTGCTTCTGATTGTAAAATGGGAATATTTGAGATAAATCTCCATAAAATGAATTCAAGAAATTGAAATCATAGGGTTTTCTCACCTACTTTCACAATCCATGAATTCAGCAGTTTCCTTCTAACTAGAAAAACAAATAGTTTTTCCTATTCACTCTAAAATTGTATCTGATCTTTCTGTGAACTGTTAATGTGGATACTTGAATGGATTTCAACCTTAGCTCCTCTCTAGGTGATATAGAATGTATTTACCCTTTAATCACAGAGAGGGCACCAGATGCCTTCCCTAATTATATTAATAAAACACAATAGTAAAAATGGCTGGTAAGTCTTGTGCCCATTTAGTCTATCTTCAATTCCAGGTTACAGTGAGGGAAAGGAAAACATACAGTTGAATATCCTTTTATGAATTTTTTATGTACACATTATTTTTGCAGAAAAAATTACTAGCAAATTTTCTTTACATTATTGACAATTTTAGAACAAAATTCTCAAAAGATACCTTAACTTTAACACTATCTACTTAATTGTCCTTACTCCCTTCCAAAGACAAACTATACTGAAGAGGTCCATCTTTGTGACCATGTATTCCACAGAGGGCGGTGGACATTGACATGTGGCTGAGCATTTAATTTAAGATCTATCAGAAAATACAGTTTAAACAGGATTTGACTCAAGCATGACTGGATTCAGTTAGAGTAGAAAAATCTTAAGTCGAAGTTTACAATTTTTTTAGCAAATGATACAAAGAAAAAAATAAATTCTTTGACAAGTGCTTGACATTTTTCTAAGGGTTCTTTTTCACAGAAGATTTCCCGTGTCAAGAGATTCAAAGGCTTGTCAACGACTAAAATTGTGGTAACCTAGGAAACATAATCAACAATAGCCTTTTTTGGAATCTTGGAAATGAATTTATATTAAAAATAAATACTTCTACACGTCTTATCTAAGCAATTATACTAATTAGATTGAAAAATCTTGACTTTCCAATTATCATTTATGACAAAATGTATATCTTCAAATACAACAGAAGGTAAATACTGATTTATGAAACTAGAATAAATTACACAGGCAGCACAATATGGTAACACTATTACCTAACTTTTATAACTTGTGACTATTTTTAAATTGAAAGAAACATTTATAAATTTTAGGTGCTAGCAAAAAATGTTAAATGAAACATTTGGAAATGAAATATGTCAAGTTAGATTCAAAGCAAGCAATGTGAAAAAAGAGATTTCCTCTCAGCTAGAAAGTCTGGTAAACACTATAAAACATGGTAACTGCAGGGTGTGGTGGTGCACACCTATAATCCCAGAATTCTGGGAAGCTGAGGATGGAGGATTGATAGTTTGAACCCAGCCTGGGGTTCAACTCAGGGATTTAGCCAGACTTAAAAAGTAGATAGCAATGTACTTCCATATGAAGATATTGGGCTCAATCCCCAATACTACAAAAGATGAAATGAAATAAATGAAAAACATAGTAACTATCTATGAACTGTTACTTAATAATGTATCTCCCAGGTCTACATGCCTAGTACTTTCAAGTGTTATGATGACTTGAAGAGTATAACGTTAGATACATATTCTATTAGCATTATATATTTTCTGCAAAGGCTGCAGTTTGCAGACACCGTAACAACAATCATAACTTGAGAGTGTTTAGCTCTTTCCCAATCATAGATTCAGTGGAAATCTAAATATAATCTTAACTCTGTAGAGTTCTATGTGGGTATTTTTCTGGATTTCCATTTTTATTTATTTACTTTTTTTTTTGTAGGCAGAGAGATGGAAATCACACTATAGTCAGGTGGACCTGCAGAAGATCTACTTTTTTTGTGAACTCTTCCACAACTTTGACTTTGACTTTATTTGACCATTGGTGGTATTTGTACACCTTTCCTTGGATTGTTGATCAGCAATATACACTTGATCTTAGCCAAAAGGCCGAGAAGCGATGCATGTTGATCAGCAAATCTATAGCTTCCTCTTAACTAAATAAATTGTGAAAAAAGGGACTGAGAACTTAGCTCTTTTGTTCTCCAGTTATAAGATTGTTCTAGTGGTAGTAGAAGAGAATTCAAGAAAATAAATTCTATTTTTTAATTCCTTGTTGCCTGAGTTATTTATTCTGATAATCAGATATTTGTTACAATTAACACTTTTCATATAAACAAGAATAAAGAGCTTCTTAAACATGGATGTTGGTAAATATCTTAATTTTTAAACTTAACAAACCAGAGCAATGAATTAACTGATCTCTGTGCAAAACTATTCCAAATGTCCTGCCATTTTTATACCATATCAGCCTCCCTAGTGGGGTACAAAAAGATGAATTCTTGATGCAAACATTTTCCTCCAATTTCTTCTCTCACCTTGAGAATTTTCCTCAATCCCTAACCCCACTACACACAAGACACCACCTCTAGCCACACAGAGATACATAGTCTCACTCGTGCATAGATAATGGATCTGTCAGGTAGGAGGAAGTTACAGTGAGAACATCCACAGTTATAGCCGAAGAAATAAAGGTACACACCTCACTCACAGATATTCTCAGAGTGTGCACACAGCACAGTTTGTTCCACACACTCTTTCAGAACCCAGGCTATGGATGCCCTGCTCTGCATGGATGCAATTTAGTCATTATAACATGAGACCACAAAGCTGAAAGGTCCAGAAAAATGTGCATTGCACTGCCCACCAGTCATTGGTTTTGATGAGTCAGATGATCTTCCAAACTCCAAGAAAGCTGAAAAATATCAAGATGGTGAGAAACTATTAGTTGAAGAGAGTAGTTGCAGTACTGGGCAGTAACTTACTACCAGGAGTGTAGAAGGTAGCAACAGGAAACATCACCAAGGAAAAGTAAGAAATCGGAGATAATAGTCAAAAGAACCAAAACACAATCTTATATGTCAAAAATGGAAATAAAGAAAATCACAGCATCACTATATGACTCAGTTCTTTTGTCTGTATAGGATAATGGCTTGAGAAGAGATACCCAAGTATTCCATGAGTCTGTGCACTCATTAGTCTGAGATGGATTCTGCATCTATCACGGTAGGCTCAGAGAGACTACAGATATAGTTTAAATCTCATTATTAAAACCACAAAACTCTGCTTCTCTGTTATTCCACATGTCCACCACCAGACCCTCTGAAACATTACCATCCAGCCTCAAAGAAGGAAGGGGAAGCATGGACAAGTGTACATTGGCTCTTACATTTTCCAATTCTGGCCCTATTTTCCTCATCACTACTCTAGCAGAGCACAGAAGTGCAATCTTACTATTTATTCAGAAGGGGAGGTGGCAGTAGTTGGTTTTCTTTAAAGGACACGAAAATATAATAACAAACAGAGAATTGAGATGACAAAGTGTTTATATATGAAAGTGTAAACTCTGTGCAGAGAGCATAGCCATAACAGTCGTTATTGTTTCCAGTGCTTAGCACAATGGCTGGCACAGTTACTCACGCTTTTCTTCTTTGAAATAAAGAACAAGAATAAATGAAACCAAACATTTATCTTATGCTATTATCCTCCAAATGTTTATTTTTATGCTTTCTTGAAACTCAAAAAAAGAAGCAGTAGTTTTTACTATGATCATTCTTCCAAGATCCCAACAGCCTACTCCACTAGTTTTGTAAACTTCACTCAAATACTTTTTTCCCATAAATTTTACTGAACAGCACCTCTAAACCTCTTTCCTGTTAAACACCTCCACACTTAATCTTCCAGCCTTATTTTTTTTTTATTTCTTTAAATTTTAGGAAATATAGAACAAATTGAGGCAACATCATAAATTTCTACCTTGAAGAAAAAATAAAAGACGAGCAATGTAGTTAAGTGTGATGGCACATGTGTATAATCCAACTACTCAGTTAGTGACCAGTTCAAGGTCTGCCTGAGAAACTTAGTCAGACTTTGTCTCAAAATTAAGAATAAAAAGGGCTGGGGGATATATTTTAATGGAGGAGTACTTGCCCAGCATGTGTGAGGCCCTGGGTTCAATCTTCAGTGACTCCTCCTACACATACATGAGGGATGTATGCTACATAACTGAAGAGGCCCAAGTGAGGAATTGGACTTGGAGAAATTGAGGTGGCCTTTATTAACAATCAGAGAAAAATTTTCAGCAACTGTACCTTAAACAAAGGACTACTATCTAGAATATATAAAGAACTGAAAAACAATTAGACCCCCCCAAATTCAAAGACCCAGTTCAAAAATGGGCATCGTATTGTGTTTCCATCACATGTCATATGACTGTATCGAAATTTAAATTAGGCAGAAGTTTGGCTTATGTGGAGTATGCTAGCTAACTGGAGGTTTTTTTCCTGACCACTATTTGTTCAGTGTTGGTTTTGGGAATCTTTCTGAAACAAATCACATCCTCTGGTGTCTTGTTGGTACTTGAGATGTTTTTTTAAGTTATATGAAAAATGTTTAAGTGCTTTTCAGTTTTGTTTTGGTTGACTTCTACTGTATTCAAATATTATTGTAGTTTTTTTCCCTTGCATTGTTTTTCTTTGACTGGTTTAAATTTCTGTATGTGTGTGTGTTTGATAATAAAGTTATTTTATTAAAAAAATTTAAAAAATAGGCACCCTAAATTTACAATTATAAGTTACATAACAAAATTATGAAACAATTTAAAATTTTACATTGTTTTTAAGTTTTTAGTTTCCAACATTTTAATAAAAGATTGTCATAAGTCACAACCCATAAGTAAGAAATGTTGATTAGGCTTTAAATGTTGTCCTTCTGTGTGATTTTTATTTATTACAAAAATTGTTTACTACAAGAAAAGGGGACAATCACATGTAACTGCAAAATTCTCATTTTTTTATATTTAAAAATTTTTTTGTTGTTCACAGTATTAAGATTTACAAACATTCTTCTTTGAAAGTCTAATCTAGAGTATTTTCACTGGCATGGGGATTTGGAGAAGAAATTCTGACATATTGAGACCATATAACTATAATTATGAATAATTATGGAATTTTATTTATTTATTTAAATTATGGAATTTTAAATTCAACATATAGGACAAAGTCTGATTAGCCAGTTCAGAATAATAAATATAATTGTTTCTGCAAAGATCTTACTTGGTACTGACAGTTTTGTTGGTCAACAAACTAATTCATTCGTATACTAAAAAGAGAGCAAAGCAAAAGATAAAAGCAAAAACAAAAATCCTAGATTCAACACACAGTAAGTTATCAGACTTTATTAAATACATCGTTATTATTATTGACTTTAAAAAATTCTTAACTATTTTTTTTCCAAAACCCAGCAAATAATTTTATGTAGAAGTTTAGGAAAATTTAAAGTACCTAGGCTGGATGTAGAGGTCTACTCAGCTACGCAGCATGTATTGAAATTTACTCACAGAATCAGGACAATTTTACTACACCAGGATGAATTTTATAGAACAGTGATGGTGTTATAAGTGGAGTGGAGTTGTGGAGCAAAACCTTGAGTTTACCTCTAATCAAATTAGCTAGTTCAGCCACGTGACTTATGATCCTTGGATCCATGTATTGAATGCTTTCATTCCACTAAAACAACTGTGATTTGATTAATTGGTCTTGTCCCAGTGGTTAAACTTATAACTTCATGCAGTGGTCATTAAAGAAAATCAACTCAATAAATTTCTAAAAACTTCCAAATGGTGATACATTTCATTAATTCTATCAGAAAATTGAGTCCTAATACACACTGGAAAAATGCCAAGAAGCTATCAAGTGGTTAAAAGTTAAAATTGTATCACTGGTCATAACTTTATTTTTTTCTCCTAAGTGACAGATACAATTTGTTCATTTTTGAGAAAATATCTGTGAAATACTCAACCATGAATAACCATAATTATTTGTCAGGATTTAAGAATAAATAGAATTTGATAGTAAAACATGAAAAGGAAAAAATCCTTGCCAATTTGGTTCAAAATTCAAAAAAAATGAACAAATACTTTTTTAAAAGTATAATCATTGCATTTTAATATGCAGGAAAAGTGTTTTGTGACTATGTCCCATTTCATTGTGAAATTATTTTTAAAATGATGTATAGTATATTTGTATGAACAGTCAATATGATATATGATTTGACTAGTTTTACATTATTTTTTTTTAGTATAGGGATTGAGTCCAGGGAGCTTTTGCATATGCTAACCAAATGCCTATCACAGCCATTTCTTTTCTTTTCTTTTTTTTTTTTTTGACAGAGTCTTGCTAGGTTGCCTAGGATGGCCTGAAACTTGTGATGCCTCTGCTTCAGCCTACCAAGAAGCTGGGATTACAGAGTTGTGCCACTTCACCAAGCAAGGATATTCTTAAATGACACTCATATTATATTTTTTAAACAGGGGTGTATTGTGCTAAGTAATATTATGATGACCAGCACTATATGGGGCTACTGCTTTGATTTGGCTGAAGGAACCAGCAGTTAATATACCATTCCTTTTAAACTCAAGATATAGGGATCAAATAATAAAATGGTTCAAATATTATATCTTAATTGCTATAACAATACCATTGCTTTCTCGGGACCCAGGAAAGTGTCTCAGGAAACCCCATTAACAACAGACTATTGAAAAATCCTCTAGTTTAAATACTATTATTAAAAAAGTGAGGCTCAATAATGTTACCTTCTACTAAAATTGTTACAAAATCACAATCAAATAAATTCAAAGTAAGTGAAATAAAACAATAGAATACAATTGTTGAAATAGGAAGCATAGAAACAATAAATTTTAAAAAGCCTAAAGTTGAACCTGTGAGAAATTTCATGAAACAGGTAACTTGTAGACCTGAATAATGTAAAAAAAAAAAAAAACCAAAAAACTGAAATGACACAAGTTGCCAATGTCAGGACCAAAGGAAGGAATATTACTAAGGGCAATATAAATGAAATATGATAGGGGAATATTAGAAAAATCTTTACAGAGGTTAATATGAGAATTATATGGAGTAAAAAATTTGTTGAATGATTAAAATGAATAAAACTGACCAAATAAAAATAGAAAACTTGATAGCAATCAGTCCAAAATAAATTACAGAATCTAATTCATAACTCAAAATTTTCTCATAAGTGGAATTTGAACTTCATATGCTTCTCTGGTGAATTGTATCAAGCACAAAAGGGAGATATAAGACCATCTTGTGAAAATTCTTTCAAAAAATAGAGGAAGAAGAAACACTTTTTAAACATTTTTGAACTCTCCTTATTCCTGGATCTGACAACACAAAGCCTTTGCACAAAATAAAAAATACAAACAAAAATTTCATTTGTAGAATCTAGTAGGAAAGCTTAAGAATAGGGTGTAGCCTCCTGCGCATGGATATAGGAGAGTGAGTTAAATGAACAGCCGCTATTGTCCACATCTCTTTTTTTACTCTACCTCTATCAGAACCTTCTAGATCCCAAGAAGTCCACAAAGAGGAGCCAAACTTTTGGAAGACATTAGTACTATCCCTTAAACCATCAGATGCAACCCCATACTCAAATTTTGAAATGCAGTTCAAAAATATACTATGTTGACTCAATCAGATGAAAAAATAGGAACAAATCTTTACTCTCATGGCGCAGGTATTAGCAAATCAACACAGGTGGAAAGGATAAAATTATATCGATCAAATGCTACTGAAATCCAGCCCTGAGAAAGTCATAACATGTTTCACACAGTATCATTGTAACTGTGATAAACTGAAAGCAAGCAACAAAGGCTTGAAGCTTGTGTAGAAAATTGAAGTAATTGATGGTTTAGAGCAGTTCTATTAGGTGTGATTTTTTGGACATTTGCTTTGGAGTTAATATACTATCATTTAAAAAATATCTGTGGGAGAGAGGTTGAAGGTGGACCTCAACCTTTTCTTCCTTCCAGGAGAATTCATTGCTAATATTTTCAGTGCTTCCAAAGCATCTTGTTAATCTCAGAGGCTAAATCAATTTAAGTAACCACAGGGTACATTTGAATTTGTAAAATCTCCACAATTTTCATCTTGTCATCAATAAAGTAAATATATAGTGGCTTTCTCTGTAGTGTAAACTAAGGAAATTAGTTACTAGGATTCTCTCAATTTAATTAAACTGCAGGGCCTGTGGTTTTGGACACCCTCCACGGGCATGATGGAGAGATTCAGAGGAAGTGGCTTGGATGTGGATTCCTAGTGATAATGGAGTCTTAGTGTCTCATCGTTTGATCTTTATGGAGTATTCTCAGGGAAAGAGGGTGGTTTGAGTTAAATATTTTTTAAAGTTTTAGGAAATGTGAAAGAATTTGATTGTTTTTCTGTTTGTACCCCATGACATGGAAACAAGGGATTATAAGTGACAGTTTTTCAAGATTGATTCTTCTAGGCAAAGCTCTCTAAAGTTATTAGCAGTATCACTATCACAGTTTCAAATATGACACTCATTTATAAGGACAAGTGTCTGGATTTTGGTCAAATAATACATGTCTTTATGATCCCAAGATTAAAGATCTTCCTAAGTAACAAAGATAACTGTATTATTTATACAAAAATAGGTACAGCTAGTTATAAAGGGTGGTCTGATCTCATTACATATAGTTAAATTAAGCAGAGATTGGTGGACAATAAGAAAAAGACCGGACCCAAGATATAGTAAGAACAGAGATAAGATAAACGAGGCCTGTGGCTAAGGGGTGAGTAACAGAAACTAGGTCCCAAGATGGAGACATGATGGCTAGGCCTGTGAGTCTCCTTAGCGATAAACAACAGCTCAAAGCTGTACTGGAACTGCTGCCATTTGGTCCAATAAACTGAAACAATGTATCAAATAAGTAAAAACAAAGATAGATTACCAGAGAGTCCGGACCCTGGCTCCTACCCCTGTGATATATAACACTGGGTTTAAATTCATTATGTAACAAACTAAAACTCTGAAAAATGAGTGGTTAAGTTACTTGACCGAAAAACTTACGTAAATCATAAAGTGCTCTCAATTAAGGCATATGATTAGCTAGATATTCTAAATTTGCATGTTGTCAATCTGCTTGAAGTGTTCTAAATGCAAAGTAATTGGCTTTTAGTTTTCAGTATATTTTACTACACCTATTTTCTCTGTATGCTCAATTCCTAGGGCACTTAGGTACTTAGAGTTTAAAAGAGTACATGGATATGTACTTTTAAAATAACTTAAAATAGATTTTCAAGCATCAATGCAAGCCATTGAAATGATTTTATTCTAATTTGATTTTTCTCTTTTTGGCCTTCCAGTACTTTTCCATCTCATATTGTGCATCAGCTTTGAGTCCTCTGAAGAAACATTCTGCTGTGAGGTAATTTTATTAATCAAATTTGGTCTGTAGGAGTCTATTTTTCATATCCACTTTCCTCATAGCCCCCTGGGGGGACAGTCTTTCATTACCTGCATCTTGGAATCAGTGAGTTTTAGACCAAACAGGAGGTCTCTGTCTCTCTCTCCCTCTCTCTTTGTCCCATCTCTCTCCCATTTCTCTCCCTCTCTCCCCATTGGTTTCTTGTGCTTCCATCTCTTATTCCTTCCTTCTTTCCTTTCTTCTGTCTTTCCTTCCTTCTAAACCCCTCACCTTTTTCTCTCTCATTCTTCAGTATCCTTTTTATACTACTGACAGTATCACTCTAGAGAAGCAGAAGTCTCTGGATGACTATTTTGAAAATCAACCAACTTCTCAATGAATATCTAGAACAGAGTAGAGAAGCCGTGCTACCTACCTGTGATGAAGCTTGTTTTATTCAGTTCAGTCTAGTATACAAAATATTGTAGACTAGATAGATTAAAGAGCAGATATTAATTGGGACAATTCTGGGGGTTGGAATTCCAACATCAAGTTACTGGCAGATATTCTGTCTGGTGAGGGGGCACTTCCTGCTTCACACTGCGTCTTCACAAAGCACAGAGCCCTATTATCCCTTTGTCTTCTTACAAGGGCAGTTATTCTGACCACTTCCTAATACAATCACAGTGGGGTTTAGGGCCTAAACATGTGGATGAGTAGGGGCAAATTCAGTCCATAACAGAGTCTATTTCAGTTTCAGGAGATTCTGAGACCTTGCTTTCAGCGCTTTTCAAAATGTGACTTATTTCAAAATAAAACCACAGTGCACTATTTAGATCTAGGTCACGTTGCCTTTAGTCATAGACTTTACTCCTTTTCAAAGTTACTGTGTTTAGCATCTATTTCACCTGCTGATTCAATGAGGAATTTCATACTTGCTTCTTGTAGAGACACTTTCTTTTTTTTTTTTCATTAAGTTTATTGGTACATTTTAAGTATACAATATAATGACATTCATCATTGGGAATTTGTACCTTTACATGATGTATCTTGGTTCTTATTTTTCCCCCTTCCCCTGCCCTCTGTTCAACCTCTCCACCCCTCCCTACTTACAGAGACTTTGTTTCCATTTTTTCCTTTTCTCATATTTTTTCCTTTCCCTTTCCTTTCCCCTACCCCTCCCACTTCCCCTTCCCCTTTAGACCTTTTCTTCTTATTTCACATTATCAATTATTTATTTTGATCCTTATTTACACTTTCAGTTTCTCATACCAGAGAAACTATTTGGTATTTACATACGTGTGTCCTATTTATTTCACTTCGAAGCATGACTTCAATGTGCATCCATTTAGCTATAAACATCTCTAGTTTCTCATTCTTTATGGATGAGTAGTACTCCATTTTATAAAACAAAGAAAAAAAAAAAACATTTGCTGGGCCAGGAATTTAGCTCAGTGGTGCTGCCACCTGTCTTGCAAGCACAAGGTCCCGAGTTTGATCCCCAGTACCAAACTAACTAGCTAACTAACTAACTAAACAAATAAATAAATAAAACACATTATGGTCTCCATTCTTTCCTAGGGTCCCTAACATACAATTTTTTAAAAAATGTGAACACATTGCATTTCCTTCTTTGTTTTATAAAGTTCTGTGATTTGACAAAATTCAAAGTGTCATATACTCAGTATTACAGTATCATGCAGAGTAGTTTAACAACCCTAAAGGCACTATATGCTTTACCCATCCAAAAACTCCATCCCGATCCATAGCAAGCACTGATATCTTTACTGTTGCTATAGATTTTCTTTTCTAGGATGCAACACAATTGGAATAATACAGTATGTAGTGGAGTTTTAATTTTTGGATTGACTTCCTTCACTTAGCAATATACATTTCCCATTTATTCTTGCTTTCACATGGTTTGGTAGTTCATTTATTTATGTTTGCTGGGAAATATTTTATTGCATAGATAAATCCTTTTTTTTTATATAGTCACCTATTCAAAGACATCTTGGTTTGATTTGGGGGTTTATGAATGAAACTATGTTAGACCTTTACAAATAGTATGGACCTTGGGTAGACTTAAATTTTCAAATCATTTGAGTAAATATACAACTAACAATACACTTGCTGAATTTTGTAATGAAAGTATATCTAGCTGTGTAAGAAATTGCCAGATTATCTTCCGAACTGGTTTGTAATACTTTTAATTACTCCCTGAAATTAAAGGAGTTTCTCTTGCTCCTCAATCTTAGAAGCAGTAGGTCTTACCCATTTTTGGATTATAAGTATTCTAATAGGTGCAGAGTGCTATATTTTTCATTTTGACATCAAATTTTCTAAGGAAAATAATGTTGGATGCCTTACTGCATACGCATATGGCCCATTATGTCTTCATTCTGTGAGGTAACAGTGTAGATCTTTGGACTATTTCTTAATTATAGTTCTAACCCTTGCTGCTCTATGGAACCTTTTTTCCTGAATTTTTTCAATATTTCTTTTTTGACTTTAGTTTTATGAGTTTGAATATGATATGATGCGATGTAATTTTTTTCTTTGTATTCTGTTTTAAATTGCTCTGCGATTCCTGGATATGTGGCTTTGTGTCTGTCATTAATCATTAATTTGGGAAGCTTTTGCACTCATTACTTCAAACATAGTTTCTGCTCTCTTCCTTTCCTCTCCTTCTGTTATACCAATTACATGAATGTGACCAGTAGATGGTATGAAATTGTTCTACATTTGGGGGATCTTTTTTCCTTTTATTTAAAGCTTTTCATTTTCTCTGCAGTTCTGCTTAAAGAATTTCTTTTGAGATGTCATGTAATTTATTAATCCTTATCTTAGTTGTGTTCTTTCTACTCATTAACCCATACAGAGGATTTTTCATCTCTATTATTTTGTTTTCACTTGCTGGAGTTCCTTGATTATTTTTTTATCTTTTAACTTCCTGCTCTGTTTACATTATACATCCATTTATGCATTTTGTACTCTATTAGAGTCTTTAGCACATTAATATGTTAATTTTAAATTATCTGATAATTTAAAAAGCTGTGTCATATCTGGGTCTGATTCTGACAATTGCTTTATCTCTTTACACTTTTTACTTTCTTTTTTCTTGCCTTTTGGCCTGCTTTTTATGGTAGCTTTTTATTGTTTATTTGTTTCTTTGTTTTTGGTGTTGGAAATGCAGCAGGCACATTGCACTGGGTAACAGGAATTGGCCTTTAGTGTGAAAATGTATTTTAAGAACTGAGGTGTATTAGTGTTTACTGTAGATGTCAGAGGCTTGAAGTTTTTCTGGTGCCCTTGATTATTATCTCCCTTTGATACTTTAGTATTTCCAACATACTCTTTTTCAGAAAATGTCTGCCGTGGTAGATCCTTTGACAATCGCCCATGCTGTTATCAAACTTCTGTCAGTGTTAAAGAAAACATATCAGGTAGGGGGAGCATTCTCAAACTTTTTCAATTGAGACTGAGTATTTTGATGGGTGTGTTTCTCTAGACTGTAACCTTCATGAGTGTCCTCCAGTGGTAGAATTTCACTTTATTCCAATGTGACAAGAAGGCTAGAGGAATGGATGGGAGGAATGTCCTTCTTTTATAGCTGTGGAATATGGTTCTGGAAAATTATTTTTTTCTCTATGACCTTTGTTATGGAACTCTCCTTGTCTCTGTATCTATCTCTGTCTCTACCCCTCAAAGCCTCCCTCTTTCCCTCATATGACTCTATCCTTCTCCTTAGCAGAGCTTCAGTTGGATTTATTTTGGATTCTCACTATAAGAACTTAGTGTGGTTCTGGGAAATAAAAATCACAAAAGCGTGATGCCCTTGTGGTAGTGACCCTTCCATATCCCCAGAAAATTCTTACTATACAATATATTCATATTCATCCTCCAGTAATATGTCCAAGTTACTGTTTAAGCTTTCCTATAAAATCTTAATTATAATTTTTAGGATGAAGGATTGCTTCAGATTTGAAAACTCAGTTCTATCATGTATCCAATAAAGGTCATATATTTCCTGTTTCTTTACATTTTTCTTCTTGTAAAAAATAGGAGTGACAATTCTTGAGCTTTTTAACATCAGATGCAGCAAATGATCTTCTTTCTTTACTTTTGAATATGGATAAAGAAAGAATACACAGTAAAAATGAAACTATTACCAAAAATACTCTTTCTGTCTTTCTGCTTCAATTTTTCATAGATAACAATGTGAGCAACTGAATGATTAACATCACTTTAGGTAGACTAATTTTTACTAATTTTACCATAATATTTTACCAGCTTTTGCATAATATGAGTGGCATGTTGGTTTAGATATAGGTCTCAACAAACACTTTCTGCAACTTAAATACTGTTTACCTCTAAATAAATAACCAACCACTATTATTGAAAAGGTAAAATAATCTACCTGAACTTACTCGGGGAAAATTCTTAAAACAATGATTGTTTCTGAGCCATTGGTTTTATATTACTGTTGCTTTTGTTTTGTTGTAAATGATACTAGCCTTTAATGAGTTTTGAGAATTTTTTTTCTGGGAAATATTCTCTTTCTTGAATTTATTTTAAAGTATATTTTGACCTTACACTTTTTTATTCTCTATTAGTTTACCATAACATAAAATGCAATAAGTAGACTTAAAAATAAGACCTTAACAATGAGATGAGAGTTAGTCCTAGATAAACATAAAATTAAAAATTAATTTATAAAATGGAAGTAAAAAAGGGTATTAACTATCAAATATTGAGGAAGAAAATTGGTCAGAGAATACTGAGAAAAGGAATTGTAGAATGGAAAGAACTAAGCTCCATAATATCAACTAGGAGAGCAGTTACGTGGCTGATCCTTATTGGTTCACCACAAGAAATATAATGTGTTCACAAAATAGAATCTCTCCTGCATGAGTCCTTATCCTTAAATATCCAAAGGTAACTAAGCATCTCTGGAGGTGAAAATATCAAACAAGAAGTACTTTTTAAATTCTCATTTTTTCATAAAATGATGAAAATGAAGTGAACATTCCTATAGTTAACATTTTGAAAATTCTGTGAGAATTTCTTGCATCTTTAGAACAAAAATAAAGTACTATAAAATTTAGGATTATGAAAAAGACAATAAAAATTAGGTGGTGGGTTTCTAAACTAAAAACAAATCAGATACAATAGACATTTGTTTTTATATGAAGCAAAGGTACAAAATAGTGAAAATGTTTCTAGAAAAATATGAATAATGAGCTTTAATATAGAAGAAGCAATATAAGGTCAGTTCTAAACCAGGATCTCAAGAATATTAGGATAGTGAAAAGAGAAAGGAAAAATGTCAAATAATAAAACACAATGAAATGACCGAGAGTTGAAAGAGCTATCAATGAATGTTAAATTAGAAAGAAGATTAAATACTTTGCAACATATAAAGTGGGAAAAATCTTTATCCAAAAGGAAATATTTTACTTCTGAAACCATGTATCTTTACCCTTATTGGTATTCATATCATTTTTCATTGGCTTTACTGTTTGTTCCAATAAAGAGGTTCAGCATATTTTCCTGATTTTTATTAGGTAAAAATATGTGACTTTCTTTTGCCGATGAACGTGGGGCAGGCAACATGTCCAGTTTGAAAAACACCAGCATAGATTTCCTTCTTATCTTGTGCTTCTGCTGGAAGAACTAGAAGGACTTGCTCTAGGAGACTCACTGATCAAGAGGAAGGCTGAATTCACTTGAAGAAGAGCAGAGCCATAGACCTGAAATAATCTTTCCTTCACCTGACCTGTACAACTGCATGAATAAGTGTTTTACACAACTAAGTTTTCAGTAGGTTTTCTGCAGAGCCATGTTTGTGGTAATAGAAAACTCATATCCCTGGACTCAATCATTATGATTTTAAAGAATACTAAATTTAAATTACCTTAACATCTTATTGGAGTGGAGAAGTAAAAGGAAAACAAAAGTTTAAAAATATCTTTAAAAATAAAAAAACATAATTTTTCCTAAGGATGAATTTTATTAGACTACAGAGGAATTTGCACTTCAAAAATGGGGGGCAAAAATTTGTTCAGAAGTTTATCAAGCAAATTTGTAAATAAAATCCAAAAGATATTCATATTTAGCCATGTTAGGAGTTTGGAATATGAACTCATACATTTCCATTTTATAAAGCAAAGCAATATGACTTAATCTTATCAGTTGAAAGAGAAAATTATCTTTAAAATTTTTTGACATATGAAAAGTTGTAGAAGTAAATTTAGGATTCCAAAATGCAGCTTTGACATGAAAGATGTTAGGCAGGACTAAAAAAGAATTGATTTCAATACGATCAGTATGTCAATGCCCTCTAAAAATAATGGCTCAAAAATAAAAATGGAACAAATTGCAAGCAGTAGTGATATGTCAAAAATAGTACCGTAACAACTTAAAAGGTATATGATTAATTGCTCTATGGAGCTACCAGTGGAAATACAACACAAAAGAAAAATAAATCCTGTTTTATAAATGAGATAAACCAATGTGAATAATGATTTTGAGCAAATTGTTGTACTATATACTTGGACTGTTTTCTTTTTATGGGCAAAGGATTCATAAATATCAGTTTATCAATTAGGTATGTATCCACAGCATTAATCTAAGTCTATCAATGTAAGCTGTAATGCTTACCAATCTTCAGGCAAAACAAGGAAGACAAAATTACAAAACAGAACATTCCCAAATTTCAACACTGTAAAATTAAGCTACCATCTCTCTATATGTACATTTCCTATCTCCATTCACATCTTCTTATATTTTCCACTGCAACTGTCAGCTCACTGGTTTCCAAATTTACCACAGTATACCCCAGTGAAACCAGAGCAGTCCTTTGCAAGGAGGCACGATTGCTATTTCATGGGTAATACATTTCAATGTCTTGCTATTGTTGTTCCTAGAAACTTCAGGTTCCTCCAATGACTTGGATAATTTATTTCACTCTTGCATCTTTTACTTGACTTCACCCAGGCTCCTTCCCTCTGCCTCTGTTGTCTGGCTATGCCCATTCAGTCAATTACTCAAACACATCATAGTCTTTTCTACTTCAAGACTGTCACACATGTTAACTCCTCTGTTCCCAAACCATACTTTTCTTAGCTAACCGTGAATTGTCTTGGCAATGCCAGACAGAACTTCTATTACCTGCTCAAACTAAGATTTACCTTTTGTATACTTCCTAGCTTTCTTTTACAGAAATCAAGAGGGTCTATTATCAAGCATTTTCTTGTGTCAATACTGAATTACTAGTGTCCTCCTCTATCAACAATATTATTGATAGAAGTAACATTTATTGAGGCTTCTTATGTGCCAACACCTTCTGTCAGAATAAAATAATGTTGTTTATCTCGAAAAAGCAAAAATAGTTATAGTGCACAGCTTTTTTTTACATGGGAAAGGTAGAAAGAAAGCAAAAGGCAATAATTTCCTATATTATATAAGTCAATAGCCATTGTTGGAATCAACAGATAGTGTCCAAGATAAATAATAAATGTTCAAGAGTGTGATGTAAAGTTGCAAAGTTAAAACAGATATCCTAAAACCAATAATGGAATGAATAAAATTTTTGGAAAGGGAATTTATGAACGTTAAATCCTTCTATGTCACAGCAAATGATCTACAATTGCTGCACCAAAGACTATTGTATTATTTCCAGAAGGAAATGTTAACAAAGTAAAAATAATTGTAATATGCTAAAAGTTATTGTTTTTTGGTATTAGATCAAGGACATACGTTTATTAATAAAATGTTAAATACAACAATGATTTTGAATATTCCCATACCACTGATACTGTTCATTTTCAAAAGAATCTCCTATTTTAAATTCTCTAAATGATATTTTATTGAAAACATACTTTGCCAATTAACTGAAAAAGATTTAAAAATATTAGATTGCTGTATATACTATCAAGGAAGATAATATCTTTCCACTTTTTGTCTTCTTTTCAGCCAAGTTATACCTTTTTTTCCTATAAATTTTATATAACACATGAAGCTTATTCCATAGAAACTTTATAATCCTATTACTATCATTATTGTATTTTAGTATACCTGTTTTAAGAGTATACGTATGCTTTGTTCATATATATAAACTCCTTATTTAACTGGTATTTATTTTATAAGAAAAGCCAGTGATTTTCATGTTTATTTTAATTATAAATAGCATATTGAATTCCTTTTTCTTATATTCCTAGTTGGTTATTTTAGTTTTTTTTAAGAAACACAAAATAACTATCCTAATATATTTACATATATATGTACAGTATATTTTCACTTTTGGATTTTTTAAAGAAAATTATTTGTATATAGCTATAGAAATGTCTGACTGACATAGCTATAGAAATGTGACTAAGACACAGTACGAGAGGTTAATGGGCATTCAGACTAATGAGGAACAAGCAAATTTAAAATGAAAATTATAATTCAGCATGAAAATATCATAATGTCTGAAAGGCTTCAGTAGTAATAATTCTGAAAATCATCTTATGTAAGTCAGAAATAAAAGGAGGTTTTCTTCTGAGCTGATTTCTAAGCTTGGAGAAAAGATGTGGTGGGTGGTATGAACTGGGTCGTAGGAGAATTAATTACCCCTTATAAAGCATACATTACAAATAGATTCAAGAGGATGGCCCAAAATGGATGAATGGGCATCAGAACAAGCAGAAAGCCTTAGAAATAACTCTTTTAGAACATGTGAAATACACACTTAAAGATTTGAAGCAATCAAATGAATCAAGAGAGGGGGAGAGAGAGAGAGAGAGAGATTATATGACAGTTTTTCCTCTCCTGGTCACACTGCAGCAGTCTTGAAGATGTTATCCCTCTCATGTTCCCAGGACTCTGGTCATTGGTTCCTGAGGGGGTAAAGCAGACCATTTCTTTAGAGTACTGTTCATCTTGAATCTAACCTTCCTGAAGGACCAAAGCAACATTTGTCTTGTTTTTTGCCTAATAATGGAAACTACTCAGGATGGAAAAGTCTATATTGCTCAAAACAACCAAAAAGTAAATGCAAAACTTAGGATGAACAATGCTACATTTGACACACACCATAGATGGCATGAGGTTGTGAGAAAAGCTAAGGAGAGTTTCTCTGAAAAACTGAGACATTCAAGTATCCATGTATATGGGGAATTTAGAGTCCTGTGAATGTTCAGCACACATGCTCATAAAAGATGGGAGAAGACTCTCAGCTTTGGAGAGACAACAGTGGAGAGAAACCAATATTCAACATTATGCTCTACAACCTCATTTTGATATTTCAGTCCACTAAGCATGAATTCATGTTCCCCTATTCAACCTTCTAGGCTCAATGTTTCAGGCACCTGGAATGTATAGTGTTTTCAGAAATATGTAAATTGAAATATATCTGCACCATATTCTAAGCAATCCTGAATGACAGGATAAAAAATAAAATAAGACCTTGTCCTTAAAACCAAAGAGATTACCATCTTGGGGAAAAGCCAGGTACAGTATATAACTAAAGAGTTGTGTAGATCACAGTGTCACTCACAGTCATGTTACTAAAAAGTCTGCAGGAACTTAGGCTGGCCAGGGACCAAGAGATGTCAGAGAAGGTTCTACAGTGGAAGTTACATTTTAGTTAGATCTTGAGCAGTGACTGGCAGCCAAACAAATGAAATCAGGGAAATGTTTTTTAACTGTAGTCATTGTAAGCACAGTGGGCTGACTGCATGAAAAGACACAGAAAATTTAGAGGCCAAAAGGAATAGGGTAAAAATACTAAGAAACACAATTAGGAAAGGGAAGGGGATGAGGCTGTAGCAACTGACAAGTGCCAGTAATGTACTCTTTAGTTTATAGGGGATCATAGGAAAGAGTGATTGAAAAATGGAAAGAGATCATTGGAAAGAGTAGCATAATGATAGCCTAACCTGATTTATACATGTAGGAATGAGGAAAACGTTTGCTAACGGTGGTCAGGAGGTATTGAAAACAGGGTGATCATGGAGACCATAGTAAGGGAAAACAAATCCTCTAGTGGTCAAAATGATCCCTGCCATCTTACAGTCCTAATGGCCTATCACAAAACCTGAAATGCTTAGAACTCAAGCTTTGCTTACTCGAAAGAAACAAAAGTATCAAATTTAATAGTCACTTTGTTAA
This sequence comes from Heterocephalus glaber, assembly GCF_000247695.1. The sequence goes on along the minus strand of NW_004624775.1, from coordinate 8,496,334 downwards.
TGTTGACATTATGAGGCACATTCTATTAAACAAACAGCAAAAACAAACTTTGTTTCTCAAGGAAACTATGAGAAAAATTTTAAGGTATTGTTTTGCTTTTTAGGATTTTGGGTAAATTATAAACACTGGAAATTGCTCTATAATTTTCCCTGCAGGGATTCCTAAATGTTTGCATTTAATATTATATTATTAACATTATTAACATTATTATTAAGGATTCTGACAATACCTGGAGTCTTTTTCTGAAATAAAAGGTGACATAAATGTTCAGATTTTTATAACAATGTAAGATGTGTTGATTACATGTTTTACTGCTGTTGTAGTCTGAGTCCTTCCAACCTGTGACAACTAAAATGTGAAAAATATGTCTCAGAAGCATGATAACTCAGTAATTCTGTAACCAAATTTGGGCAGTAAGGTTAGATTAGATTTTCTACAAAATGTCTAAATTTACAGAAGACTAGTTTGAGTAATCCCTTCTTTCTCTATTAAAATAAAATGCATTTGATATAATTTAAACACTTCACAGTGAATGATATAATGATATAAGTACTTCGACTATCTCTTTGTCCCAGTAAACCTTAACCAAAAGCAACAGAAATTATCAAGAAAACTTCAAAAGCCATAATACAAAAAAGTTTGGAGTAGCACAAAAAGGAAAAAGATGTTACTTGGGGAAAATTGGAAACCATACATTTCAAATAAAGGGTTATCAAAACTTCTTATATCATCATTTTTGTGTCCCAACCTAGGTCAAACCAATGAATTTTTAAAACACGGCATCTTAGGATTCCCCAGCAAACATCTATTGGTCATTAGGCTAATCTTGGTAGAATTTCTGAATTGGAAAATCTATTATTCTATTCTTTTCCTGAGTGGCAATTGGGTTTCTCCAAATTGCTGGATTTTACTTACTATACTAAACCTAACTAAAAGTTGTCAGCATATAACAAATATGATTCAAAATTCTGTCATCTTACTAGCTGGATGGACTTTGTTTGACTTCTTCGCTTATCACTGTGTGAATTCAAATAATTATTTAAAACCTCTAAAATTTCAGTTTTCACATGAAAAAGTAAAAATAATATTTGCTGAGTATGTGTATGTTGTATATGGAACACACTTTACATGGAACTTAAACTTCATTAAAGATTATTTGTTATTGATATATGTTACTCTTTATCATTGCTTTAAGGTTTTTTTTAACGTCAATTTTTTTTTTTTTTTGGTACAGGGGATTGAACCCAGGGCCTTGTACTTGTGAGGCAGGCAGTGGCACCACTAAGCTAAATCCCCAGCCCAGGTCAAATATTCTTTTTAATCATTCTTCCTTCTGTTGTCATTTCCCTTAGACTCATTTTCTTCCTAAATTTTGGATTTTTATGTGAGATACTACAAATTGAGCATTAACCTGCTTAGCTCTCCTTTCATTTCCCATTTTCTTGGTTCTCAAAATGTTCTCCAATCCCACAAATATTCAAACTTAACATTAATAAAAATAAGGTTTTTTGTTTTTCACTCTTTTTCTGACTTCTCTGTTTTTAATCGAGTAACTTATGTTATGACATTTTTGTTTTTTCTTAGTATGCCAAATTCATTTCTTTCTCTCCTTCTCTCTCTCGTTTTCTCCTTTATTAAGTGGTTGCCCTTGACTATGCAACCACTTTTAGAGCTAGTCTAAATTCTCGTTTAAATAACACTGTACCACAATATTGGTTGCTTAGATCAGAAAATTCTGATTTTTTTCTTTCTCATTCTTTATAACATTGTTGTTATTATTTGAAGTAACTGTTATGTTTTAGACCATTTAAGACTAAGGAAGATAAAATATTAGCTAACTTTCATTGATTTTTTTTTCTTAAAATTCTTTCTCTGTGTCTCACCTATATCTTTTTCTATGTTTCTCAAGAATACCTTACACTATTTCTAGCTGACATGTCTACTGGCAACAAGTTCTTTCAATTTTTGTCTGTCTTGATAAGGAATTTGAGCTAAATAAGGTGTATGGTTAACTTAAGCTCTGATATTCTGATTTCATATTTGCTTTTACTATAGAAATGCCTAATGCATCATTTGTACATATTACGCCCTTTTCCACTCAATTATATGCTGCATTATATGTGACATTTAAAAAATAAATGTTTATCTTGTCCTTTCATGAATGCCATGTCTTCAATGATGGACATGAAATCATTCTCTCTTTATCTTATCACAACTAGATAATGCAGACAACTTTATAGATTTTTACTCTCAATTTATTTCAATAATGAGTTATTGAAAATAACTAGTGTTAATATATTCTTCTTCATGAAAGTTATTTAACTTAAATATCTTCTCTTCAATGTTCTCTTTCCTTCAAATCAACAGTAATTCTATTATTCGAGTGATAACTTTTCCCATGGAAGACACTTTAAAGTACTTGTCACTAAAAGATCAAGTGAAATAGATGGGTTAAATGGAACCTCCAATCCTAGTTTTTTCATATCTTAAGTGAAATAAATAGCACACACATGTGTAAATATCGAATAGTTTCTCTGGTGTGAGAAAATGAAAGTGTAAATAAGGATCAAAATGTATAATAATAGATAATGTGAAATAGGGAGAAAAGGTCCAAAGGGGAAGGGGAAGTAGGAGGGGTAGCAGGAAAGAAAGAAGGGAGAGGAATAAATATGAGAAAAGGAAACAAAATCTTTGTAAATAGGGAAGGATGGAGGGGTTGAAGAGAGGCCAGGGGAATAGGGAAAAAAATAAGAACCAAGAGATATCATGTAAGGTTTATCATGTAAAGATTCAAGTTCCCAATGATGAATGTCGTAATATTGTATACCTAAAATGTACCAATAAACTTAATGAATTTTAAAAAAAGATCAAGTGAGCAAATAAAATATCAATAGGAATGATTTGGGTAAGATATTTAGATATTGGTGCTATTAACAAACATTATAATAATATTCATTATAATATATTATTATAACGTTCATGAATCTTATTCTTATAATAAGATTCATTATAATAAGATCCATAAACATGGTGCTAATTTTGAGATAAAAGCATTGTGTTATTGGAGAAACATTAGTGTCAACAGAAAAAGGAACACAGAATAAAGAGTTGGAAGCCCAGGATTTTAGACCCAACTCAGTTGCAAATTGGGTGAGGATGTTTTGGTACTTCAATTTATCTCTTCAGAATCTGTCTTCTGCTGAAAGATAAAAGAAATGGGCTAGATGATAATCAACATCTGTTATTGCTCAAGTTTTATGTTCATTCAACCTACCTCTCAAATAAAAAATCTGTAATTTTTATCTTACAGATCAGATTCCCCTATATAAATATCCTAATTAAAACTCAGTGTACTTTGAATTCTGTGTTTGTTATATATTAAGAGAAACTTCCCCAGTTATTTATTTATGTGTTTCCCTCCAGGTGGCTCAAAGTTCATTAAATAAAGATTCATCAAAAGTCTATCTGGTGCCAAGAATGTTGCTTGATATATTCATATTTATTGAGGCCTCTATTCCTCTTAATGATGCTGGGAGCTAAGATGCTGACTTATGAAGAACGGAGAACTGGTTTTGACTGCTTTAATTTCCTTCACTTTGACTAGTTTCTAATAAGTTTTAGAATGCATCATCTAAGTAAATTTGCAAGCCATGAATTACTCTCTTTGACAGGCTTAAAACAGACCATTTTCCTTTGCTATACTTGTATGGTTGTCATTTAATTCAGTTGCAACATCCAAAAAGGCTGTTTTATCATTAACTCTCTGTAGTTGAAATCATCTCCTCTCCCTTTTCCCGCAGTAACTGTTTATGTATGGCTCCTATATCTCATTATTCTAGCCTAGCTTATGTAAAAAAAGAATAATTTTTAGACTAAAGGTTATATCTTCTGTCAATTTAAAGAATCCTGTTATCAAATTATAAATTATTAAACACTTTGACACATAAAATCTACTTGTTACTCCACATATACTTTCCACATCAGTTATATTTTTGGTATACATGCACTTCAAAATCTTGAGACAATTCCCAAATTAACTGTCTACTATCTTTGTGCTACAAACCAAGAGCACTTATGCTACAATATCAGTTAGCATTTAATCATTCTGCATTTTGTTTTAGTAAAAATTTTTATCATTAAACATTTTCTCACATGTAGCATATATAAATGATAAAATTCTTAAATATACGGGAATATTTACTTATATTCACATTGTGCACACCATAATATTTTACTGTATATTTATAATTTACTTAATATGTTCATCATTCATTTGTAAGATATTCAAACAGACTCAACTATTATCCATTATACCAGCTTGCCTATATCTCAAGGTGAGAGGCCAAATATCTCCTAATATATCTATCTACAAGTGAAAAAAGTACCAAGTTACCTAAATAATAAAATCAAATATGCCTGAGTATCTAAGAAAAATTCCTGTAAACATTCTAAGTAAATTTGCAGATACTGAATGTAAATGAACTTCTGATCGGACAGATTGGTGTTACAAAATATGCACCATTCATAATTTAGACAGTGATTCTAAAGGAGAATACTGATTGCCTTATCTATTGACTTTCAAATTAATTAATTAAGACCTAATTTGGAATAAGAGTAAGTAAACAGATGATATATTCTCCATCTTTTAATTCACATTTAGACATAAAATAGCAAGACCTGAGCTATATAAAGAAAATACTAGTATTATTGCTGGTAAGTATTTGAGACACACTCTATATTTTATATGCATTTTTTTTTTTTTGGTACTGGGGATTGAACTCGGGTCTTTGTGCTTGCAGGGCAGGTGACAGAACAACTGAGCTAAACCCCCGGCCCACACTCTATATTTTAAATCATTTTAACTTTCCTTGATCTTCTATCTCTCTCTTCCTTATTTCTTTCCTTTCACATTATTCAGTACATATTGTACTCAAGACATTATAAGAAGGGAACAGAAATGAGCATGATAGGAAAGTGATTTATCATATTTTAGAATATGTGATGATAATCTTTTAAAAAAATAAATCAATTAGTCAAGAGATTCTTCCTTTCTTGCTTGCTTTAATTCCTCCCATTCTTCTCTTTTTTGAATTAGTCCTTTTTTCACTATGTTCCCATCAATCCATAATCTAGACACAAAACAACACAAAATCCTCATTTCCAGTCCTTTTTTCACTATGTTCCCATCAAACCATAATCTAGACACAAAACAACACAAAATCCCCATTCTCAGCCCAGGAAGTACACCACGTTCTGATGGGAAGATCAAAGGAAGAGCAAATACCTAATCCCCTTGAATATCCTGTTTTACACAAATAATCTGTGTAGACTGGTGGTGATTGCTTTGCTGAGTCTACATTTTGTCTGACATTTTACCACCATTAGGCAAACATTATTCTTTCTGTTGGTATTTGTTTAGTGAGCAATATACTCAGTGGTGTATGATTTATCGGAGTCTCAATCTCTTCCTGGTGGCTTAGGGTAAATTATTATCCAGACATTCCAATTTAGACACACAATGGGGACGGATTACTAAACCCTCAATGTTGTGCCTCTACCAAACAAAGCCTTACTCCTTATTCATTGCGTAAAGGCATGGTATTCACATTTCTAATGAAATTGTGGATGGATCCATCAGCTGAAATAGCTTTAAGCTTTTTTGGTTTTTCTAATGTGTGTGTGTGTGTGTGTGTGTGTGTGTGTGTGTGTGTCTGTGTGTGTGTGATTTAGGGACAGATTTGGATAAGATCTTTAGATATTGGTACCTAAACATAGTTATACTGCTGATTTTAATTACCATAGATTAAGTGAAGACACTTGAGTATTGTGCTTGTTCCAATTTCCAGTTTCCACCTATTTTTCCAATGTAATTAACAAGAGCACTCCTTCTCACTCTGAAAGGTATCCTGGTTTAGAAAGTGAGTTACATTATCACCTTAACTTCAAAGGGTAGAACACTGATAATATTCTTTGGGAATCTTTAGAAGACCCTAGATTTTCTAAATTAATGTTGTGAGGAAGAACCAAAAGGTGGAATAGGGTTTTAAAAGCCTGACTCATATTTATTCCTTTCCTTTCTTTCATTTCCCTACCCCTCCCGCTTCCCCTTCCCCTTTGGACCTTTTCTTTCTATTTCACATTATCTATTATACATTTTGATCCTTATTTACACTTTCAGTTTCTCACACCAGCGAAACTATTTGGTATTTACACTTGTGTGTCCTATTTATTTCACTTAAGAGTATGAACATGAGAAAAGGAAAAAATGGAAACAAAGTCTTTGTAAATGAGGAGGGGTGGAGGGGTGGAAGGGAGGACAGGGAATGGGGAAAAAATAAGAACCAAGATATATTGTGTAAAATACAAATTCCCAATGATGAATGCCAACATATTGTATACCTAAAATGTACCAATAAAATTAATGAATTTTTTAAAAGTCTGACTCAAAATAAACTTTAAAATTTAGAGGAAGATAGGCATAATCATCAGAGCTTTTGTTATGCTATTATTATATGTGGATTTTTGACATGAGCCTGTTTAAGGAAAACCTTCCTATGGGGTCATTTCCCACAGCCAGAGTTCCAAGACACATTACAACTTCCTCATATTGTATTAAGATTTTCTGGCTAAATAATTCTACCTATTAACTTCACATATTCAGAAAATACTACAGCATAGTAGTTGATAATTAGCCAGTAATACTTTGAAAGGTCTTCTGGAGAACTATGTTGATTGTAGGACAAAAAGTTGGAACAAAAAGTTGAGGATGCTACTTTGGAAAAACAGATGAAGTGAGAATCCCTAGGGAGAAAGTGTGGGGCAGTCATGGAGCCAAATGGCTGTAATCCTTGCACTCTAGGAGGGTGATAGGGGTTGGCAAATTGGAATCTTGCCTGGACATTTTGCAACTCAGAGAGACCCTGTCTCAAAATAAAAATCAAAGAAGACTGGGGATGTAGCCCAGTCTGAAGGCCATGGGTTCAAACCCTAGCAATATAAAAAGAAAAAAACAGTCTTGGAAATTGTGAGAAGCACATAAGAGATTTCAGAAGATATCCTAGAATGATAAAAGAGAAGAGAGTTAGGACCTAAGAGTTTCATTTTGACTTCTTCTACAGAGGTGAAATAGAGCGCAACAGACCCAGAAGGAAAAGTGGCAATGGAGTGGTTGCAGGAAATGGATTTGGAGATCATCAGTGAAGTGCAAGCAAGTGTGCTGTCAGGAAGGCAAGCTGGGACTCTAAAGGCTCCTACTACAGCTGCAGTCCACTAATGCACTGCAGTATTTGTTTTGGAAACTCAGGGCAGCTCAAGAAAACTCCCACAAGCTAGAATTTGCCCACCCAAACAACCTAGGATCACCCCACTAGTAAGTTAGCTGACTGTGGGCCTTAATCAGATTTATTAAATACCCACCAGCTACATCTAGATAGTATTTTACTGAATAAGTAAGGACTGTGGTCTAACCAAATTGATACATAAAATTGATTTTCAAAATTATAACAACGAATTACAAACACTGGCCATAAGTTATTTTTAAAAATCAATATAAAGTAAGGAAGATACGTCCGTAAATATCACAGTCTCTGTGATGGTTGAATGATTGTATCAACTTGAATAAGAGAAGCTTAACTAAATTGGCTCAGCAATTCCACACCCTAGGGTGGCTTGTCACCTGAATGGTATAAAGAGGAAATGAAGAAGGATGAATCTAATACTGTTTCTTTAGAGGAGCTCCAGTCTTTGCCTTTATCTTGGACATCATCTCCTGACTTCTAGCACAGACTCTTAAGCTTCTGGTGCAGACTTTTCAGCTTCCAGTGAGTAGACTCTTCAGCCATTCATTTCCCCATCAGCCTGCTGATATGGACTCTGCACTGAGCTCTAGACCAACAATAAGTCCCCAATTATGGTGCCATTCCCTGGAGTGATCAACCTGTGACCCAGTGGTGGGTTGATTATATCGGACCACTTCCATCATCAAAGGGACTGTGCTTTGTCCTTACAGGCATGGACACTTATTCTGGATTTGAATTTGCCTTCCCTACACATAATGCATCTGCTAAAACTACCATCCATGGTTTCACAGAACACCTGATCCACCATCATGGAATTCCACATAGTGTGGCCTCTGAGCAAGGAACACCAGATCTAGTACAGTTAACATCCAAAAGACAGCAGGATCTAAGTTTTAAATATCCAGAAGGTAGCTCAGAGAGCCAAGGAAGTGAGCCTCTCTGGCTGCTGTACCGAGGGCCGAGGAGGTGAGCCATGCAGGTGCCAACACACACATGCACACACACAAATATCTGACTGTGCTGAGCCATTACCTAGATCCATACCACAGAGTTGCATGGGTCATAAAGGACATTCTTCTGAGCTTGAGAAGATAGAGTAGAAATGAACAACAGAAAAAGGACCTCTCTTATGCCCCTTGATGAAAATTAAAGCCCACTGGAAAAGTGAAGAAAATCTCTACAATAAGGGCATACCAGACCACCTTAGTTGGGGGAGCACCAGTGTGGACTACAGCAGCACAGCTGCAGGAAAATCCCAGCCAGGTCTCCACCCTGACCCCAGAGGCTTGGGCACACTGGCCCAAGCCAAGGGCCCACCTGGAAAAGAGGTACACACAAGCAACAGCCAGAGGTTTGCCCCAATACCATAGGTAAGTGCATGACACCCTAGCCAGAAGCTTGCTTACACAACGGGAACTAGGGCACATAACCCCAGCCAAAGACCCTCCCAGACAATAGGTACATAAGGGCCCTAACCAGTGGCACACCTAGATATCATCCCAAGTGTGCACAGGCCCCAGCCAGAAGCCCACCCAGAAAACAGGTCAGCTCAGGGATCCAGAAGGCCACCTTTCTGAACCCAGAAATTAGTGTACTGGTGAGCAGCAGAGAAAAGACAACTCTGTGGCTTGCTGAGAATTGAAGACCACTGGGTGAGAAAAAATTTGCCTCAACAAAGGCACAACAGGCTGCATCTGTTGAAATGAGAAGACATGTAAACAAGCCTCAAAACCAGACTTCCAGAT
>NW_004624775.1:8441120-8462928 GCF_000247695.1 Heterocephalus glaber | reverse complement strand
GAATGAATTTGGGAGTATTGCTTCCCTTTCAATTTCATTGAAGAGTTTAAACAGTAGTGGCAGCAGTTCCTCTCTAAATGTCTTGGAGAATTCAGCAGTGATGCCATCACAGTCCAGGCTTTTCTTAGTTGATAAGTTTTTAATTACATTTTCAATTGCCTAACATATCTTTGATCAGCAAAACTCTCAGAACTTGGTGATATTTAATCTGAGGTTTTAACAGTGAATAAAATAGAATTAGGAGATGAACATGCTTATGGGATTGAGTAAGGACCTATGGTACCAAGAAAGTAGGTACACTAAGCAAATGACCGGTATTAGGGTCCAGATGTAATGTAGATTATCACATTGAAGACACAAGAATAAGTTCCATGTAAGCAGGAGAAGGACTGAAGAGACAATTGTTGTCTTATATTTATTCTAAAATATAAGTAAAGTCTAGTGAAGGGCTTTGCCATTCCTAAATATAAAGCATCCTCTTCACAAACACACACATACACACACACACACACACACACACACACACACACGAAGTTCCTCAAGGTAAACATGGCCAAATAAATTTTCTTCCTATTCAAATAGCAGGAAAAAATGTGGAAATAAAGAAAAAGAAGCAATTTTTGTTTGTTAATGTTTTCATGTGTCAAGTTGGGATGGAGAAACTTGCCTAGCTGAGTTCATGGTTCTGAGTGGCCTGGAGACTGGACTGAGAGAGATGGCCATTTGCAAACCCAGTCTTCCCCCCACTTTCTCCATTTTTCAGCATTATCTTTTCTTTCCAGATCAAGCCAGGCTATGTGATAAAGGAATGAAACAACAGAGGGCCAATATTCAAGAGTGAGAGAGTCAGGTATTAATTACGTATCTCTGTGTATTTGCTTTTAGCTCTCAACATTCAAGAAACTTTCTCTCAAAACAACAGAGGAGCATAAGCTAGGAAAGAGAGACTACTGTGATAACCCATGACAGGGAGTACAATTTCAGCAAAAAATAGCTGGAAAACATCAAGTAATTCACTACAACCTTTAACAATCAAAAACAACAGCACTGCAAAACAAAACTTCAATTCTTTAGGAATAACGAAATTCTGGTTTAAGTTATTAAATTGTAATATTTAAGTTTTGAATTTTCAATGAGTAATCACAGGACATATTAAGAAATAAGTATGGCTAATTGAAAAGATCAAAATAAACTGAAACTACCTCCTGAAGAATCCTACAACTAGCCTGAATAGAGAATGGCTCTAAACCAATGGTCTCCAAGGTTTTAACCACCAGCAAATAGTTCCCATGGAAAACATTTTTTTCCACCATCAAGGGGATGAGGGTGGAGGTGGGAGGATAGATTCAGGATTAGATTCTCATAAAGAGCTCACAATTACATCCCTCATGTTCTCAGTTCATAAGAGGCAGAGCTCAGTCTCTAGTGTAAGCAGGAGAAGGACTGAAGTTTGCTGAACTTCATGATTGTATAAATTCGTATTTGTTCTCAAATGGCAAGTTTTAAGACATTATTTAAAATATTTTCCATCTCTGTCTTCTATTATATGATTCCTAAAATGTGTATTGCTGTCTGCTTCATGGTCCCCAGCATACAGGGGAAACAACCCTCACTTGCCTGGCCACTTGTCTCCTTCTCTATCAGTCTAGTGGGGGTGGGGGGTGGTTCACTAAACTACTCTTTTAATGATGCTCAGAGATCTAAAGTGATCAAGAAGATGAAGTATCAACAAAATGAGAATAGCAATGAAATGATAAAAATAACTAAAAAAGAAACAAAATAAAAATTATTGGCTTAAAAAGTAACATATGGAAAATTGACTATAGAAGATTAACAGTCATTTTGAGCAAGGAGAATGCAAAATTAATGAAGTGTGTGATAGGGCAATTTAAGTTATCCAGGCTGAGGAGAAAAATAATATTTTTTAGAAAAAGAGCAGAGCCAGATATCTAGGAAAAACCACGAAACAGACCAAAATACACATTATGGGACTTATATAAATAGATGATAAGGGACAGAAAAAATTTTAAACAATGACTTAAAACTTGCCATTTGAGAAAGGATATGAATTTATGTAATCATGAACCTTAATATACCTGAAGTAGTATAAAGAGATCTTGCCCAAGACACACTATCATCAAACTTTTGAAAGCTAAAGATCAGAGGTCGCTTTAAAAGAACCAAGAGAGAAATAACTTATCACATACAAGACAGCTAGATTCAAAGAGAAGAAAAAATAAAAATATCTTTTAAAGTTACTCCATGGACAAACTCAAAGCAAGTATTATTTGAATTTTTATTTTGTTACTTCATTTTATATTTTCTAATGATTTAGAGAGCAATTATCTAAAATGCTAATCATAATCCTATGTTATTTGGCACATAATATATAGTATTTTCCATTTCTCACAACAAAGAGGAATGAGATGGAGCTCTTCAGGGGCATAGTTTTATATTCTATTTAGGTTGTTATCAATTTAAACTACATTGTTATAAACTAAGAAAGATAAATATAATCTCCATGATAATCACAAATAAAATATCTAAAAATATATGAAAAAACGAGAAGACAATCAAAATTGCTAACAATCATAAGAAAAAAAACTAAAAAACAAAAGCAGATATTAATGAAAGAAATGAATAACAAAAAGGTGTATAAGACATACAGACAAAATAGCAAAATAGAATTGAATCTGCTCTATTGCTACATTAATTGTAAATGAGTTAAATTCCTTAGTAAAAAAAAAAAACTGGTACAACGAGTTAAAAAAAGAAAAACAAAACAACAAAAGAACAACCCACAGAAAATATCTTGTACCATCTCAAATATATAAGGTTAATCACACCCACTGGTTTAAAACGTAGGGACAAAAAAACATTGTATGCAAATAGAAATAGTGATTGGGGGTGACTATACACACAAATTCACATCACACACAACAGGCTAATTTTCTTTAAAACTTTACAAAACAAGTAACACAGCATTAAACTAATAAGATATTCAATTCACCATGATATAACAAAAAGAAATGTACTTGTCAAGCTGAATGTGGTGGTGTATACCTGTAATCCCAGCACTTGGAAGGCTGATGCAGGAGGACTGCCATGAGTTTGAGGCCATCCTGGGCTACATGGTGAGCTCTAGGCCAGCCTGGACAACATAGCAAGGCCCTGTCTCAAGTAACAGAACCTCAAATCATATAAAAGTAAATATTGATAGGATTGAAAAGAGAAATAAACAATTCCAGAATAGTTGTTGGTGACTTTAATGCCCCTCTTTATTGATGGATACAGCAATCAGACAGAACAGCAATAAGAAAATAGAGAATTTAAGTGCTCCAGAAAAAAAAAAAAAAAGGCTTACTAGAAATATAAAGATCACTGCACACAGCAACAGCAAAACATGTAATTTTCTGAAGTGCACATAGAACACTGTCCAGAGCAAACCATACTATAGGCAACAAAACTGATGATGGATGTCATCATATTGTATAACTAAAATGTACAAATAAACTTAATGAATTAAAAAAATTAGAAAACAAATTTTTCTCGACACTGGAAAAAAACCAATAAATTTAAAAGGCTGAGAACATGATAATTTATTTTCTGATTAAAATGGGATTAAATAGAAAATATTAATCAATGTAAAACTGGAAAATCCACAAATACATGGAGACTAAATTTGGAATGAATCATAACTTCAGATTTGGCCATGGATTCTTATATATGTGACTCAAAGTAAGAACAATAAAAGAAAAAAAGATCCTTTATTAGACTTGATAAAATATGAAATGTTTGTGCATTTCTGTCAGCTTTTCATTGTTGTGTTGCTTCTTTGAGGGTGTTTGTCTTCAGAGAATCACCTGAAGGAGTAACAGATGTTATGTGAGAAAGAATAAAACAAGCAATGGGTTAAACCATTAAAGTTTGGAGTGTATTTGTTAACATAACCTCCTCATCTTTCCTAACCTAATGCTCTAAATTAAAAAGACATTAATATTTTTGTAACTATTTAATACTCTGATATTTGTATTTAGGTATCTATTAGAATTTTTAAAATTATTAATTTTCCCAAATAGAAAACTGATCATTGCTGGTCCCTCCATTTACCAGCAATCTGCAATGTTCTGTCATATATCTAAGGCATTACTTTTCCATATAAAATTTGTTACTCTAAAGATCAATATCCTCAGTCAAATTGAAAGAAACTCTCTTGTTAAGAGTTTGACATTTTGTTTAATATAGAGCAATTTAAAGATAAGATTATTACAGTGTTTAGTATTTCATCCTTGATTTATTTTTTTAGTACCAGTAAGAAATCTAGCGTAATGTGAAGAAGTAATAGCTCTTGACATATTTCTTGTGTTTAATCATATTAATTTTATCATTTCACTTTTGCATATGATGTCTCCTAAAATTTTAGACATAAAAATATATCCAAAAACTTTACTACTTGTTTGAAAACAGGCTTTTAAAACTTTTAATGGGTATTTAATTTTATTAAAATTTTTTCTTTCTACATTTCTATTATTTTTCTTTAACATGATAATTTAATTCAAATAGTAAGATGTTGTATATACTTTCCAATTTTGAACTAGTTTTATATTCTTTGAATAAACCTCCTTGGTTAATGTCTTGCCTTCTAACAGAAATTTTTTAATTTGAAGCAAAGACAATGGTCACTGATCTGTTTTAAAAAATAGACTTGATCTGCATATTTCTAAATTGTGCTTCTTACATATGGGTATTTTTTCATAAGCCTTTCCACATCTGAAATTCACTGCAATTATACAGCATATGATGCTCTGAACACAGATGACATGACATCACTTCTCGGCCATTTGGCCAAGATCAAATCTAAAACACAGATGACATGAAAGCTTGAATCATAGAATAATATTGCAGGCAGAATTTTTCACATCAAATGATGATGTTCGTTAAGATTAAAGTTGTTGAAGAGAAAATTCCTCAGCCAGTATCACATTATGAAATGAGTTGTTTTGGGACTGTCTGTACCTAACAAGGACTAGTCCACATGAATAATGCCTTCCCTTTTTAATTTTTCAGTAGCTGATATATCCTATGATGCTTCATGCTAGTGCCTACATTCTATTCTTGGTCTATACTGCTTAAAATTTCATTGTGAATTTGACTTACATAACATTAGCCTTTTGGGACTCCCCTTGTGTCTTCCCCCACCTCATCCCAGGAACTCAAAATACTTCTTAGTTGCATTTATTTTTGACCTCCTAAAGTCCAGCAAGCCAGGAGACAGACAGCCTGTGAATGGGACCTGAGAGTTTGCAGAGTCACCCTCAGGTCAATATTGGTACAGGCAGGAAGTGAGCTCTGTCAGTTTCTTAGGAGACCCAGTGAATAGCCTGCCTCTGATTTATTCTAGGATCTAAAGTGATGGAAGATCTGAAAAAGCCAGGTGTTGGGAAAAGAATGCAGTCCCCTAGAGACCAAATCTAACTATTAACTCATGCTATGGCATTAAGGGCATTTAGTCTTCCTTAAAGGAAGAGAGAAGAAAGTAAAAAAAGTTATCAGTGAAAGTACTAAGTGCATACAGAAGTTATTATTGAAAACACACTAAACAATTATTGTCCCAGCTTTAGCTACATTCAGAGCATACACTCCTTTCAAGTTCTAGGCTTCAAACCTGTCCCTACTGCTTCTGAAATGGTAAACCCAGTGTATTTGATAGTGAACGTTTCTGTTTATTAAATTTTCATATTATTGAATGCTACAATAAAACAGAACTTTGTTTCAGTATCCAGAGATAATGTTTAATAATAATAAAGTCAAATAGGGCATATTCTCAATTCAATATTATTCTAGTTATAATGATTTATGAAAGTTGTTATTTTGAGCAAAACTGCTTATTAAGTGGTACATTTTTATTTCTAAATAGACTGGCTCGTATCTATATATTTAACAAGCTTCATGGCCCCATAGCTGGTGCTGTGTCAGGGTTTCTGTGTAGAACAGTTTGTCTAATTAAAATGTGATTTCAAAGCCTATTTGTTATTACTTCTATTATCTTCTTGTAAGGCTCTAGAATAACATGTTTATGGCTTCTGCAAACTCATCTAATTTAATATTTGCCTAGTAACCCAAATGTCCTCATTTGACAAAAGCTGCCCTTGGCATGGAGGTTTTTTTTTTTTTTTTTCCACAAGGCCAGCTAAATTTTAACTAATTGTCACTGAGATATTCTACTCAGCCTGGGTACATGATCCTTTCTGATGGTGAAATTGAAATTGCTAAATGCAAGTGGTTATTAATTTGTTCTCAGTACAAAGGATGCAATTATTCATCTAAAAATAAAGCTCTTGGTGTTGGAAGAAAAGCAATGAATGGAACAAATCCTCGTAATTTAATATTCCTCATTTTGATTTTCTGAGCAGATCTTCTGAATGACATTTAGAGGCCAGAACTGAAATTATTAGCCAGCATGACCAAGTTATTCAAAGAACTTTAATGACTTATAAAAATTGTGAAATGAAACCAAATAATGACAATGTTTTCCCAGTAATTGTTCTTTCCATCTCAGGGATATGAGGCTGATGCTGGAGGGTTGATATCAGATGTTAATTCTCACAGGTCCTGGGGTGTGTAGGATAGTGGATCCTGACTCTGTAGGTTGACAGAGGGGCCTGACAATTTGCACTTCGATCAAGTACAGAGGTTGCCTTTGCTGCAGTTCTGAGCATGCAGTTTGAGAAATAAGAAAACTTATCAAGTATTTATCCACAGGTTTAGAATATGTTTTAGACAGGAGCATTTAAGAAGACCAGGTTATTTCCTTATATAGATGGTTATTTAATTTATTCACTAAATGAACAGTGGGAAGCAGAGGTACTATTAAATTGTAAAGTACATAATTCAAACACATACTTTTAAAAATGTATTTAAAATGCTTAGCAGCGTGCACTCAACATTCTGTTCTTGGCTTTGAATCTCATCTGATAACGTCCTCACCACCTTTAAGTTTGGTATATTGTTTACCTTTCGAGCAAGGTGCCTGGTTTATGAAGGTTTTTTTACATGTTTAATTAAAGTCTGTGACATTACTTTATATTGATGCAAGGCTGCCCTATTTTGAATTCTTTCAAATGATTTTCTAGAGAAGATTTTACAATCCATGTTGTATTGTGGACTATTGAAAGTTATTTACACCTGACCCTTGCAATTAAAGAGAGGGACAGAATAATGGAGGAGGATGTATTATTTGTCTCCTAAAAAAAAGAAGTCACTATTATTTGGAGTAGCTAAAATAGAATAAATAATTAAGAGGCCAACCCTTCCTAAGAACTGCCCCCCCTCAATATTTTCAACCCTGCTGTATTGGTTAGGTTTCTCAAATCAGTAGAATATTTTGTATATTATTTTTATATTGAATATTTCATATTTAATACCTTATATTTTATATTGTATATATACTTACACATTTTATATTGAAATATATATATATATATATATATATATATATATATATATCCATCCATTATTTTACCTAGACCACAAATACAAAGTATAGCTCATGGCTAAATGAAGCACTGTCTTATAAATAAAATTTCAGCCCTGCTCTGTTATAAAATATTTTTCCATGCCTATTCTTTTTCTAGAAACTTCAGTACATTTTTAACCTCTAATATCCTTCATTAAAAATAACTTTTGTTTACTGCTGCTTATTGTAGCTAACATTTCATGCAAAGTCTGTCTACACATTGATTTTTGCTAGCTCCAATGAATCCTAATCCAGTGACCTTGTGGATTTTATCCCTCCACACATGAAGACTGCAACTACCATGGCTATCAGTAGCATCCACATTGCCTGCTCCAATGGTTCAAAATAATGTATCATATAACAATCCATATAAAACCCTTCAAAAACCACTGGGAATAGTTCACCGCTACTAATCTGTGCAGCAGTGTTTTCATTTAGCTTCCAGGATCCTTTCCTGTTTCCCTCTGCTTTATTTCTGGCTCCTTCCCATTTCTTTTATTGCTTCACACTGGAGTGTCCCAAACTTTGGATCTCTTCATTTCTCTATTTTTGCTTTCTCTGTTAGTGTCCCTCTATGATGTTAAATATGATCTATGTATTCAGTAGTCCTACATTTCTCATGGGCTCAAGATTTATGTTTTGAACTACTTACTGGGCACAGGGATCTCATCTAAGTATTGGACTTGTGTCCACATGAACCCCTGCTATTTTCCACCAACTACATCTCACATGGTACTTCCATGTGGGAAAATAACCACTCTACCCATTTACTTTAAAGGTTAGAAAATTTGTACATGGTATTTATTCTCTTCAGGATTTTCATGGACAAAATCTTTGATAGAATTCAAAATTTATCAAAAATATCTTCAAAATGTATCAAAAGTACAAGAAATTCGTACCTCCACCCTGTCATCCTAATTTGAGCCTACACCAACTCTGTCTGGATTTTCCATTAGTTTCATAACAGTTCTTCCCACGTCTGCTTTATCACCTTACCATGTATTCTCCACTTAAAATGTAACTATTCATTCAATGTATTTAAATATGTTATCCTCCTGCTTGCCTTTCTGTGTCATTCAACAAGAAATGCAAAGTTCTTACAATGTCTTCAATGTCCTGTAATTCTTACCACCTTGACCAATTTTCCTGTATCATATGCCCTCTTCCGTTTGGCTAAAAACTCCTTCCTTATTGCTTCTACTAAACCACATCAGGCTTGTACCTGCCTCAGGGGCTTTGCTTATGCTGCTCCATCTCCCTGAAATGTTTTAATCTTCAAATCTTTATATGCTCCATGTCTTTGTTAAAAATAATACTATCTCAGTTAGCCTTTTTGAGCCAACCTATTAAAAATAACCTATCTCATAGGAAAAGGTTCAAAGGTGTAGGGGTGCTGGTAGGGGAAGGGGAAAGGAAAGAAGGGAAAGGGAAAATCATGAGAAAAGAAAAAAATGCAAACAAAATCTATGTAAATAGGGAAGGGTGGAGGGGGTGAAGGGTGCACAGGTAATGGGGAAAAAATAAGAACCAAGATACATCATGTACCCCTACAAGCACCCAATGATAAATGTAAACATATTGTATACCTAAAGGATTAAAAAAATAAAAATAAAAATAACCTATCTCCTTCCCTCCTTGTTGAAGCCCTGAATATTTATCTGGTCTATATTAGTCACTAACTACAGTTAGTGGAAGATATAGATAAATTCTCCATCTGATTTTGTGTGGATGTGATAAAACACAAGTGTTAATTTCTTTCCAATGAAGTAATTCCCTTTCTTTTTTTCATCATCTCTTTATCACCTCCCCTTTTTTCTACTTAAGACACTGAGGCGATACCTATATAAAATCCAGAAATCATGCTGTTCACTGAAATGGCTACATTCATCCCCAACAAGTTTCCTTTTTCTTTCACTTTTGAGGTTTGTACTTCTGCACTCCTTCAGGCTCATCACATAGGGCCCAGGCAGCTGCAGCAGCATTGGGCAAAGACATGGCCATTCTCAATGTTTCTCTGGCTTATGTCTTCCTCTAGCTAAGTCTTAACAATCACGTACACAATACTTCTATGTTTCAAGCATTTTGCTATTCATGGTAAATGTAGTGGTAAGCAAGGAAGGCAAAGTGCTGGAACTTGTAGAGCATTAAAATTGGGCAGAAAGTAGGGATTAATGAGTAAAATAATGAAAGAAATACATAATCACAAAATTCCTTAGGTAAAATGAATGTATGTTACCTGGTAAGGGGATTGTTTACAACAAGGAACCCAACTTGTTTTAAATGTCAGAAAGTTTTCCTGAAGAAATTATGTTTTTGATGACATTGAAAGGATCGAAAAAGTAATTAGGATATTATTATTTAGTCTTTAGTAATTAATTGAAAGATTGAAATGGGGAAGGCAAAAATGCCCTGAAGAAAGAGCTAGGCCTGCTAAAACAAATAAAGCAATAGCCCCCACCCCATATTGGGCCTTCCAACTAAGTTATTTCCCCAGCTATTTTAAAATTTTTATTCTGAAAAAAAAATTTATTGTGAGACAGGGTCTTACTAAGTTGTTAAATTGCCCAGCTGGAGCTTGAACTTGCAATCTTCCTAGCTCAGCCTCCCAAAATGTGGGGATTACAAGAATGCGCCACCAAGCCAGGCTGGGAAATGGTTTTGAAGCCCAGAGAGTAAGGGGTGCTCACTATGAGATTGTACTGACTTGGTGCCCATTCACCATGATATCAGCCATAGGGTTTGGTTGTCATTTGGGAACCAGGGGAGTCATTGACTGTTATAGGTCATGGAGGTCATGACTTTTTCTTTTGTTTGTGTTGAATGGTATTAAATAATCTGGATTAATTATGTTATTGTCTTAACGTGTACACTAACAAAAAAGTGCATGATTTTATAAAGTGATTTTAACCATGAGGATTTTATATCTTGGTCACAATAAAGAGGAAGAGTTTTTGGAATTGAAATCCACAGGTTATCAAGAAAGAATGCCCTTTGGGACATTTGAAGCAGGAGAGTAAATCTGGAACACAAAGGAACGTGGAGAGGACGGGATAGGGCTGGGAGGGAGGATACTCTAAGAAATGGGCTACAGAAAATGGAAACTACTTTATAGGGTGTGCGGTTAGTTCCCCATTTTGAAAAATAAAACTTCCAAATACAAAGTGATTCCATAAAATATAAGCGAGAGAACAAAGAGTTTATATTTTCTTTTTTTGACCATATTACCAGCAGCATGATTTGGCATTTTACATACTTTAATTTTTTGTATATTTCATGATGATCAGCCCCTGTGGACACAGAAATAAAATAGGCTGTCAGACATTTTCACTGGGTGTTTCCTTGCACTTAGAAAGTCACAGAAAACTAATTCCAGATTTCTACTTCAAATTATTTATTGGTTTAAAAAAAGGTTTAAGGTCTTTTAGAAGTGACATGTTGATAATTTCAGCTGCAAAATTGGACCCTAGATATCAAAGATAATTCAAACATAGCCTGGGATGACCATAGAAACACACACACACACACACACACACACACACACATATATATATATATATATATGTGTGTGTGTATTTTTTTTTCATTTACTGACTTCAGATCCGTTTGTCTTGAAAGACTAGGTAGACTGAGCTCCCTAATGACCACATGGAAGCACAAGTGATGCCACAATCACTGTTACACTGAACAGTAATGTATATTATCTAGCTTTTACAATTCTTATCTCCTCTGGAAGATATCCAGTGAGTGGATATTGCAGACAAATTTCTCATGAGGTATATACACTCTAGTTTTTCAGTGAAGGATTTGTTCTTGGCTAGGGTGTAGCTGAATGATAATGTGCTTTCCTCACATGTGGAAGGCCCTAGGTTTGAGGCCTAGCACTGCAAAAATAACAAGCAAAGAAAAAAGATTATTACTACATAAATATTAAGGGATTAAATCTTAGTTAAAAGATGTGTGTCTTGATTTTCAGAGAGCTGGTCAAAGAAGAAAAATAGGGTGTGGCCCTTGAACTGTAGGAAAAACATTGGTGGGAAATGTATCCCAGGCTGGAGTTGTGAGAGGATATTTTGAAATTGATGTCCCAACCTATTTCACAGTTTAAGCCTGAGTTCTAGGAATATGATTAGAGAGGTGAAAGAATATGGTGAAAAGCTTAATAGGGAGATTGAAAGATAAGATTAATATTAGATATATTGAATTTTCTTGATTTGGGAAAGGAATCATGTATCAATGGCAAAACTATATTGATTGTAATTTAAGAAAATCCAGCAACGTATATTGCTTTGTTCTTCTCTCTCCCTCTCTGTCTCTCTGTTGCTCTCTCTCTGTTTCTTTCTATCTCTCTACAAGTAAATATTACAAGAAAAATAATTTTTTAATGCAATTTTTTTTTTTACCTTGGGTGACACAACGCTCATATATTGACCATTCATTTGTTCCTCCTGAAGGCATTATGGAGAGATATTTGAGACAAAGTTGCTAATAAAATATCCAATTTCAGAGAGAAATGAAGATCCTTTCTCTAGGAGACTTCCTGGGCTTTCTCTTTTTATGGAGACAATCAGAGTAGTGTTTTAAGGGAGGAATACTAGCTAAATGGACAACTCTGTTGTTTTGGAAGGAGGCCAACAACTGCAGTGTAAAACATCTTTAGAAAGAATGCTATGTGAGGAATTACCAATTAACCCACAATCTGCAATTAATGGGACACAACATTCTCATTGCAATTACAAGCTTATTCTAAGAGTCCATCATTACATGGAAGTGAAATCCCCTAATTAATTGGGTTTAAAAGAGCAGAGAGAAAATTAAAATGTACAAGGACAGACAGGAAAGGATGAACTGGAAAGATTTTAAAAATGGATAACTTTAGGTGATAAACACCTTTCCGGAGATCTTGGGGTTTGCTCACATAAACCTTCATTATCATACAAAATAGTAATAAAACATCACTGTATCAACTCTAATATTTCATATCTGACTTAACGTGATATTGGAATATAGACAAAAATAAACCATCTCCTACTGAGTTTGTGAATGAATGTGTTCTTTAATCCACTTTTACTACTACATACAAGCACCTGTTGCTTTTAAAATATGTTTATACCATATTGCTTCATACTTGCCTGCAATTTCAGGTGTGGGGTGTTTTGTGGATCAGAGGTACTTACAATCCAGAAATTTTTGTGTTATTGCTATATTACTTAATGCAATTTTATAAAACTGAACATAATCTCCAAATTCTTAGTAGACAAATGTCTCATTTTATTTAATGTTAAAACACATGAAAAAGATTATTATAGAGCCATAAATGTTACGACTGAAATGTTATGTAATATTATTAACTCAGTAATAATTCAATACAGATATTTCTTTTCAATAATATAGCAATTTCCCATAATTATTCCCATAATATAGCAATTTCCTGAATTGATTTCAAGCAAAAACGCAGAATTTGGATGTTGGTGATACTGAAGGCTAGTTGCTTCTCTGTGAGTCGTATTTGAGAATTTTTAGAAAAGAATGTAAGATAAGGAGCATTATCTGGTGATGAAGGAAGTGTGGGAGGGGACCAAAGCCTCAGCCCTAGATGCACAGAGCCATGGGGACCCTTCTCTCCTCCTTTTAAAAAATTATTGGAATGTTTATAATACATAGTAATTACATCCAGTTTGTGGGATTGACACATATACATAGTGCACATTGATTACTTTTGGTCCAGCAACAGGCATTTTAAGGTCATAAAAAATGGTACCTTGACTTGGACACATATTTGCACCAGAGGCAGTAGCAGGAGGGGCAGACGTAAGTAATCATGACAGGTAAAACTTTCAGGAAGTACACGCTTATATATATACTCTGAATGGAATTTGTGGCACTTAGGACTATGCAGCTGTTAAGAATATAAGAATATCAACATTATAATCAATGAAATTCAATCTCACCTAAATGAAATGTGTCCTCAGGTATTTAGGTTCAGAATCTATACCAGAATATTATAAGTTAAGTGTATTTTCAAAAGATCTGAGAGGCTCTCAAAAATATATCTGTATTTTAAACATTTTCAAAATTAAGGGATTTGTATAAGCACAAACTCCCAAAGTGATATGAAATGAAGTCCTTCTCAGACTGAACTATTATTACATGATTGTCAAGAAGAAATTCTCTTCTCCAGTTTTCATTTTAATATCTCTTTAATATCTGTATAATTTACCAAATATGAGTTGCACACATTCAGGAGAAAGAATTTACATGCAGAAGAAACATTTGTATAGATCTTATGTTATATACTCTTTGACTGCAGAACTTCCATCCCCAGCAATTGAGCTTGTAGCTTATAGTTTTGTCCTTGAATTTTAGTTCTCCAGCACTGTGGAAAAGCAATATAATGCTAACCTGCCAGGTGCATGCCATCTTCACCTTCACAGGTCAAATCTCCAATTTCTCTCTGTCCATGACTGGTTGAAATAATAGGTGCAATTGATTCAATTTATGATTGTTTTTGAGACCTTTCAAATAATGGATTTTTTCTGTTTGTGTGTGTGTGTGTTTCCAGAGCTTTTAATTAATTGCTATCTGTGATAATCTCCTAAAGACATTTATTTAATTAGAAAAGAAAAATAGTATCATGTCTCTTTTGGATGGGTAATTCATAATAAACTATTATTTTAGTGAATTCTAAATAATGTTTTTTTTATTTCTTATTCCTCCTTGGTTTTTCTTATCTTTATATTTAGATACATTCATTGTTTTCTCAGTTTTAGCAGAGTCAGAGGCATATGTACTTCAAGCTAAATAAACACAATAAAAAATGACAGAACAAAAATACCTAACAAAAATGTCCTCTATTGTTGAGGACCAGCCATGATGGTCCTGATGTTGGCTTGCCTCGGGAACAGAGAAAAATGCAAAAGGTTACAGTCTTCTTGCTATGTGGGAAAGCCATAATCATAGCATTCCTATGGCAAGAAATCATCTCCTGAGGACAATATAAAATATTGTCCAGGTATGGGGAAGTACCTTAACTTGTTCCCTTTGAGTGCTAAACTTGGTCCCTATTTTACTACCCTAATCTTACTGCAGTCTCTTTTCTGGAAAAAGTACACTACCCCCTTCCCTGTGCTTTTCACTGCTTAATAAAAGTGGGTCCACTGCAGAGTTTGTCTAGTCTGTCCACTAGAGGCAGACT
The DNA here is from genome assembly GCF_000247695.1 of Heterocephalus glaber. The sequence continues at coordinate 8,448,220 of NW_004624775.1, read as the reverse complement.
TCTCCCCTTCCCCCTTGTACCTTGAATACTGCTTTTGTCTCTTTCTTTTATCCCAGTCATCCTCTCTACAGGTATCTGGAGGTTTCATCAGACCCCGGCACTCTGTCAATTAGAAACACATATATAAATCAATCCCCCTAGTATTTTCTGTGAGTTTCCTAGGTCTAGACAGGACTGATGAGAACAGAGAAGTCATCTGTCTCTGAGGGGCCAAGCTTTCTAGAAGTTTTCCTCCTGCTAGACTCTGCAGTATATTTACTAGAGCCCTAAAAAACCATGGAAATTTCACATAGGGTACTTCCACCTCTACTGGCTGTGCAAGGTCCTGGTCACATGGAGGTGACTGATTGAGAGAGTGCAAAAAGTAAGTTATTTCAATGTGTTCCCTTACATCTAGTCCTATTAAGAGTAAGGTCCATCCCCTTAAGAGTAAAGAAACTTCCTCCACCATGGCCAAATACTTGGCTTGCCTTTCCAGACTTAGAATGAGGAAATAGAATTGTCACTTGGGGCATGTAGCCTTCAATTTAGGGGAACTCTGGCATGTCAGGCTGAAAAAGGAAAAAATCTTTTACAAGAACCTTGTAGAGATTGAAAGCCACCTAAAATATCAGTCAGGTCTTGCTTATCTCAGGTGGCATATCACCTCAGATAACAACCACTCCCAGATTACCTGTTCCTGTACTTGAGGCCCAAGGCCCCATTGTGGATGCAATTCTCACTGCAGTTTTGCCTTTTCTGGAACACCAGGTACTTATCATCATATAGTATAGTCTTTTCCAGTTGAATTATTTCATTTAGTATTTGCATTTCTTTTATCTCTTTAAGTGGCTTGGTTGCTCATTTTCTTTTAATGCTAAGTGCTGTTTCTGTGTATGCATATGTAACAGGTTATTTATCCATTCACTTACTTAAGGACATCTTGGTTGCTCCCAATTTGAAGTGACTATTAATAAAACTGATAGGGTCCAAGGATTTAGCTCAGTGGCACTGTGCCTGCCTTGCAAGAGCAAGGTCCTGAGTTCAATCCATGGTATCAAAAAACGAACAAACAAAAAACCTACCACCAACAACAAAATAAATAAAACTGATATACTAAATTATGTGTAGACTTTTGACTTGAAGATGAGCTTTCAAACCAATTGGGTAAATACCAAAAAACACAGTTGCTCTATTTTAAGGTAAGAATATGTTTAATCTTATATGAAACCTGGAAAGTACCTGGAAGTAGCTGGCATTTCCATCAGCAATAAATGAGAGTTCTGTTGCTTCATATTTTTACCAGCACTTACCATTTTCAATGTTTTGGACTTATGTATATTTTAATATGTCTGCAGTGGTATTGCATATTTAAAAATGTAAATGGCGAGTGATATTGAACACTTATTTAATGTGTGTGCACTATTTGTATGTTTATTTTTGGTATTATTTTTATGATATCTTTTTCATTTTATAATTGAATTTTTCATTTTTTATTGTTGACTTTTAAGAGTTCTTTGTACATTTTACATACAAGGTCTTCATTATATTTGTGTTTTGTCAATATTTTCTTCCATTCTGTGACCTGCCCCTTCATTCGTTTTATAGCACATTTCATATAGCAGAAATGTTAAATTTTAATAAAGTTCAACTTATAAAACTTCTTTTCATAGATTATGCTTCTTCTGTATGTTTTTTCAGTACTGGGGATTGAATCCTGGGCCTTCACACTGAGCTACATTCCTATCTCCTTTTTTTAAATTTTGACACAGGGCTTGGTTAAGTAAACAAATTAGCCAGGATAGGCTTGAACTTCTGCTCCTCTTACCTTTGCTTCACAGAATGCTGAAATTATAGGCAAATGGTGCCATGTTATGCTTGGATTTGGGTATTTTATGAGTCCTTCAATACCCAACAATTCCTGAAGAATTGTTCTTTGTTAATTTTGTGGTTGCTATGCCAGGCCTTCTGACTTTCCATATAAACTTTAGAATCAGTTTGAGAATATCGACAAAATAGATTTCTGGTATTGGATTGGTAATGCACTGACTTTGCAGATAAAATTGAAATTCCTGGCCACATGCTAAAGTTTCAACCTTTCAGGCCTATCAACCAGCTTAACCAAAAAGTCCCAAGCCTAGACCTCCACATGGAGGTGAATCCCACACTAGCAGCTTCTCCTCAACAAGAGTAGCTATCAGAAACAAGACACAGATAAGGAATCTTGGAGAACTTCTGAAGATAGATGAAAACATTTTTATTTAGGAATCCCAGGACCCAGAATTATTAACTGTTCTTCCCATTAAATATACTCTCTTGTTTGACACAGTGACCAATCCAGCTGAGCCTCTGTGTCTTCCAATCCTGATTTTAATTTGTGACTTGCTAAGAAACTGAGTTGAGAAAACTCATGGTTAAAAGCTAGCATATTACTCTTAACTGTTTAATAATGGACCACGCAAAACAATTAGCCCAAAAGAATGAAAATCCTGTCTCCAAGAGTAGGTTTTCTTATACTTGGTGCTCCAGGGGGGAGCCAGGATCAGTGTTGCCTAAACAAGTCACTCCTGGAAGAGATCTGCATGTGTTTGTCATGAAGCTACAGAGATAGGCGTGCTTCAAAGATACTACAACATTAGGAAAGAGTTGAGACTTTCATTCCAATATCCCGGCTGCTGAATTTTTTATGGTAGTTACTAGTTGGGTTCTAAGTTTTAAAAATTAAACTTAATGACTTTGTTTCCATTTTTTTATTTTCTCAAAATTTTCCCTTTCCCTTCTTTCTTTTCTCCTTCCCCTCCCACTTCCCCTACCCCTTTGGACCTTTTCTTCCTATTTCAAATTATCAATTATTTGTTTTAATCCTTATGTACACTTTCAGTTTCTCATACTAGAGAAACTATTCGGTATTTACACATGTGTGTCCTATTTATTTCACTTAAGAGTATGGCCTCAATATGCATCCATTTAGCTATAAATGTCTCTAGTTTCTTGTTCTTTATGGCTGAGTAGTACTGCATTTTATTAAAAAGCCACATCTCCTTTATCCAGTTTCCAGTTGATGGGTACCAATAAAAGAATTTAAGAAAGAAAAAAAAAACCTTAATGACTGGAAAAGTACAGAGCATAAACACCACTGTGACCATGATGATATAGCTAAATTTTCATGATCAGATCATCTATTTCATGAAGTGTCTCATTTTGAGTTAAGTACAGTTTGGGGTAGGTAATACATTTATTATCTCTGTTTTATATAAAGAAGCTAGGTTTTAAAGAAATTTAGTAATATTTTCAAACTGACAGAGCTGTGATGCTTAAGGTAGACTGTCAACTTGATTGACTTGGACACTACACAGGGGAATAAGAAAGCACACCTCGGGGTGTGTCCAAGAGTGTCATGGAGGCATGAACCTGAGGCCTATATCTGGTCCCTTACCCATTCCTCTCTGGCACTGTTGCCCTGCTCTGTGTCCTGGCTGTCATGAACTAAGCAGGTTTGCATCTGCCGTGATATACCTAGCTTGGCACCAGCCAATCATGAACTGAACTTTTTGCACCCTAGCCCAAATAATATCTTTCCTGCTTTATGTTATGGGTGTCAGGTATTTCATTCAGCAACAAGAAAACTAACTAATACAATCTATGAGGTTAAGCTAGTTATTTTTCTTACAATATCCAAATGAACAGAAAACGTGCATTTATTGTATAGCTCAGGAAAAAATTTAGTGTTTCATTTTTCTCAAATAAACATTTTTCACAAAGTCTTTGAATTTTTTAACACTATAATAGTGAAGAGTTTTTAATATGATTCATTTCTCATCTTATATCTTGAGCCTAACAACTCCTCTGGAGCGTTCTCATTCTTCTAAAGTGGGCTTTATAAAGTTAAGTATATTCAGAATCTATTTCTTCTGTAGTGAAAAAAAGCTTCAAAATCAACAGGTATAATTAGACATTAAAAATTACAGAACTTTTACTATTCTTTCCAAGCTTTAGTTTCACCAATCTTTCTAAGGTAGAAAGAAAGAAGTAATCCTAATTTTTGAAATTATGTTAAATTTTGTATCTGTGTCCTTTATATTGATAAGAGAATGCAGTGTTTTATATGTTTGAAATTCATAGATTAATTAAGTAGAGTTAATGGTCTCACCTTAATGGACCCTAATTCATATACACAAAACATTAAGAAAATTTATTTGAGTCAAAATAGTTGAGCATCTACAGATTAGAAATTGACTTAAGAATTCTTTTAAAAATATTGTGTTAGATAAGACAACAATATGATTGTTATACTAATGAGGCACATGGTTTACTATCCTAGATGCCTACTGAAGTATTTATAGGTTTAATGATTTGCTATTTATAATTCATTCTAAATACTCCAACAACTGGGGGAAAAAAGACAGCAGAAAAGAAAAATGAAAGAGGAAAGTAGGGGGAATGAAAAAATAAAAATATGAGTTACAATCTATTACACTAAATTGGGAGATGAGACATTAAATGTCTTGGTGCTAAGTGATGTACAATGTACATGAGAATTCATTTAGTTTTTTACTACTTGTGTGTATGTTTGAAGTAATAAAAGGTTAAACAAAGTAATTTATAGGTAAAATAAGATCCTTGATGGTTTGTTTTCAGATCATTAGGATCAAGTACAACTGAACTTTCACTCTCCTCCCAACTGCACTCTTGCCTTTAAGATACTGTTTTAATAAAGCAGAACCAGTATGTACTAACAAGGAGTGAGTCTCACTGAATGTGCAAGTCAATACACAGTAACAGTTAAGGTCAATGACACTTTGGTGACAAGACTAATTATGGCTTATAGCTGATAATGGGAAGTGAAGAGTCAATTTCATGACATTCAAAAGACTGACCTCAGGCACTGAAGTTTCTGTCCTAATTAAGGGCTTCCCTGGAAGAGGAGAAAAGGAGGAAGAAGCCAATGGCAGAATTATAAGACCACCTATCGATTAGTTGGGAAAAGTGATGCATGATCAAAAGGTTGATGTTTGTGGGCACACATCTGTGCAAAGGAGGATGAAAGGAAAGAAGGAACAGAGAAGGGAGAGAAAAAAAAGAAGGAAGGAAGGAGAGAGGGGTAGTGTGAGGGAGAAAAGTGAGAGAGAAATAATGTGGATAAGGATAGAGAAAGGAAAATAACTTAGCTTTTGTTTTCTCCTGAACAAGGGAACACAGACTTTCCTCGAGTCTGACCAGGGCCTCCTAACCATACTAATACTAATATCACTATATACTGAAAGAGACTGCTCTGAATGTAAGTAGAGTGCAATACAAAACAGCTAAATTTCATTCCTTAAAGTGAGTGTAATTGATGTAAAACAAGATTCTGAAGGTTCTGAGTGTACATTTACATGGAAATGTCTCAGATTTTAAAATCATGATGAATATTTAATGTATCATTGATAAGTTGTCCAAGAACAATTTGAAGATTGCCTGAATATAAAATTTTTCTTCTCCAAGGCTCTGAAGCTGTCTAATTCATCTTTCTGCCTGGAAAAGATATGAGAACTCCAGGAAAGCTAGCTAGAATTCAACAGGCCCTAGCATAATACTAATTAAATAAGAATTATTTTCCTAGTGTTACTCTCCTCTGCCAATATAACCAAACTTACTTTATACCTGTGCTTCAGAAGGAGATATGTCTGAGACAGGAGAATACCAAATTATGTTACAAAGACACTTTCTCCAATAAAGATCCACAATTATGTCATCTCGATGAAGTGTCAATTCTTGGATTCTTACATGTCATTTCTTTTTTCATGTTCTTTGCCAGTGTGGCAGGGAATGCATGGATACACTATGATGCCACAAAACTTTTCTTTATCTTGTAAATATTTATGTGGTGTTTTGTGCCCTGAATGGCTCATAAAATATGATCAAAAAATCTGCCAAATGTTTAAATTTCTAAAATTATTACAGTAAAAGATACATTTCCATTCATCTTGCTCAAAATACCTGCATCTTCTTTCCAACACACTTACACCATCACTTTTTTTCCACTCTTTGAAACAATTCTGGAAGTCTTGAATGTCCTTGTGAGATGTGATCAAAATTTTCATGAATGCTGCTGCTGAGTGTTATCCAGTGGAAAAGTAGGCTGGTAAAAAAATTAATAGTGTGTTCCCACCCACTTTCTTCACCGGATCTGGCACCATGTAACTTCTGGTTCTTTCCCAAACTCAAAATGACCATGAAAGGTAAACATTTTGAATCGGTTCAGGACATCAAGGCAGCCATGACAGCAAAACTAAAGACATGCAGGAAGGAAGACTTCCAAGAACTGCTTCAAAGAGTGGCAGAAACGATGGGATAAGCATGTTCAAATAAGGGAGATTTTTTGAGGGGGATTAATGTCAATGCATCTTTTACTAAAATAACGTATTTCTTTAAGGTTTCCCCATATGTTTCAGTCACATATCCCATTATTAAAATAGAAATATGGCCTTGTTTCTTTGATCTAGAGCTCCTATGAGTAGGGGACTACGTTACATCACCAAATCATGTGACTATCATGTGATTAATACATTATATTAACCTTGATTACCAAGCTTGAAGAGTTAAGTTTATTCACTCTATGGCCGCCTTCCCCATTTTCATAGTGTACTACTTGAAAAAAGTCACCACATACAGTCCACACTTAAGAAGTTATCAGATTCTAGAGGAACACATGTATACCCATATTTATTTATAGTGGTGCAATTCACAATAATTAAGCTCTGGAAACATCCTAGTCAACAGATGAATGGATAAAGCAAATGTGGTATACATACACAATTGAGTATTCAGCAAAAAGAAGAATGAAATTATGTAACCTGCAGGAAAATGGATAGAAATTGATACCATAATGCTAAGTGAAATAAGCCAGACTCTAAAAGTTAAATATTGCATTTTTCTCCAATATGAGAAACGTAAAACATAAATAACATAAGTAAAACATAAATAAATAAACCTAAACCATAAATAACATAAAAATAAATAAATGATAGAAGATAGAAGAGATGACATGAAACTAGAAGTAAACTCTTTTTTTTGTATATTCTTTTATTGGTACATTTTAGGTGTACAATATAATGACATTCATCACTGGAACTGTGAAC
>NW_004624775.1:8405900-8418715 GCF_000247695.1 Heterocephalus glaber | reverse complement strand
GGGAAAGGAAAGAAGGGAAAGGAAAAATGATGAGAAATGGAAAAAATGGAAATAAAGTCTTTGTAAATAGGGAAGGGTGGAGGGCATGAAGGGAGGGCTAGGAATGGGGAAAAAAATAAGAACGATGCATTGTGTAAAGGTACAGTTCCCAATGAGAAATGTAATTGTGTTGTATACCTAAAATGTACCAATAAAAGAATTTAACAACAACAACAAAAAAGATCTCAAGTTAGAGTCCAGTCTGAGCAATGTTTAAAAATGAAAAAAAGGGGCTGGGAATATAGTTTAGTTTTGAGATCCTGGATTGAATCCTTCATAATACAAAAAAAAAAAAAAAAAAAAAAAAAGGATTTCAGACTTTATTACTTTAGCTTGATATGACCTAATCTTTACTTAATAAAGAAAAGATAATTTAGTTGGCATGCATGTTATATTAATAGATATTATTCTTGATGTGAAACATTACAAATTTATAGCCACAAACTCAAAACAAACAAAAAAGAAATGTTAATCTCTCCAGTTTAAAGAATGCAATGTAAGCTTGAAAAGAAAAAGGTTGGTTAATCTCATAGAATGTGATGATAATTATTTAACTGATATGCACTCTTTCTTACTATATTTCTATTTTTTTTTTCTGTTCTGGATCCAGGTGTGGAAAGTATAGCAACTAATATTAACTCAAATGTGATTATTTGGCTCTTCAGTGTTTCACTAGGTTATGCTGACTTGGTACTTTGATTGCTATGCAGATGTAAACTGTACTGATTACATTAAAATATGTAAAGGAAATGAGAAAATGTCACCAGACAACATGCAAAAAGATACTTGGCTCCCTGTTGCTCAACACATCATTCAGGGGAAAGAAATTGAATGGCAAATAGCATGATGGCCCTTCAAAGTTCTTTCTCTGTTGAAGTGTATACCCTCTCTGTTTAGGGTTCACACTCTGGGAGGCAAAGGCAGGAAGATAGCAATTTCAATTGCTGCCTGAGCAACTGAGGGACATAAAGATAGAGACCTCTTTTGAAAATAAATAAATAAAAAAGCTCAGTGTGAAAGCCCTGAGTTCAATCTCCAGTACTGGAAAAAAAAAAATCATTATTTTTCACACATGTCTGTGAATTTTAACATAGATTGAATAGTCTAAAAGTATTCCATGTCTTATCTTAAAATAGCTCAGGATTGTCTTTCTTAATAAAATTATAATTTGATTAAGGATATGGTAGTGTAGATCATATTAAGAACTAAGCAAGTATGGGGGTTCCAAACCTCTATCCTACGACAAAGAAGGCCATTGAGACCCCAGAACGAGCCACCATACAGGCTATAAATGACAGCAGAAACAAGATTCCATTCTCCAGAGAAGTGAGAGATGCTCTGGCATGAAAATTCGCTATCATTTGGGTTGAGCTCTCTCAAAGAACAAACTGGAGTGTGACTTGTTCTACATAGCTGGTAGGGTGGAGACATCACAATTACAATGCCTGCTACATTGCCTTAGACACTGGGAAGCACATAAATTTGTACATGTAACTGTGACGGAGGCTGCAAAGTTAAAAGGAAACTTCATGATGTTCCAGTAGAATGACTTTTATATTGGGAAAAGAAGAGAGAAAATACATTCATTGATTGTTATTTCTAAAATCTTAGGGTTAATGTAAGTTGCTAGATACAATATAATTAATTTTAAATTTCAAATAACTATTGAATGATATTTTTTAATGTATAGATTGCTGTAGATGTTCTCCACTTTACTTCATAAACCTAAGTTAATACTAGCTATGATTCCATGTTTATTGCTAGGAACTCCATAAGAAAAGTAGAATCCCTTAAGGACACTCACAAATCCCCCATGTTAAATACAAATAGTCTTTATGACAGACACTTTTAAACAGAGAGGACATTGTCTGTGATGATCAAGTTCCAAGGGCTGAGAATGCTGTGGACCCTTTAATTTCATTTTTGATACGAACTCCATCTCATGATTCTTATTCTGAACCCTATATTTCTGCTATTTATAAAGAATTCTGGGTAGTATTAATGCCACTGTCACTTAGATTTGTGGGTAAATAATGCAATATTCATCTCTAGGTTTACTTTGGGAGTGCTTACTTATAATTCAAAACCATTGCTAGAGATTTTGTTGTTGTTGCTGTTGTTGTTAATAATTACTTTTATAATATAATCAAAATAATTTAGATTGGACAAAACCCATGTGAGCCACTCTGAGAAAAATTCAGAGAACAGTGATTTGATGTTCATTTACAAATATGGAAAACATGGCATTTATGCCATGCGTTTAAAGCTTCGGTGTATATAAATGAGTTTCGAGTCTATTCTGAAATAAAATACATAATCTGTCATTGATATTGCATTTTCTTGAATAAGTCACACATCAGTCTTCACAAGGTTATGCATAACAATCTTTTTTTCTGGAATATGACAGGCAATTAGCCATTGTCTAACATTTCAACAGTCGCCTTATTCTCCAGAGTCTTTCTAGATTAATTATTCCATTTAGCCCATAGGAAATTGATAAAGTTTTTTTCTCCTATGTAACAGAATTTATTAATAATTTCACTGTATTTATCATTAAGTATACACGACCTTCTTTGAGACTCCATTAAATTTTTATTGCCCCATAGAGTATCCACTGACCACACATCACTATGCAGCAATGCAATATTATTAGTCCGTATTGAGATATACATAAGTACAAATATATATCAGGGCTTAAGGATTTATGATGAAATCTATATAAAATAGTAAATATTGATTACATGTTGAAATGGTAATTTTTAATCGATGGGTTAAATAAAATATGTTATTAAAATTTCACTGTTCTGCTTTTTAATGTGACTACTAATTTTTTTCAATTCATAAATACAAAGCATATAATATTTTTAATAGCTACTGCAGCATTACACAATCAATTTCATGGAGGTAAGAATTAACTTGCATTTTTATGGTTTGTTTTCTTAGAGATGTTAATTAAACGGTGAAATATTTTCACTCTCTACTGTCCATTTAACATGAGACTCACTAAACTCAGGTTTCTGTTTTTACCAGTTGCAATATATTGTCACAAAATATTTATAATTGATAAGCAAATTGATTTTATAGTATTCTAACTTCAGTTCCTACCCAGCAGACCTTTATCCTGCACTAAGCATTGCTATCAACACTCTGAAAAGTTCTTTTTCTCTGGTTTCTCCACAACTTATCTATATGGATTGTCTATTTATCTAATGAATTTATCAATAGTTTTCATGTATTCATCATCATCCCTGCTCTAAGGGATGAATTGTTACCAGTAGGCGGATATGTTTTTAAATGTATAAATAAATAAATAAATATAGATATATAACTATATATCCACTCATATATAAATATATGTAGGTCAACTCATTTAATATAATTCATATTGACATATGCATATGTAAGTTATTAAATGTGTATAGGAGTTGGTAAAAATACTATACAAATCAGTCCCTTTTTGAGGACGTCCTAGGAGTGTTATTTCACCCAGTGTGTAGACAGAAGTCATATTCAGCCTTGCAGAAGGCTCTCAGATGAAGAATGGTAAATATCATCAACTGAGACTGGCTAGAGTTTTCTGCAGTGATACTACCTGAGATATACAGGCCAGGAACCAACAGCCTCTGACACATATCTCATAACTGCAAGAATTCATTTTGTGCTTGCAGGTCCAATAGTCAAACATTATTTGGCTGATGGAGCCCAGATCAGCTGGAATCACAAGCTTCAAGTCCACTGATCTTGGCCTCAAGCCTTGAGTTTCATTCCAGTGTATGCCTCTTAATTTTTGAGAGGAACACAAGCTGATGTGTTTCTGGCTACAGAGGAATTGTTATCATTTCAAATCACCAGAAAGCAAAATGTACAAGCACTTTTAAAGAATTTGCTTAACATATCCTCTAACATTTATAGTTACTGATAGAATGTATACTTCCTCTGTAATATGAATGATGCTGATATTAACCCAGTTTTTAACATTTTTAAACATGTCCCCAAATTTTTATTTCTTTTTAATTATTACTACCATTATTATATTACTCGGAATAGGCTGTTATAAGAAGTGACTCCAAAATCTCAGTGACTTACTAAAAATATATGTTGTTTACTCCTCACATTAACATACTACTGTAGTTACTTGAATTCAGGTATTCATCATATTTTCAAATTTATAATTCTCTTTTATTTTGATACCACTGGAGTGCACTGAACACTACCCATTTACTGAAGAGCATAAACAAGTAATCTATCAGAGAACTTAAACTTCCAAGACATAAAATGTTGTTTGAATCAATCTCCTGCTAAGTATAGTTCTCTTTTGGATTTTTTTTTTTTAACAGAACAGTTGTTGAACAAAGTGGCCATAAGGATTTGCAGAAGCAAGATCCAGGAGAAAGTATTCAACAAGGTGAACTAAGCATTCCCATGGAGGAATTTGTGAGTTACAAAAGTGTAGGATAAGAATCTAAAAGGCTGACCTATGGGTCATCCTGAGGAAGAATGGATTTTCTACCCCAAATCTGAGTTGAGGGTCAACACTTATGAACCATGTACACCACATAACGAAGATTTGCAAAGCTTCATTACATAAGGAACTTTTCTGGAAGGCTTCTAAACCAGGTCTGAAAACGTTTTAAAAGCAAGCAGGAAGAGGAACTTGGCTTGGCTTATAGACAGATATATATATCATGACACAAGAAAACATGACAAGGAATATATATTATTATACGAACATGGGAAAAAGAAACACTGTTGAGTGAAAGAAACAAAAATATGTAAGGTATGATTCTTTTTTTTTTTGTACCGGGGATTGAACTCGGGTCCTTGAGGTTGCGCAGCAGGTGGTGAAACCACTGAGCTAAATCCCTGGCCCAATAAGGTATGATTCTTAAATCAGATAAAATCAATCATTATCTAGCTTCATAGATAAATTAGAGATATAATTGGTGGAGAAAATTGGGGGACATCTGATACACTATTGATCTGTTTTCACTCTGTACTAATCTATCTACTTCTATATCTTGGTTTGTGCTCTTTTTTATATTTATGTTAAAAGGCATTTCATTTTTTAAGAAGAATGAATACTTATTAATAGCATTAGTCAGAGCTAAATTCTTCAACACTTTTAGCCCAGAACCTATGGTATTCCAGTATTTAAGAGCATAGTCTTTTAAGAAAGAATTCCTAGATTTAAATTCTGCCTCCTTTAAGTATGATTTGACCCTCAGGAAGGCAATTATTTTGTACCTCAATTTCTTTAGCTGTAAAATGAAAAACAAGCATTATGATGTCATGATTTGGGCTGAAAATTGTATGTAATAATATGTAGAAATCACATAATACAGAGTAAGGTAGTTGGTTAGCACGCTTTAGAAGTATTTATTTTGTTTTTAATATTCTTTGCAATTCAATGCTTCAGCATATTTTATTTTCATAAAACTTCAATTTTGAACATGTGTTATGAATTCTCATGACCTTTTCATTATAGTAACCTTATCCAGTAGCTTTTATGTAAATGTTATAACTATTAAATCTTTGAAAATAAAAAATAAATAATGCTAGATTGCTATTTTGTTATTTGCAACATTATCAAACTTTATTTGAATAAATATGCATATTTTAAGGCTCAATTTTTGGTTTATAAATCTCACTTAAAAATGAGAGCCAAAAATAAGAGAAGCTAATTTCTTTTCATTTTTGCTATTATTTTCAATGGAAATGGGTGGTTTCCTCTCAGTTGGTAGCATAAAGGAAGCCTGTTGGTGACTGAAACCCTGAGTTCTTCATGTGGCAACTGAGCGGGCCAGGCCCGGTGAACAGCAAGCTGTGCTTGGGAATTGAGAGGCTCTTCCTTTGGCTCACTGATCCTGCTCAAGGAATCTAGGGGAACTCTTTCCTTCTCTTGCTTAAATTCAGTTTTCTACATGGAATTAGTACTTCCTCTTTTTCTACTGAGAATACAATGAAAAATCAACTGCGTTAGCGAAGTAACTAGATTAGTAGTAAAATTACAAGGAAAATGGAGCAGTTAACCAACCAGTTTGGACCCTAGGAATTGTAATATTGATATACCATGATATGCCAGCTGAACACTCAACCTGGTCTTGGCTGAGTATGCCTTACATTCTGTTAAGAGAATTTTGTTAATCTATAACAAAATTAAACAAAGCAGGCAAGCATCAATGAGCCAACAGAAAAGAGAATTCAGGAGTCTCCTCATAAAAGAGGAAGCAGTAAGAGTGATATAAAAATGACATTTCTGTAAGAGGGCTAGATTCAGGAGACTCTGAACCAGACTTGGGTCAATGACAAGCCAAGTGGGCTTTCAAAACAGGGTTAAAAGGATGAGAAAAATGTAAAGTAAATTTAGTCTATTTCACCATTTTACCTAAGATCAGGACTGGATTTGTGCCTTAGGCATTTTGGAAAGACATAAAGCATTAAAATAACTGTTTATAAGCCACTTAAAACCATTCCATAAGGCCTTTATGATTACACAAATGCAGACAAACTTTCTAATTGCAGCTATGGGATCCTGGGGTGTCTAATATTGTATTAAACCACGGTACTAGCATTTTAGTTACTTATGCAAAAATCACATCTGCAATTGATAGAAATATTTATCAGTGTGTTCACTAAAATGAAAATGCACTGAAGCAAGTAATAACATTTAAAACAAATAGGAAAACCCAAATGAAAATGAAGCATTTGAATAATTACACAGTGTGCAGCCCAGAATAAATGATATCAAAATCTACTTCTGTTTCAAATCAATAACACTGAAAATGACAGAATCTTGATGATACTGTATAGCAAAAATTTAATCCATAAAAAATACTTGTAAAACATTTCCAGACAATAGGATATTTTCTATTCTTCGTATTACAAAATGATTGGCTCTTGGAAATGACTAGGTTTATATTTTTGATGGATGGTCTATCATCACATATAAGTCATACATTTGGATTAAGATTCTAGTATTTCACATTTTTAAAAAGATTTTAGTAAGTTGTTATACATTCCTATAGTTCCTAGTAGTTTAATATAATACCTGAGTACCATAAAGTCAGATGTATGACCAGATGTTCTATGAATTTTTCTTTAAATTTAAAGTGTTCATAACTACTTAAGGGTCTTCATCTTTGCTGTGCCTTCTAAGTGTCTTTAGTAATTTCAAGTTCATAATTTCTAGCATTCTGATTATGTCCTCCTTCATTCATGTGTTCAGTTAGTCAATGATCAATAAATTCATCTTCATTCATCCAAGAAGTTGCAGGAAGCTTCTCATTCTATTCCGGCCAAGCTGGTAAGAATTACTGGAAACACTAAGACAAAAAGGCTGAGGTTCGATCCTTATTGTCTAGTGAAGAAAACACATCTGCGATCTGTCTCAATATTTCAGATGGTAGAGTATCAGCTTTTCTGGCACTCTATTTTATCCTCAAACAGGATTTTCTGATTTTGGAACTTCTTGACAATTCCCCGTATTATTCTGCCAAAGAAAAACAGTTGAATAAGAATCTGAATGTCAGTGTTAGGGATTGCCAAGGCTATTTCAACCAGGTAGACTCAATTTTCAGAGGATAAAGGGACAAATTCTACATGTCAGGCTATTTTGCAGCATCCTGTGGGAATAAAGAGTAGCCACTGGAGTCAGGAGCAAAGTGGCAGCTATGTACAAGTAGAGGCAGGAATGCAGAGGATTTCACCCTGGCCCTAACATGATGAAGGAATTTGTACACCCATGCCAGGGCTCTGAGTCTTGCTATTAACACTCCTTTAATAATTTCCTGATCACATTGGCTTTCTCTTCACATTATTTGTTTATTATATCAATGACTCATAACTATGGGAGACCCCAATAAACATTATTCCCATTTAGCATTTGAGATCTACAGATGTTTGCCGGCCTCTCCTCCCAAGTACATAGCCAGGATCTGGTGGTTAGGATTCCAGAATCCAGATCCACTGGGCAGGAATCTTCTGTGCATTTAACTTCAAAGTAAAAGTCACAGTGTAGAGAATTTAGCTCAGCAATAGAAATCAGGACCTTACCTCTGTAAGCTTCCTAGTGGTGCCTTCCTTAACAAACTACCATACAACAAGTGCTTGACACCCCACAGAAATTTACTGTGTGATAGTTTTGAACCCTGGAAGTTAGAGATAAAGGTGTCAGTAGATTCAGTTCCACCTAAGGACTGTGAAGGAAAATCTGGTTAATATATCTCTCCTAACTTCTGGTAGTTTTCCCACAACCCTAAGTGTTCCTTGACTTACAGAAACTGTTCCATTAACACTGTGTTTCACACAATGTTTTCCCTTTTTCTCTACCACTATGTTCAAATTTTCTCTTTTGTAAGGGGATCAGTAAAATTTGATTAGAACCCATCTAGATGACCTCATTTTAACTCAGTTATCACTGTCATAAACCTATCTCCAAATATTGTCACATTCACAGGTCCAACATATTTTTTATTAAGGATGCAATTCAACCCATAATAGCTTCAAACTCAAAGCTCCATAAATGTAGAATTCAATATATACTATTAAGTGGTCTTAACTGCACCAAGTGGGGATGGATGCTCTGATAACTATTATGTAAAATGTAGCTCATTTGAACCCACAGACACAGTAATGTACACATATATCCACACATGCACTGAATAAACACAGTGAATCCATTTGGAGACACTCATATGAAATTTGTTTTCCAGTCCTCTGCTCTGCTTGTCAAGCCTATATGGCTCTGCACCTTCATTTAACAGGTTATATGGTACTTTTGTCCAGTCCAGCATCCTTTCCATCCCTGGTACCCAGGAGCCTGGCTACTTCACAGCAAATGGCTGTTCTGCTTGGCAAAAGTTCTTGGCTTTGGCTGCAGTGTGTTTCCAAATATTCTCTTTCTATAGGACAGAGGAGAAGCCACAAGGAATATGTTTTAGGTCTGGGTGAGAAGTAACAAATCTAGCCAAACTTGAAAGGCTTTAAATTTCAAGATTTGGGTATTATTTTAAACAAGTGGAACGACATATAATCTGGGGTGTACACAGTATCTCTACCAGAAAGATGATTATTTACTTCCAAGAATGTAATGGCATTTTCCAAGGCTAACCTGTATGGAAATATTAGAGCTGAGTTATGTGGCCATTCAACATTTGTGTGTTGAAGACCTAGCTCCCAGATCCTCAGTATACAATCCCGTTTGGAGACTGGGTTTTTGACAGTGGTAACTGGGGTAAGATATGATCATTATAATTAAATCTAATTCAATATGACTGGTGTCATTTAATGGAGGTATGGACATGGACACACAGAAAGGTAAGGTCATGTGAGGAAACACCAAGAAGAAAACCATCTACTAGCCGAGAGAGAGAGAGAGAGAGAGAGAGAGAGAGAGAGAGCTGATGAAAGAACCTTTCAACAGTTTGATCTTGTACTTCCAGCCTCCAGAATTATGAGAGAATAAATTTGTGTTGTTGAAGCTGTCCTGTCCATGGCACTCTGTTGTGGCATAATTGGAAAGTGATAGTGGTAGCTTTCATCAACAAAACAGTTCAGTGGCTGAGTCTCTTATTCTAACTATAGGGAATAGATCATGCACCCTGGCTTGCAGTTTTGTTGTAATCCTTCACAGAAGAAAAAGCTCAGGGACAAAACTAAGTCAGATTATGCTAAATAGTAATCTGCCAATTTTTAATTAAATTATATTTTACACGTTTTTGAAAATCTATTGGAGTCTCAATACAGCTATAAAATGAAAAAAATGATCTATGCTTCTTAAACTGGGTTCTTTTTAGACCCAGAATAAAGAGACACCTCAGGGGCTTTAAAAACTCATAGAAAAGCATGTTATAGAATATGGAAATACCATTATTTTCAGTGTTTGGCAAAGTTTAAAATGCTTAGGAAGAAAATGTTCAAGAATGGGAACTAGGGAGAGGGGAGGGGGAAAGGAAGGAAGGGAAAGGAAAAATGAATAGAGGGAAATACTGGAAAAGCTTTTGTAAATAAGCAAAGCTGCTATAAATAAGGAGGGGAAGAGGAGTTGAAGGGAGGGGAGGGAAATAGAAAAAGAGAAGAATCAAGATATATCATGTATAGGTATAAATTCCATATGATGAATGTTATATATATATCTATAATGTACCAATAAAATTAATTTAAAAATAAAAATAATAAAAATACTGAATCATATGATATAATTTAGAATGTCATCCAAAGTTCTATGTGTTAAAGGCTTGGTCTCTAGCTTGACACTGTAAGAGATGGTAGAACCATTAAAAGAAAGGTCTACTGGGAGATCTCAGGTAATTTCATGCAGTGAACCTGGCTAGGAGTGAATGATTAAACCGTGAGACAAAAGCATATAGGCTCTATAGGGAGCAAATGGTTAAAATACAGGGCAAAAGCACACAAATGATTAAATTCCAGGCAAAAAGAACACAGGCACTTTGAGAAGTAAATAATTAAACTGTAGGTCAAAAAGCATCCATGCTTTGTGAGAATAGAATGCTTAAACAACAAGAAGTTTAGATTAGTAAAGTATATTGTGTCTGGCTATTGCCCTTCCCCTTTCCTCAAGAAAAACTGCCTAGCCTTGAGACAACTCCTGGCCCAAACTGCCTTTTATTCTGCTTTTTCTCTTACACTGATATTCTAAATAAAAGCGAGAGCATTCTTGGCTTGGTGGCTTTCACTTCTCCCAGAGTCTTCCTGATGCCTGGATGCTCTCGGTTAAGGAATAGCCCCTCTGGGCCTCTCTATGGACTGAACTCACATTTGTCTTTGAGTAATCTTTTTCATCCTCCACTTTTCCCGCAGTCACACACTGGGAAGATTTCAGGTGTGCTCTTGAGGAGATAATGTGACTCTGGCCTTTCCCTCTTTCTGCTACTTCCTAGCCATCATGTGAGCTTTTTTGCTCTACCATATGCTCTGCCAAGATGTGTGGCCTCTTCACAGCCCTAAAAATAAAAAAGCCAACTGATCATGCACTGAAACTTAGAAAACTGTGGACCAAAATAAACCTTTTCTTTTTGTAAGTTGATTAACTCAGATATTTGTCATAGTAGCAGAAAGCTCACCAATACATGATATTATAGAGAAAGATACAAATTTAATTTCTGTACATCTGGATATAGAACATGAAAACTGGTACCTGTTACAAAAATCTTCTCAATAACAACAAAAATGAATGTAACATTTACTTACGGAAGACTCTTCCAGACACTATGAATAAAAAGACAATTAAGGATATGTTAGTCAAGTGATAGCAATAGATAAATAAGAAAACATATCAATATAACTTAATATACCCAAAGCAGATATAGGATTTGTTCTAAAGAAATACAGTAAAAAAGTCCTTAACTCAATTTAGAGATGAACAAACTTCCAGCAGAGAGATGGTACCTGATATGAGTTTTGAGGAATTAACTAACAATTAAGTAAAGGAGAGTGATGCTATTAGAATTAACATAAATAAAGACAAGGAGTTATAAAATATTTGGAAAATTTGGATATGTGTAATTAAAGATAAATCTGAGCCATATTAGAGAGAGCATTAGAACAAGGTAAAAAATAGCAGATGAAAGAAAGAAATAATTCAGAACTAGAGTCTACATCACCTTTTATCTTATATTAATGACTTTTTTTTATTATTTTCCATAAGAAAAGATTGTCAAGTTTCTGAGTATGACTAATAAAATCCAGTGACATTACATGAAACAACAATGACAATTGGGAGGGGAATAAAATCACTCACATTTGAGATAAATCTCAATGTAAAGTGCTAGAAAAAAAAGTGTCAATAGCCAGTGAAATTTCAAAAAATATAACACTCTTCTATAAGCACAATTCTATTTCTATGCCTTCCTGGTAAGAAGGCGTTGAATAAGAAAATTTTATAAATTTCCATTAAATTTCCTCCAACTTTTCATAAAGTTTTCGTCTGTTGGTCAAAAACTATTGACAATTTTATTTCTTTTTTTAAAAAGTCTTCCAGAAAATCTTGGGAATAAACTAAAAATATGTAGAACAAATAAATAGCCTTATGCAACTTCTACTATAGGTGGCAATTACACACACAAAAGTAAAAATATTAAGGCACAAGTTTAAAATTAAATTAGTATTATATAGCCATTAAATTCTATAATATGTTGAGAAGAAGATATTGGTTAGAGGTGCAGGTGTCAGGAAAGATGTCATGAAGAGGTGAGAATTTACAGGTCCCTTGAATAATGAGTAAGGTTCAAGATAGGAGAGGTAAAAATTCCATTGTAGGAGAATTTGTTGAATGAAGAGAGGAGAAAGTTTAATTTTAAAAATTTATAGTTAAATTTTCTGGGTACTAATTTACTCACAGCTCAAAAAGCCATTCTATGTTCTTTTTTCTACTAGACTTCTCATATTATAATATATTACTTCCAACTCATATCACATATAGCATATCTTAAAGTTTGCCTAAACTGATTTGATTTATGTGCTTGATTGATGAGTAGATAAAATAATTTACTTTTTCTATCAGAAATCTCTTAGTTGGGTACTTAGATGTTAAATCAGACCTTTCTAAGACTTTAATTTCTGTTCTATAATTTCTAATTTCACATGGAGTAATAATCTTTAATCTGCAATTCCAAATTCTAAATAGTTACAAAAGCCAAAGTTTTCATTTTTACTGACTGGAATCCTAATATTTTTAGATAAAAACCTTAAGTTTTTTCTATATGAGGCTTTCTGTAGTCTTTAAAAAATCATACTTAAAACAAATATTCATAAAAAAT
>NW_004624775.1:8384876-8402210 GCF_000247695.1 Heterocephalus glaber | reverse complement strand
GTTTCTCTGGTGTGAGAAACTGAAAGTGTAAATAAGGACTAAAAGGTACAATAGATAATGTGAAATAGGAAGAAAAGGGGCAAAGGGGAAGGGGAGGTGGGAGGGGTGTGGGAAAGTAAAGAAGGGAATGGAATTAATATGAGAAAATGGAAAAATGGAAACAAAGTCTTTGTAAATAGGGAGGGATGGAAATGTTGGAGGGAGGGCAGGGGAAGGGTGAAAAATAACAACCAAGAGAGATTATGTAACGGTGCAAATTTCCAATGATGAATGTCATTATATCGTATAACTAAAATGTACCAATGATTAGAATGAATAATTGATAATGAGAAATAGGAAGAAAACGTCCAAAATCATCGGGGTAATGGGAGGAGCAGGGGAAAGGAAAGAAGGGAAAGGAAAAATTATGAGAAATGGAAAAAATGGAAACAAATTCTTTGTAAATAAGAAGGGGGTGAAGGGAGGGCTAGGATTGGGAAAATATAAGAACCAAGGTGCATTATGTAAAGGTACAAATTCCCAATGAGAAATGTAAATGTGTTGTATACCTAAAATGTACCAATAGAAGTATTTTTAAAAAAGAAAAAAGAAAACAGAATGTGCAACTTCAAAACTGTATTGTATTATGTTTTCTTAACTATATATATTTAGCAGAGTTGAAACAAGTAAAAGGGGAAAGCACATGAAAAATTGTGAGGAAAATCTTTTCAATATTTCCACATCCTGTATCTAAATCCCACGCATCCCTAAAACTACTCCAATTTTTTTCAAAATAAGTAGCCCATCACTGCAAGAAAATATTATATATAAGTAATAGAATGAAAAATGAAATGATATAATTCTTGGACACATTAAATATGATGCTCTCCAATGGAATTTGAGGAAATTAATCATTCATACTTTATCTAAAAATACTGTTCAAGAATTTTTGTAAATTTCGTAACAGAAGAATGGAAACAATATCGTATAATTATCAATCAATTGAAAGTTTTCCCTCCTTAGTGTGGAACACATATCTGTGCGAAAAGTATCAACTATAATAAATGGTGTTATTATCATCTATTTTATTCATTACTATCATAGGGCTTACCTAGTTATGTTAAAGTGAAAACCAAGGAGAATTGCATGAAGATTAGAACATAAGATACAATTATACTGACAATATAGGAAATTCAAAGATTTTACAAATACATTACCAGAAGTAAAACATATTTATTTGCCACACTTTCATAAAAGATCAATACTTAAAATCAATAGCACTTCTATACAACATCAACTAAAAATTAAAATATCTTAAAATAAATTATTATAAACCATCACATTTTATCCAATATAATAAAGTTATAACGGAACTTAAAATATGTACAAGGTAGTTATAGGTAATTATTATGTTCATCCTTATTGAAAGTTGTTAAAAAATACTCATTGAAGAAGTAGATCAATGCTAAAGGACAGAAAGTTTAAAACTAAATTTATGTAAGTCATTTCAAAACTGATTTATAGATTTAATGAAGTTCCAAACAATGACTAATCCTATTTTGTAGAGAACAGATTATTCTGAGTAGCAGTTCGCTTCATTCTCTGTCAGTTTCCTCATCAACATAATAGATGAAATACTCTACCTTCTAAATTTATGAGAAAATTAAATGACCTAACAAATGTTAGATGCTTAATAAACAATAACTCCCTCGTTCCATTTATGAATCCAGGTCATTAATTTAATATATATTATTATACTAATAAATTATTTTCTACTATTTTTATCTCTAGACTGCCATCACCAAAAAGATATTTTTAAAGAAAGGTAACAATTTTAATAGAAAATATTATTTAATCCTAGTGTCTCCAATGAAATGACAAGATATTGATAAATTCCAAGGAAATTCTACTTAAATATTTTGAAGATGTCTTTATACAAAGTAAGCAATTAGATGTAACAATATACTAAAAGAATGAACTTTAAGTAACATTTTAAATCTTGAACATATACATTAGTTATATCAAATGCTGGCATAAAATGTGACATTAAAAATCAAAATTTGTATATATATATATATATACACACACACACATACACTAATGATTCAAAGAGTGATCTGTAGTTATATATTGTATATATTAATTCTTATTAATTAGGATGAACTTTAATATGTTTGCCTCAAAGAATAAAAATACTTAAATTTTAAAACTGTGACAATAATTGGTCTCATATTCTTGGCCAGAATAATACCTCAGGCCCATGAGGTGACTCTTTTGTGAGCATCTGTGAAAAACCAAGAAAAATGGAAAAATAGTTGTATATTTTAGGTGATCTCAAAAGTTTTTACAGTAAGTCACAACTTACAAACAGAGTTGTGAGCTTTCACAGATCCAAATGTCCCTCCAATTATGTAGATCCAAACAAATTGTGGAAGTAGCTCATGTGCCTGGTGGACACGGTCACACTTGAGCACACTTGAGTGTGCTTACAGTACAGTGAGATAGTGTACAGTAGTACAGTGCTCAATCAGAGGCCAAGATGTCCAGAAACAAGAGGAAAAGCAGTGGTGATGTGGAGGGGATGCTAGGATGTGCAAAGCAAAATCTATGGAAACAAAAGTGAAAAGTTTATTTAGAGTTGTTTGTACTGAACTTTACCACTACTTCAAGGTAAGAGTAAAAGTAAAATTAGTTTATTTACCATATTTATGTGTTTTTTTATAGTTTACATTGCATGTTTGTGTCAAAGGAGTATAATACTCACTTTGTTGGACTTACAAACAAATCCATTTACATTCTCCCAGAATGGAACTTGTTTGTAAGTTGTGGACTTACTGTATAATTTTATAAATACCTGATAAACAATACATGAATGCAATCCAATGGAAAATAGATAATAATTTCAATATACAATTTATACAAAAGATACTAAAATGTCCTTAAATATATAACAAGGAGCTCTGTTCCATTAGTTAAATTAAAATTAAAATTATAAATGAAAGATCCTACTGCATGCACACCGAAAAGCTAAACTAAAAAAGTAGGTATTCAAAGTATCAGTGAGGATATGTAACAAACATACCCTTCCTATCCTCCCAGAGGAGATATAATTTTGATTGTTTAGGGAATCTGTGTGGCAATGTCTAGGAAAATTTAATGTCTGAGTCCACAAACCTGACCAATCCTCTACCAGGTATTTACACAACAGAAAACTATACATATGTTTGCCAAAGTTTTATATAAGTATCTTCAAGGCATCACTATATGAAGTAGCTCCAAACAGGAAACTACTGAAGTGTCCACAGTATTGTAGCCATGGTTATAATAAAACATTGTGGCATAGTCACACTGTGGAATATTATGAAGAACTGACAACAAAAAGTTTACAAGTAAACACAAAAACTCATAGGAATCTAACAAAGGGTGTATTTAAAGAGATTAAGAACAATGAAAAAAGAAATATACTATAAGGTTTCTTTCATTAAAAGTTCAAATAACCACAATACCCTATAATGGTAAAGATTAGGATACTGCTAATTCTTGAAGGAGTAGTGATTAGATGGAAACACAAAGAATTCTTCTGGTATTCTGGCCTGCTCTCACTTCTGTCAAGATTCTGATTATGCTGATATGCTCATTTTATAAATATATATCAAGCTACTTATAAGTTGTGCATTTTTCTGTATGCATTTTATACTTAAAAATTTACTTAGAAAATTATCTGCTACATGGAATAAAATACCTTCAAAACAACTCAATAACTTATTAACTATCATTTTAAATATTCAAGGAATTTATCAGCTTAATAAAAATATAGTCAAATGACTGTTCCCAACTTCGCTTCTTCCAGAGAAGGGGGAGGCTCTGTTCTCTGTAACAGACACAAGAGCACTTTCTCCTCACCTTTATAAATCATGACCATAATTGGGGTCTGACCAACTGAGGTTTTGTAAATATGAAAACTGGAGATAAAATAATAAAATTGATGATTTTTATTGCCACTTTTATCTTCCTTTCTAGGAAGTTTGTCTTAGAAGTTGTTACAATCATATACTAACAAAATCCTCATTTTGCAATTTAATGCATGCTTTTCTAAATCAAGAGTTTTTGAAGATTAAGTCATTTCTCTCCTGTAGTTTTACAAATGTAATCTCAGTTTCTCACCTGCCACGTGCATTGATGATAATGAAGATAGAAAGTGCCTAATAAACTATCTTATTTCATCCAGTACAGAGACCTCAGCTCTTCTCTTATGCTCATTATTTTTAGAGTCTTGAA
This sequence comes from Heterocephalus glaber, assembly GCF_000247695.1. The sequence continues at coordinate 8,397,953 of NW_004624775.1, read as the reverse complement.
ATAGCTTACCCAGTAAATTATTCAGCTTTATCTAAGCACTGTGATCATGTGTATTTTCTAGATGTCTATTGATCCTTTGGTCAATTTAGTGTGTTAATATATTGTACAAGTCATCATTTCTACTTCCATCATCTTCGCCATTGCTTAAGGCCATAAATGTCTGTCCCACATTTGAACCCTTCAAACACATTCTTAGTTTTCACCCAGTGCAGTCACATATAGAAAGTCTGATGTGAACACAAATTAGCACCATCATGACTAATCACACTTTTCTCATTTGCAGTAATACATTTTGAAGGCCATTGACTTTACACACTCCTTGTGAAGCTTCAGGACATGATTGCAAATGACATGTGTGACATCCAGCAACCCCTTCCCCTCCTCTTTTTTTTGACATATTCACAGATTATAGTGGGAAGTGGGAACAAGGAAGTAAATGGCAGCCCCCGTCACTTAATGAGACGTTTATTAAGAAACTAGGACTGATTATAAGCTGCAAATTAGCCTTAATGTAGGTAATCAGCAGAGATGTCACATTGGTAAGAGAAAATGATAAACAGCCAAATGCTCATCCCTGTGCTCATCAAAAAGTACCTGCAGTTCATTACAGACAGTAATTTGCTGGAATCCCAAGATATAGGTGGAGGAAGTGTTTTTATTCTAAAGTACATTCATCAGTGCTTTTCTATGATATTTCAATGCAGATTTCATAGATAACTTAATCACACCTTTGAGATTTTAAAATTGTATCTAACAACTATGAATATGAGTTATAAACTATCAGTAGACTGAGACTACAGAATGTGTTAACAAAATGGAAAGATAATATTCTAAGAACTCAAATATATATGTATATTTCATTTCAGTATTCTTGATGGCCTTATCAACATATCAGTGAGGAACTTAAGAACCTACTGGGCATGAATGTGCCCCGATAAGAATTGAGGTGTTGGGCTGGGAATTTAGCTCAGTGGTTCTGCTTCCTGCCTCGCAAGCACAAGGTCCTGAGTTGGATCCCCCGGACCAAAAAAAATAAAATAAAATTTATGAATTGAGGACTTACATCAGAATATCCTACATTGATGACAGAAAATATCACTGGTAAGGTTTATAATTTCATAAAAATTTGCGCAATATCGTCAAACCATGGATATTTTGTTTTACTAGGTCTATGAGAAAATATTAGCTGTTAACAGATTCTAGCTCAAATAATCATGTTATTTATGTCAAGTAAGTTTCCAATATATTGCATTTTAAGGTTACTCACAATAAGCAGTCTTTCTCATTCCCAAACCTAAGCACTTGGCATAGAGACAGAAACATATAAATAAATTAATAAAGATATTGATGTTCACTATTTTGTATAATATTATAGATGTGGACAAAGGAAAAAGCTATAATGATCACTTTATCCATCATTTAATCAAATGAAATACATATTCCTAGAAAGAGATTTATCCAAGCTGAATATCTATCAACTATTCACACCTAGAAGATATAGTACCAAATAAATATTGATATCCTGAAAGGAAATAGAAACCAATAAATAAACACATTAATTAGATGGACTAGGAACTTTAAAATAGTGTTTTATGGGGAATTACCATTATCCCAGTGATCACTGGAATATAAAGATCCTAAAGTAATTTGATGTATGCTATTTTTGGCACATTTGACAAGTACTTGCCTTTAGCCATTATTGAATTATCACATATTATGTACTCACAAAACAACTTTTAAGAGACTCTCGTTGTATTTCTATATTTTTACTGATAAGTATTTTCTTCCATGGATCTTCCTGAGGCAAATATTCAAAAATATTTCATGCTAAAATTCCATTTTTCCTTGTAGTATTTTGAAATAATCATTACAAATATGAGGGGATTATATAATAAAATATACAGTATGAGTTTATTTATCTGTAAATATATAATAGATTCATTAAAACACATATGTACAAATAATATTGCATAATATAATGTAATACATCTTATTTAGCTTCTATCTGTATTTATACTTGAAAGACCTAAAATGGTGCATCATTATGTATTAATCAAGTACATTCACATTTAATTTCAATTATTCAAAAAAATCTGAACTACAAAATATTTTTGGAAATGTGTGAATTTTATTTCATTTTCATAAGAAAATGTATTCTTGAAAAGTAACTATAGTACTTGAGATTCAGAATATATGCAAATATTTTATATCAGCAATATTTGAATCATTAGATTTGAAGATCTCCAAGTTATATTGATGAGGAATTAGCTTCAATTTGTTGAACTTCACATTGCAAAAGTTACCAACCACTCATCATGTTGTAGGATGTATTTAATGTAGGTGAAATTTCAAGTTTTTCTGCTGTAACTATCAACTCCAAACTATTTATTTTAACCACCATAGGATGGAGGAGAGTTTTTAAGAAGTGTGAGAAAGTACAGAAGAAAACAAAGACAGGTCTTAAGAATCAAGAAACTTAAAAATAGTACCTATCTTTATTTTACCAACCTAAGGATAAGGATTATATTCATCTTATACTGTTTTGACAACTATTAGAAGCAGCACTATTGTTGAAGTCAATGATCTGAAAATATTAATTCAAATGCAGGCTTAAATTTAGTGAAATAACAGCAAGCCCTCAAAAGTTTTCTAGGTTTTTTAATTGCCAGGAATATGTTACTCTTTTCAAGCCTCTGTCATTTTGTTATATGATATTTCAACTATTCAAAAAATTTCAGAAAAATGTGACTTGAAATATCTTCACAGTAATTTGGTCTTTCTCAAAGTTGTTCCTTCACTGGCAAGTAGTACAGTTAAATATCATTTGGTGGATCTGATTAGACAAACTCAACTCAGGATTTCAGCTTTTATTTGTAAGAAATTTAAATATTTTCTCTTTATACAAACACTACTACAAAATGTCTTATCGTATTGCCTTGAAGACCAGTGTACAATTATGTCTTTTTTACAAATCAGAGAATAACTAGTTTCTTCTACTTTGACCAATTAAGAAAAATATTGATCTATTTGAAAAAGAATTTGAACTCAGATTTTTACATAAAATGACCAAATATTTCAATAGATGTGTTTCACATAGTAGTATCTACATTTTCATGTGAAATATTATACTTTAAAAATTATAATGTGCTTATCAATTTTATACCATATATTGATCATCCACATACCTGAATCAAATTTAAATAATTGACCATCACCATTAACCCAGAAGACTTTGATGCTAACTCCTAATTATCACTGTCCTATACTAAATTTAGCAATTTTTCTGACATCCATGATAATTATTTTCTTAAGCTAAAATATTTCAAGTCATTCTTAAAATTGCAATTTCTTTTATTATGTTTTTGAGATTTCACAGTAAAATCCAAGAGTATCATTCTTTTGTGTTGGGTTTATTTTATCTTGAATTATATTGAAAAACTCATCCATGCTACTGCAAGTAGCTTTAGCTGCTCATTTTCATTGCTGTTTTGTAATCCACTGTATAAACATATCAAACTAATCATTGAACCATAAATGGACATTTGTATGATTTCTAATTTAGGTTGCTGCAAAACACTCTGTTATGCTCTTGTTTTCATATGTTATTTGTTATTCATAAGAACAATTAAAGTTCAATGTATAGTGGCAGTGGAATTGATGGTTTATAAGCTACATTTACCTTTTCATTTAGCAAATAATGGCAAACAACTCTTCAGTGTATCAATATCAGTTTATACTCATGATAGCAGTGGATAACAGTTTCCATTGCTCCAGATGCTCATGACAATTTGTAAACCATGTAAAGATTTTTTTGTTTTGCTACACAAAGAAGAGACACACCTTCATTGCTCTTTTCCTGTTACCTTCCAAACTGATTCCATAGGCATATTGTGAGTTGAGTTCCAATAAATGCAATAAAGCAAATATAATAAAGTCACTCACACAACACTTTAGTTTTACAGTGCACTTAAAAGTTATATTTACACTATACTGCACTGTATTTGGAAATGTATGTTGCAGGAATCATTGAAGAAAATATGAAATGAATGTTATATGAAATTATGGTGTGAGTGGCTAGCAACAAGTATTTTCTTGTTTGTGTATATTGGGTCAATTATTTTACTGGTCTTTTTGCTTTGTTAGTATTTTCTCTTGGTGTTCAGAAAATCTTAATTTTAATATAATCATATTTGACTACTATTTCCTTTTATGGTCAGTGTTTTTGTGATGTGTTTAAAATACTTTTTCTATACCAAGTTAATGAAAATATTCTTTTATTATCTTAATAATATGTATTTCCACATATATATGTATATATGTATTCACCTCTTACACAGAATGTTCTAATGATAGCATGTGAGAAGTTTGTTTTATTTTTTAAATATTCATACTGTATTGTCAGATAGTGATCTCAAGTGAGCTGCTTTATAAAAATAAATCAACAAGTATAACTAATCCATAGAATTAGAAACAATAATGGCAATGGCCTTGTGTCAGAGCAGAACTAACACTGAACAAACCAGGGCAGGATAGAAACTCTCTCTTTCTAAGATGAGGAAAAAGGCAATGACAGCTTCTCTGACAGCTTCTAGTCAGTATCTTACTAGAGATTCTGGCTAACACAATAAGATAATAAAATAAAATAAGTGTGTACACATTGAGAAGCAAAGAGTATCTTTGTTCTCAAGTGATATGGTTGTCTAAGAAGAAAATATAAAATAATCAACAATAAAATTCCTACATCAAATAAGTGTTTACAAAAGAGTGGCAAGATGCAAAGTTAATATAGAGAAGTCAAGCACTTTATAATCTATCATCAAAGAAGATATGGAATTTGAAATTGAAAACAATGTGTCATTTACATTAACATCAGCAAATAAAGATAAATATTTAGCTGTAAATCTAACAAAATATAAGTACATCTGTATAAGGAGAAAAACTACAAAACTGATTAAAGAAATCTAAGAAAAAATTTAAAATGGAAATCCATGTTCATAGATATGAAAACTCAAATTGTTCAAAATTTCCACTCTTCCCAACTTGACTTATATATATATATATAATGTAGTCCTAACAAAAATCTCAACAAGTTATTGTGAATCTCAATGAACTGATTCAAATTTACATGGGGAGCCAAATGATCTAGAGTCATTAACACAATATTGAAGACAACAACAAGGTTAGAGGGCTAAGTTTAACTATCTAAATGACAGTATCTAAATTTAATATTTATAGTAATTCACTCTGGGAGGCTGAGGCAGGAAGATTTAGGGTAATTTAGTGACTTAGCAAGACTATGTCTCAAAATAAAAAACAATTTAAAATGCTGGGTTGTATTCAGTGAGAAGGCCCTGGGTTTAGTCCCTAGTGACACACACACACACCCACACGATACACACACACCTCAGAATAATTAAAATTAGTGTGTCATTTGTGAAAAAATAGACTCAGATCAATGGAACAGAATAAAGAGCCCATGTACAGATGCACACAATTACAATCAGCTCATCTTTGACAAAGAATCAAAGGCAATTCAAGGGAGAAAGGATGGTCTTTTCAACAAGTCTTACTGAACCACCTAAGTATTCACATGCAAAAAAAGTAGACAGAGACCTTATATCCTTCATAAAATTAACTTAAAATATTTCATAAACCTAAAAATACTAATAAAAACCCTACATAATTCCTGCAAGATAACGTAGGTGAAATTTAGGTGACCTAGTTTTAGACACAACATCAGCAGCATGATTCATGTATTTTAAAAATGACAAATATTAATAACCTGTACTTCGTTATAATGAAAACTCCTGCTCTGCAAAAGATACTGTAAAGAATCAATAATAAGCTACTGGCTAAGAAATATTTTCAAAGCATGTATCTGACAAAAGACTGTATCCAAATTATACAAAGAGCAACAACATGAAAACAAACCAACCAAGTAAAACTGAGCCTAAGACCTAAACAGACACTTAATCAAAGAAAATATATAGATGAAAAATAATATGAAAAGATTCTCAAAATCCTAAAGTTGGGACTTACTGGTTAAAATAACAATGAGACATTTAGAATGGCAAAAAAAAAAAAAACCCACTAACCACACTCAGTGCAGATGAGTACTAAGAATAGCACTACTCTTATTTATTGCTGGTGGAAATTCAAAAATACAATAGCCACTTTGTAAAGATTTTGCCGGTTGGTTTTTCCTTTTGCCCATACTGAACATATGTTTATTTATGATGTAATATTTTTATTTTTTTACACAAAACTGTTGAAAAGATGGTAACATCAAAACATACACTGAATATTTATAGCATCTTTACTCATGTAAACCTGCAAATAACCAAGCAGTCCTCAATAGATGACTAAGTATCTTCTGCTACATCTAGACAATGGAATATTGCCATACTCTTCAGTGAAGTAAATAGGATACATGTGTAAATACCAAATAGTTTCTCTGGTATGAGAAACTGAAAGTATAAATGAGGATCAAAATGTATAATAGACAATGTGAAATAGGAAAAGAAGGACCAAAGGGGAAGGGGAAGAGTTAGGGGTAGGGGAATGGAAAGGAGGGAGAGGACTAAATATCAGAAAAGGAAAAAACAGAAACAAAGTCTTTGTAAAAATAGGGAGGTGTGGAGGGGTTGCAGGGAGGTCAGGGGAACAGGAAAAAAATAAGAACCAAGATATATTATGTGAAGGTTCACATTCCCAGTAATGAATGTCAGCATATTGTATGCCTAAAACGTACCAACAAAATTAATGAATAAAAGAAAGACATGGAGGAGTCTTAAGCACATTTCTCTAAATGAAAGGAGCCAGTCTGAAAGGCTATATACTATACAATTACAACTATATGGCATTCTGGAAAACATAAAACTATGAAGACAGTAAGTAGATCAGTGGTTGGCAATATTTTGGGGCAGGAATGTACAGCTAGGCAGAGAACAGAGAATTTTTAAAGTAGTAAAACTATTGTGTATGATACTAAAATTGTGAATACCTGCCAACATACACTTGTCAATACACATAAAGTACATAACACATAGAGTGAACCCTGTTATATAACATAGGCATTTATTAATAATGTATCAGTGAAGATGGAGTTATAGTTCAGTGGTGAAGTCCTTGCCTAGCATGTGCAAGCCCATGAGTTCAATTCTCATTATTTCAAGTAAAAAGTTTTAATCCATATTGGTTAATGTAAATAAATACACCACTCTAATCAAAGTCATTAATGAGACAGAAAACTGTGTGGAAGGATAATGTGGAGTTCTCTGTACCTTCAGTACATTTTTCTATATTAAAAACCTATTCTAAAATGAAATCTATTAATTTAAAAAATGTTAGCTTCAGCATGCATATTTCTATCTTCAGTAAGATTGTTGAAAAGAAGAATTTATACTGCTTAAAAGAAGGAAATAATAAGAAAGTGGCACTAAGCTTAGACAACATGGCCAGATATGTCTTGCTACTGGGAGCAAAGCTTAGGCTTCATCCTCAAATGTTTCACATATGGAATGAATTTCTTCTCCAATGAAATAAATAATGACACATAAAGTAGTCAAAATTTATAATATTTTGATAATTCGTTCGGCTGGGAGGAGATATGCTTGAATTAAGACAAGGATTTGCTGCATCAAACTAGAAAAACGCACGGGAGAGAAGCATATCCAAGTCAACTTTCAACAGTTTTAATCTTCAGCATCCCATCTCTGAATCATTCCTATAATCCATAAAACACAATCCCTACATGAAAAAATAGAATAATATAGGTCACTTTATTCAATGAAATTAGAAGATATTAAGGAGTTAATAACCAAATTAATTTATCATTTTAACCAGAGAAGTAATTAAACTCCAGAAGAAATCTAATTCATAATTGAAAATGAGTAATGAGCAAGCAGAATGTTTAGAAAAAAAAATTTAGTCATTAAGAGAGAAAGTTTAGTCTAACAAGGAAGTATTTGTCCCCTACATCCTGCAGCTGTGGAGTGGAAAAGTTTAAAGGAAGCCATACAGTACAGGGTATAGCTGAGATTGTGTGGGATATGAGAAAAACCTCTCCAATGGAAACCAGTAAGAGCCCTTGATAACATCAATTATCATTGAAATTATCAATAGTCCTCAATTGATTACAATACTGTTCACCTGTGAGTTTTTGAACATTAATTCTTTTATATAGCTCAATTCAACTAAAGTCCTTTTACATTTTCTACTAAGTATGTTGACACTGAATTTATGGTTCTTTATCTACAAGGCATTAATTTCATTCTGGACAGTAAATAATATTAAAATAAGTTGTGGGAACCCAACATTTTTTGTAATATATAATGATATCCTTAAATTTTGCATTTAGAGTCCTTTTTTGTTTGGGTACTCAGCCCCAAATTCCTTGTTTGGCTTCTGATAATGTTTTGTTTTTGTTTTTGTTTTTGTTGGCCAAAACTCTATTCTAGATTCTTATACTACCATCATACCATACTATCTCCTTGAGTGGTTTTGTCTGGGAGATGAAAAACACTTCATTAAGAAAGTATATTCTGAGCTGTGGATTTAGGTCAGTGGTTCCACTGCCTGCCTCGCAAGTGCAAGGACCCGAGTTGGATCCCTGGTACCAAAAAAAAAAAAAAAAAAAAAGAAAGTATATTCTAAATTACTACATGAACACAAGAGGAGAATAGTTTCTCTGGGCCAGTTGGAAAACTTTTTAAAATTTCCCTTGTAGTCAGTGATCTAAAATGTTTGTTTTTTGTGAGATGGGTTTGAGGTCTATAAGGATGGAGCCAACTGCCTAAAGTAGTTCAAGCTGAAAATTCATGGTTTTCTGACTCTCTAAATTACCTGGCACCCTGTAGTCCTGATCTCAGCTACTGTACACACTAGACAGAAACAGCCTTTAGAACGGCAATATGGGTATTATGTAAATGGAAAACCATATGAAAATACAATAGAAACTGCTTTGAAAAATAAGACAAACCTCCAGATAACATCAATATACTGGGAAAGCACAAGTTTTTCTTGTGCTACAATGAAATTTTAAATGCATAAGTAACAACATGCTAGGAATACCCTTTATTTAAAGGATTTGCATTTCATTTTAGTGACATGTACTTTACGTAACATTTGGATACATACGTAAATAAATCTGGAAGGATTAAACTGACTTCTTAACATGGCAAACGAGTATTTTCTATGGAAAACATGCATTTAGTTTTTGAAGTCAATTACTGAAAGGATAACAGTGAAAATCTACCTTATAAGCAAACCTGGGAAATAAATGTAGTACAAAAAGAAAGGAATTTGGAAAGTGACTTCTTGAGTCCTGGCTCTGTCATTTACCAGCTAGGTTATTTTACCTTGTTTAAATTACTTAACTCTGTAGCCACCATTTTCACACATTTGTTAAATGAAAATTTATAATCACAAAAATGCTCATATATTAAAAATTAAGGTGAAAATATTTTATAAATTGGAAATAATGAAAGGCCAGTCACTATTACCCAACCAAGGATAGTAGTGATCTTTGAGCTTCATGCTGCTTTCATGCCTTTGCAAGGATCATAAATAATATTTTTAAAAATAAGGTTTTGCACTGTAGCAGTATAGGAAAATCAAGATGATTTCCATTTTTCTTCTACTACTGGCTTGCAAAGATTCTTGATTAGATGCTACAGCATGAAACAACTGTGTTCCCCTCCACTGCAGCCCTTTCAGTTGGGTGAAATAACATCTCCACCAAGTAGCTGACACCAGCGCTGGTGACAAAGCAGAAACTCTCCAAAACCTGGAGTCTTCAAATTCATTGGCGTGCTTTGGGAGCACTTCATCTATGTAGACTGACAGGAGTTTGGAGAAGATTCCAATGGGATTCCAACTCAAGGCTGTTAAAAGAAAAACAAACCTTATGGCTACATTAAGTATCAGTAAACAAAACTGAAACAAAATTCCTTTTTCCTTGGTTCTAGAGGATGAAGTAATCTTAGAGAATCATCTCTACTTCTAAATGGCATTGAATACATTTTATAAAAAATATCTTATGTAAATAATTATTTAAAACAAACTGGGTACATACAAAGATACTTCCATTCTTAGAAGGCTGTTTTTTCTCTTTCTATATTGTAAATATGTTTCACTACAGCCTGAATGAAAGGTTAGTGGAACAGATAAAGTCCCAGTCAGTGAAAATGTGAAGCATGTCCTAGTTCAAGGAAATAACCTTTACTATAGACCACAGTAGGTTTTAATAGAGAAATAGTGCCCAGAATAGGAAGAGCTTTCAAACAATGAAAAGAGTAATTTTTAAATAAATTCCAAATGCCTGAAAGTTAATTGATGAAACTAATGGTGAAAATTTTTTTTGACTATCAGCAGCATTTTAAAGCAAAAACTTTACTAAAGCTATTATCTGCAATAGTTTTTTAAAAATATAAAAATTCAATAAATAAATTTGAAAATATACCAAATATTATACATTGAAAATTATAAAACTTTTAACAATACTTAAATCTAAAATATAGTTATATACTGCATTCATGAATACAAAATCCTAATTTCCTAAATTGTTATTTTTTTCTGAAACCAGCATGTAGATTTAACAGTTCTAAGCCTAACCTAGTTGAGTGCAATGTTAGTGTATATTTACTCTAGTTCGTGTACACATGTTCTTGTAAAATTTGACAACTTATTTCTTAAGTAGAAGTTTTAAGTCAACAATAGTAACATTCTTCCAAAGGAGATGAACTTAAAAACACTTTAAAATGGCCCCGCCCCCATCTGGCGCTCTGCTGGGGGGGGGGGGGCTCAGCCAAGCAGCTTGAAGCTCCTCAGCGGCATCCTGGTTCCTGCCCACACCATGGTGAGGTCCAAGGGAAGGCTTGGAGCCCTGCCCCTATCCAGTGCTCCACTTAGCCTCCAAGGCCCAGTTCCACTCCCCCCCCCACCCTTAGGCTCTTCTGCTACCTGATCCCACACTACAGAGGTACAGGGGATTATACTACACATAGTTAAATATGATAGATTAATAACTACCACAAATTGTCATTTTCTAAATTGCACTTGATGCTATGGTATTGCTGATTGTATCATTTGGTCTAACATGTTGTGATTGATCTAATCAGTTTTCCTTCCTGGTGTAAGGAAAATAAAAAAGTCTCAGAGTCATTAGTCTCAAAACCTAAACACAAGCCATATCTGGAAGATAGCTCTGAAAAGCAATCATTCCACAAGGGTTTTAAACACAAGCAAGAAAGATACCTACATTAAGCAATTTTGAAATATCAACCCAGAAATTAAACCAAGGACAGTACCAAAAACAAAAATGAGAAGACATTTAAGTAAGGCACAAATGCAGGCTTCCATGCCACAAAAAGGAAATTCTGGGGGAAATGAGGTGGAAAAGTCTGATAATCAAACCACCTGGACACCCTGAACTGATAGCACAGGAAGTAACAAAGCAGATGCATGAGGCTCTAGAAAAATTCAAAGCAGAAATAGTCTCCCAGATAAATACAGAGATGGTGAGTAGAGTGAAAGACATGATTAGAGGCTCTAGAGCAGAAACAGATAAGAAAATAGATGAGATCAGAAACATTCTGGAAGCCATGAATGCCCAGCATAAGAAAGAAGTGGAAACCATGAAACAGATTCAAACAGATATTCAGGAGATTAAAAACTCCATTGAAAGCATGCAGAGCAGACTAAGAGAATCTGAAGACAGAATATCAGATATAGCAGATAGGTTAAGGACCATGAAAACAGAGATTTCTTAAAGATAGTAAGGGACCATGAGAAGTCAATCCAACAGCTGCTAGATGATGCAAAGAAGAATAGCATAAGACTGATAGGAGTCCACGAAAAAACACAAGAAAGTACAATTGACATAAAAAACTGTTCACAGAAGTAATTGTAGAAAACTTCCTAAACAGAGGTAGAGAATTGGTCATACAGATAAATGAGGCATATAGAACTCCAACTAGCCATGACCAAAAAAAAATCTACACCTAGACATATAATAGTTAAGATCCCAGAAACCCAACAGAAGAACAATATTCTACAGGCAGTTAGAGAAAAGAAACAAATCACCTACAAAGGAAAGCCCATCAGAATCATGGCAGATTTCTCAACACAAACCTTCAAATCAAGGAGAGCCTGGAGTGAGGTATTTCAAGCCCTAAAAGAAAATAACTTCAAACCTAGACTTTTGTATCTGGCAAAACTATCTTTCAAAATCGATGGGGAAATTAGATACTTTCAAGACAAAGATCACCTGAGAAATTTCATGAACACCAGACCAGCACTCCAAACAGTTTGGTGCAATATCCTAGAAAAAGACAATGAAAGTCACAACTCCATGAGGGCCAACAGAGAGAAGACACCACACAAGACACTAAAGGGAAAGGGGGAAAACTAAGAAATGAAAGAGTCAACAACAGTAAAACATCATGGCAAGGATGAGTCAATATCTCTCAATTATAACTATCAATGTTAATGGCTTCAATTCACCAATCAAAAGAAATAGACTGACAGAATGGATTAAGAAGCAAAACCCAGCAATATGCTGTATACAAGAAATACACCTAACTCAAAAGGTAATTCGTAGACTGAAAGTAAAAGGATGGTAAACAGTTTTCCACGTGACAGGAACCCAGAAAAAAGCAGGCATAGCAATCATATTTGAAGACAAAGTAGATTTCAAACCAAAACTAATTAACAGAGACAAAGATGGTCACTACATCCTTGTGAAGGGAACAACCCAAGAGGTAGAGATGACAATCCTAAATATTTATGCACCAAATATGAATGCCCCCAACTATACAAAACAAATACTAATGGACATGAAAAAACAAATAAGCACTAATACAGTTGTAGTGGGGCACCTCAATACCCCACTATCACAAATAGACAGATCATCTAGAAAAAAAATTAACAATGAAATTCTAGAACTGAACCAAGCTATTGAACAAATGGACTTAATAGATGTTTATACAGTGTTCCACCCCACAAAATCAGAATACACATTCTCTTCAGCTGCACATGGGTCATTCTCCAAAATAGATCACATGCTAGCTCATGGGG
>NW_004624775.1:8366283-8381223 GCF_000247695.1 Heterocephalus glaber | reverse complement strand
AATATATAAATAAAAAACACTTTAAAATTATTTATTATTACTATGGTATGCTATGTGTGGCATAGGGATAAGCAAAACTAGAAAATGCAGCCTATGTATATATTTAAAACCTCAATATTCAAAAGCAGTAGCATAATAGATTGATGAATAACAGCAATTGGTGAAAAAAAGGAGTAGGAAAATAATTATCCATGTCTCTAAATTGAAATAGTACAAATGTGATTTCTATATATACATATGCATACATATGCATTCCGATTAAATAGTTTACATTTTGAAAGCAAAACTTTAACTTTTATACACAGAAAGTCTTATACATAATTTTAGTAGCCCTTTTGATTACTGATATAAAAATATTTCAAGCACAAATACATAAACATTAAAGATTGACCAGCACATATCAATTTTAATTAAGAATTTGTATGTCCCTCAGGTCCCATGACATACTAACTATAGTAAAATTTTGTGACAGTATGGTGCAGCAAAATGTAACATTATCTTGTGAAGTTAAATATATTCAGATCGCGTGGCCAGATAATTCTATAGTGTAATTTATATTCAAGATAAACACATAGAGGAAATTGATACTAGTCTTGCTTATAATTTAAAGAGCTAAAAAACTTGTTGACAAGACAGTTTTAAAATAAAATATAATCACATTATGAAATATTACAGAGCAGTTAAAATGAAAAAAACACAGCTCTATGCAAAAATGTGCATAAATATGAGCAACAAACTCCTGACTGAAACACCAAAACCTAATAGATGGTTACAGTATAATATCCTCTTAAAAGTACAATAGCCTATACCTGTTAATAATCTATTTAAGAGGGTAATATCCTAAATATGTATGGAACTCAAGCAACTTAATAATAAGAAAACAATCCAATAAACAGAAAAAGCCCCTGGATAGACATTTCTCAAAAGAATATTCCTGTGCTTTGAAGGTGTGGACCCTCCAGAATTCATATGAATCTTGATCCTCATTGGAGTATTGTTAAGATGTAGAATATTCAGAAGAGGGATTAAGTCATGAGGGCTTCATCTTTGTGAATTGATTAATTCCTTACAAAAGGGCCGGAGGGAACTGGGGTAGGCCGTTTTCAGTCCTTAGGTTTTCCTCCATTGAAAACAGAGCATTCTTGCTCTTTGGAGAAGCAACACCTAGGAAGGAGAAAGAATCCCTCATCAGAAAAATGTACCTGGAGAAGCCTTAATCTTAGACTTATCTTTCAGAACTGTCAGAAATAAATTTGTGTTCTTTCTAAATTACTCAGTCTGAATTATTTTGTTAAAGCTGCAGAAATGTACTAAGAAAAAAAACAAAAACAACCAACAGGTATTTTTTTTTAAATGCTCAACTTCACTAATCATTAGTGACACATAAATTGAAACCACAATGAGAAATCACCTATATACCTATTGTTTTGATAATGACTACATTAAAAGAAGACAGGAGAGATCATAAGTGTCAAAAATGTAGGTGGAAAGGACCTTTTTATACTGTTAGTAGAAATGCAAATTAGGAAAGCCAATATGGAAAAGAATACAGAGATTCCTCAAAAAAAAAACTTACTACCATTTGATCCAGCAATCCCACTACTGGGTACAATCAAAGACAAAAACAGCACATTGAAAAAAATACCTACATTCCCATGTTCTTTGTAATAACATTAGCATTAGTCATTCAAAAGACCTATGGACCACTGACTTCTTTTCACTTTACACTTTTCTCTCTATTTCTTAGAGTATCTGTTGATGTTATTTTATGCCTGTCCTCCCCAGTGGCATGTTGGGTAGAATGGGGAAGATAACTTGTCACTCTAATGTCACACATTGACAAATGAAGAGAAATTGTGCACAGGAGCTGTGCTTCACAGATTACACCCATAATCTTCATCTGCTGCCACAGCTCCTGATGTAGACAATGAACTTTGGAGTTAGAGTCACTGCTGTAGGGCATGAAGCTCCAGAAAACCTTAAAAGGAGGATTCATTTACATGTGGTAAGAATCTGATTTATTTAAGACACTAGCTGGACTATGGCAGAGACCAT
This sequence comes from Heterocephalus glaber, assembly GCF_000247695.1. The sequence continues at coordinate 8,379,168 of NW_004624775.1, read as the reverse complement.
AAGGTGATACCTAGGGTCCCCAACTCTTATGGTCACATCCTCATGTCACCTCCTTCCCTTGAGTGTGATCAAAAGCAGCCTGTGACTTGTTCTTAACCAAAAGGCTATGGTAAGGATGATGGGATATCCCTTACATGGAAATATTTTAACACAAGCTTTTATCTTTCTAGAGCCTTCACTGCAATTTTAGTGTACTTTCTGGCTCTGAAAAAGGAAGTCGTCACCTATCTACTTGTCCTAAAGAAATGAATTCTACTGAACATCTTAATGAACTTGGAAGATGTCCCTTTCTTGGTTGACTCTTCTTGTAATAGTCCAGTCCTCTGACACACTGATTGCACCCTTGGAGAGACCCAGCTAAGCCATGTTAAGTCTTCAGATTTGAAAATCGTGGAACACTAAATGTGTTTATTCTATGCAGCTACATTTGTGGCCATCTGTTATACCACACAGAACATTAATGCAGTATCTGTAGCGTTTCCAGAGTGAACAATGCTGTTCACCATTTCTTGTCCCAGGTGGACCAACACTGTCCAAGGCTAATCACAGTTAAAGGTGCTGTTTTGCTCCTGATTAGTTTTCTATATTCCTTACAGGGAAGTAAAGTGCTCTTGATTGATTTCTGGCTTTGAGTTTGGGCTTGATATAAAGAATCTCTAGGAAGTCATTGAAGCAATCAACACATGCAAAATGGTGGCAAAAACACATTAGATTAACAGCTCATCTCCTCCAAGGATGCTATCAGAGAAAACAGCTGTAAACATGGCATAAATTCGATTCAAGTTAAGCACAGCAATCTTGTTCCTGCTATTGATCTTGTCCCTAATAAATTAGTGGGTGAATGCCTGGCTGGGCAGAACAAAGGTTGCTGAAAATTGCTGTAAACATTCTTAAATAGTTCTCAACCCTGGTTCCTCCCCAGTTTTTATTTTAAAAAAGCATAATTTTTAATCCCCAGTTATTTATCCTTTAATGTTAAAAGAAAGTAGTGTTGTTACATCATTTAATGTGTGCTTTATAGAATCCCACATGGTATGCAGAATGATTGAAGAACACACAGATTAAATTACAGATCAGATTAAATGAAAGGAATAAGTAAGTAACACTTGAGAAATGAAAGTATGTGTATGCTTATTTTAAACACTTTGAGTCAGGGATAAGAATTTTTTAAATTACGTTTTTCTAGTTTATACATTATAAAAATATTTTTATAGTTAACTATCAAAAGAATTTTGTAAGCTATCATCAAGGGAATGATCTGACAAACAAAAAATGAGAAAAACACACCTTCATTTACACAGCAAAGTCTTCCAAAAAATGGGTAAATACCACTGTAAATAAAAGAACAATATATGAAGTTAGATGTACAACAGTACTTACGCTCGAAATGTGGCCTTCAGCAATTTATTGACTACTGAAAAAAAAACATATGACAGCATGAAGCCAGCAAGTAGCAGATAATAGACTATCTTGCCAGAGGATCCTTTTATTCTACACACAGCAGTAGGTGATAAATGGCTCTAATGCCCGTGCTTACTATTTTCTTCTCTTTTCCTCCCTATGGCATATCTCAGATCAGAGACTAATAGCCCCCCAGGATAAGATATCTTGACACAACCCCTTCCATCTGTAATAGCTGCAGTTATCAAACATCTGTCTGTAAGCTGCAATAGGGACAGCCTGATAGCTTGTCATTTGTCTATGAAAACACTCAGTATTTTCAGCCATAAAACAGGAGAAAGAAATACAATGCAATTTATTTGTGTAAATGCACAAACTCTGGTCCAAAGTCCAGAGTTTAGCTGGAGACCTTCACAGTATTAACTATTTCTCTTAATACAAACCCCAAACAATAATTTCTATCATACAGATTTTCCACCACGAATGCCAAACTTATTTCTAAACTCCCTAATAGTGATGCTTGTTTCAATCTTGTGCTTTAGGAAAAAAACAAACAAACAGAGAAGATTTTATCATTTTCCTGATGACATTACACCATATGAAATTTTTTGTGTCTAATATCACTCAGGAGATGTACAAGCATTTAATCCAAGCAGGGTTTAGTGTTGCTTTATGACAATTGCCTAACATTTTAATCAATCTATGCAAGCTCTGCTGATTAGGAATGGCCACACCTTTTAATGAGCTGGAAGTAGGGCCACCATTCAAACTGGTATCACCTTGCTAATGCAAGTACTAAATTGTTTCTTGTTAAGAAAATATATAACCATAATTATAAGCTAGTGTGTTTGTTTAGTTGTCTTTAAGAGGAGAGTTTCTGGTCTCTTTAAGAAACTTAATGGTAAAATGAGGAAATGATTCTCTGAGAAGTGCTGTGAGGGTTATTAAGAGAGCTGCAGAAACACTTTGAGAAAGAGATTTAAGAGCCATAATGAAGATAGAGAGCAATTAAAGGCTCTTGAATCATTTAATAAACAGAAGAGATTAAAGGAATCTGGGACTCCTAGGAGATGAGAGAGGAGCACTGAGAATGCTCATTAGTGTTGGGTACCTTTCACTGTGGCAGATATGGGGAGCAATGCCCAGATTCCTTTCTGGAATGATGGATTTTTTTTATTACCCTAGTAGCTGGGAGTGATGCTAACAGACAGGCATCAGCTGTTAGGTCCCTGGAAGAATCTCTTAGTGAATGAGTCAATATTTCCAGGATCAAGGCCTCTTCTCAGTGGTGTGTCCTCAACTGATGGGTCAACAGGGAATGGAAAGACCTGTCTTCTCCTTCCTACTCAGATGGTATGGAAGGTTTATATCACTTCTGATGCTTCCTTTGGGTCCCTTGAGGGTTCCATTGATTTCCCCAGGCAGAGGTTATACAGAACAGAAGCAGTAAAACTTAGCCAATTCTTTGCAGTAACAGCCAGAAAAGTATACCTAGGACTGGATTCTGAATGCCTTTGACATAGGGGAGCAAGTCACAAAGCTAAATGTGAGATAGATTATGTATTAGAAGAACTCTTCCAAAATAAAGAGAGGCCCTAACACTCCAGAAGGATCCTGAGAAATGGTGCTGAGATGTCCCAGCAGCATGGAAAAACCTGAGGATACATGCTCATCAAGGTAGAAATGTCTCAACTAATGTATCTGTGCCAAAATGAGGCAATAAAATGCTCATTTGTGTGGCACTGCTTGAGTGAATGAACCAAGCCAGAAAGCACACTATCGGTACCCTATAGAAGATGCACTAATTTCCAAGAAATGAGCAATATAGCAGCAAAAGATTCCTAGGATCCTGGAAATTTCTGTGGTGCTTTTTCTGTAAGCCAAGATTAATGATGGGATATACAGTCACAAACCTGGGTTTACAAGTAGAAAGGGGGATAATAGTATCCCAAATACGCCACGTGGTGGTGCCTAACCATCACAAACCACAGAAATTACATTTTCATAATGACTAGAATAGTTGAGGTATCCAGGGACTTTTGCTTCAAGGTGATTATGGGGATTTTAATAAAATATGATGTCTATATACCTTCCATCAAGGACTAATCCTCAATATCCTCAATAAAAATAATACAATAGGAGACTGAGGATAATCACTCCAATAAGAAGCCATAATCCTTTGCCATTTTCCCAGGTTGTTCCAGTTAAAAAATAAAGAATCTATTGCCTAAGGAGATGTTAAGCTCTTGTTGCTCCAAGATAAGTCTCCAAGTCCTTCTAGTATCTCACTTGGGAGACTACAGATTGGGAAAAAAGAGAAACCAAATGTTTTGAACTATGTTTTAGTTAAAGCTTTTGTTGATGTTACTTTTAGAACAAGGGTTATGTTAAATCCCATTATAGAGTGCTCATGTAATAAATTAAGTTCTGAGTAATGTCCAGCTCACAGTGTTTCCTACTAATCATATACCTGATCTGCAATTTTCTTTGGTCTTATAGGATGAGGGGTATTGTACTTAGGAAGGGGAAGTGTAAGCTTCTAAAACTCTTCTTCCAGTCAAAATACATCCTGAAGAATGCTACATCCTTGAAGTAGAATAATAAAAATTACTGTCAGCAAAAAGGAACTCAAAGTTGCAAATGGTATGGTCACTGACATATCTCCATTTACTTCAGGACAGTGACACCTTCAGGGATGAGTCCTGAATAGAGATTATGGAAAGAAGAGCATCAGTGCTCTTACAACCCCAAGAGCTGCAGAGCTTTGGTTCTTTTCCCATTCACTTTCAGGAAGACCAGTCTCCCAGAAACCTAGATAGGCATAAAGGAACTTATCTGAAGTTGATTTAAGTAAATCGGAAGGTCATTAGTGGTGTACTGTGGCAATAGATTCAACAGGACCCTCTTCAGGAATGAAATATTTCTTATGTAAGCTGCTTGGAATGCTTCTGGGAAATACCCCTCAGCTGCAACCCTTCCACAAGAATTGCCTCAGTTGAGCAGTGCTGCCTTGCAGAAGCATCTGCACTCTTCACAATGTGCTTGGGATCTAAATGACTGAGTAACGTAGGGGTATGAGAAAGAGAATTACTTTGTCATCCCAATAGGGGAAAAGTCTTGGTGTTTATTCCATCCTCTAAATCTTCTCTTAGATTGTCTGAGATTTCCACTCACACTGCTGGCACATCAATTATTCCTCTTCTCAAGCTTGTTTTGTCCTTTATTATTCCCCAAAGAATTTGACAACATACCTGTGCCCACTAATCTGTTTTAGGATCTGCTCCCCAGAGGCTACTCTGCAACATGTGAGCACATGATATCCAGCCCCATACATTTAGCAATGCACTCATGACTCATTTTCAGGTGCCTGTAACAACAGAAATTAAGAAAATGCATACATTCGAGGAAACTTGAAAACTTGGTTGAAATGAACTAGAAAAAAACCTGAGAAAAATATGGTAATACTTCTGTTCATGAATGCTTCTTTTCACAAAAAATTGAGTTCACGAACAGATTGCTTCTGTTTGTGAACTCGTTAGGGGACAAACAAGACCACAACCCTGGAATCATCGTGCAAGGAATGAAGTTCACAAACCAAGGTACCACTGTAGTAGAAATTGTCTAGTACAAAAAAACTTTTTTTATTTAAAGTCAGTTTTAATATAAATATGAGGTATGATAAAAAGTGCCTTGAATATTTAAATTAAAAAATTGTTACAGCAAAAGACACATTGTCATTAACCCTAATCCACTTCAATACTTCCTGTTTCTTCAAATACTTTTGTTTCTTTGAGTTCACTTATTCCATTCCTCTTGCCACTTTTCAGAAGTAGTCCCGAAAGTCCTTTCTCATACATGTCTTTAATTGTTCAGCAGTGGTTGGCTCCATGTCTTGAATCAATTCAAAATCTTTACCTTTTATGATAATTTTGAATTTGGGGAAGAGCCAGAACTCACATGGTGACAGATCTGGTGGATGAATATATGAGGACACTCTGTAAAGTGTTTACTAGCCTGCCTTTCCACTGCATAGCATTTCTCAGTAGAATTCATTATATATTATATCACACCTGCTAAAGACACTTATGAAAGAGGACTTCCAGAACTGCTTCAAAAAGTGGCAAGAACAATGAGAGAAGTGTATTAAAAAGGAGGAAAAGGAGGGAAAACTATTTTGAAGGAAATTAATGGCAATATGTCTTTTAATGTAATAATTTATATTTTAAAATACACTGCAATTTCAATAACTCCTTGTATTTTGTGTAAGTTTGAGCAAGTTTTTTCTTTAGTTAGTTATGTATAAGTGGAACTGATTCTAGGAGCTAAATTAGTGAGAGAACAATTACATGAGTTCAAAATCGAAGGCGTGCTACATATACTTTGTGCAGATTCAGACACCCAGATCTTATGTCACATGTACTTGTATTAGAATAAACTTTTACCAGGAATCAAATGATCTCAGTCCCAGGTGAATTTGTATAAATGAGGTTGATTGCCATGTCAGTTTTGAGGTGGTTTGTATATTATGCTAGAAAGATTTGTAATTATCATGAAGACAAAATTAACTCTATTTTGAAATATTTGTAGGTTGTTTTTTTATATTACTCAGCTGCTATTATTGCACAAATGATGGATAAGTGATATTAACTTTTTTACATTATTAAAATATAATTAAATTTAGAAAACATATTTACCACAGATATATGAAATTAACAAAATATGGCTTCTTACTTCCCAGATTATGGAATGAGATGTTGCACTATGGAAATTTCAGATTTCATACAATAAATGAATGTTTTCTGAGTTTTAAAAAATCTCTAAGTATTGGAAGATTTGAATCAAAGATATTATTAATTGGTCAGTGTCAGTATTTCACTGTAGTCTACATGTTGGCATTTAGTTTCCATCAAATTTTCTGACAGATGCTTGGAAAACCACATAAAAATACAGACTCAAATTCCAGTATGGGTGTGTTCTTATGATAATACAAAATATGCCATTAGCTTCAAAAAACTTCCTCTGAGGGATAGTGATATCTCTAACACTGGCTATGGGAGATTACAGTGTGTTTGTATGTTCTGACTTTTCCCCAAAGTTATAATGATTATGAAAGTGTTGAATTGGTTAAGGAAATTGAGGCAGCTGTGACACTACAATTAATTACAATCACAAAAAGGACTTCCAGAACTGCTTCCACATGTGGCAAAAGGACAGGATAAATGTGTTCAAAAAGAAAGGGAGTGTTTTGAGGGAGCTAAATGACAATATGTTTTACTGCACTTTAAAAAAATTTAATCATTCACTATAGTTTTTGATTACCTTGTGTGTATATTCTGAATCCTATTTAGTCATATATTTTCAAATGAATCCATTTAAGCATATCCTCATCTATTCTAATCTCTGTGGGAAATTTTAAAAGATGGGTATTAATAAAAAAGCTATGAAAAACATTTTTAAAGACAGTAAAAGCAATCTTTTATTTCATGCTATTTATTTCAATTTTAATCCTTGATACTTTACTTGGCAAAGAAGAATGAAATACTGTATGTGTACTTGTGTATCATTTTACTTCAGATTTTTCAAATATGATTAAACCAATGATATTTAGTCTAATGCTGGATAATAATGCATCTACATATAATCTGTTTTACACATATTCTACTATCCTGTGTCTTGTTTTCAATCTTACATTGATCACAAATTCATCATACTTGAAAAATTCTGAGTCATGTCTTTCCCCTAAAATCTAAAATCATGATTTCTTTCTTTTTTTAGAAAAATGAGCAGCTCAACTACAAAGAAAAAGAATAAAGGAACACAACTATAAAAATTTATCTTATCCCCACTTCTTCTGTTTTATACTTGCTCACTGTGGCAGCCAAGCTCCACCTCAGCATCTTTGCTTCCAATTCCTAGGAAACCATTCTGATTATATTACTGCCCCCACTTCACAATCATGAGTTTTGTCAGTCTCCAGTGACCACCTGTTTTGTAAAACTATTAGTCATCTCAGTCTTTATCTTACTGGTCTATCTGTAATATTCACATGCTTGGTATTTACCACTTTTCCCACTTGTCTCCGAGGAAAATGCATCTCCTGGTTTTCTTTTAACTGGTCCTGTGGTTTTCCCACGTTTACTGTTGGGCATTCTTCTCTTAGCCACAATGCTGAAATGATCACATACAAATGCCCTCTCCTGTTAGAATCCTACCCCTAATATATCCATTTCTACTCTGATGTTTTTCATGAATTCCAGAGGCCAGCTAACTTCTCTAGATATTTTATAGCCACCTTGGATTTAATGTGCCCAGACATAAAATGTTGATTTCCAAATTCTTCACTCAAACTTCCCATCACAATTAGCAGCAACTGCATCCTCCATTGTATCAGAGTAAAAGCTACATACCTAATATCACATTTTTTGGACTCAATTTATAGAATTCAGTCTGAATGCTCAGTCTTCTTACCATGGATTTATTATCATCAGAGGCAAACCATCTCTTACTCCTGGATAATCACAACGAACCCCAAGTAGTTTCCCTTCCTTGACTTTTACAGAGTTGAAATCTCTATCAATACAACAGCCAGGGACACTATTAATACGCAGCCAGAAATTGTCTCTTGTCTAATCAGAATGTTCAAATAATCTCCTTTTCCCTTAGAATGCAACAGAAGTACTGGCCCATATGTTCCCATCGTCTGACCCTTTGTCTCCCTGACCTCACTTCTCCCTCACTTTTCTTCACTCACTAGCCGAGAGTCATGCAGCTTCAGTGCTGCTCCTCACACTAGAAAACCATGCTTCTTGAACAGGGCCTTTGCACAGGCTGCTTTCTTTGTCCCCTTCTGAGTTTGTTCTTCCCAGTGAATCCTAGCCACCTCTTTTTCCTTCATTCATGTTTCTTCATATCTATAGATTTGTAATATCTTATCTATTTCATTCATGTATCCCATTTGTTTGTTTGTTTGACTCCTTCTGATTGAATGTGAGCCCAAGAGGAAAGTGACTTGGCTTTTTTTACTGGCTCACTGTTCTATTTAGCATCTGCAGTAGGCTCTGATGCCTTGATAAATCTTCAAATAAATATTAAAGAGAAGAAGAGGAAAAGGAATAAAGACAGTAAGAAGAAGAAGAGGGGAGAAAGTATGGGAAGGAGAGAAAGAACAGGAGAGGAAAGGATGGAGAAAGAAGTGAAAAAGGGAAAGAAAGAAATATAAAAGAAGGAATGGAAAATGAGAGGGAACAAAAGGACAGAGGGAGCAAGAAAGGGATAAAGGACATAAATTTCCTAAATTTCATTGAATATTTCAGAAACATTTGTTATCTCTATGAAACTAACTTCAAATCTTGCAACATTTAGTCCATTTCATTTGCCTGATGTACAATAAGCAGAATGGGAAGCCTCCCAACCAAATTCTTTCCAACTATGTAGTTCATTCAGACTTGTAAAGTCTTTATGGCTCTAATCCTCACAGTCCTTAGTGGCAGACATGTATCAACTAGTGCCCAAGAGCACAAGATTAAGTCAAATTGGCTAAACTGGAGAGATGATGGAACATCCTAGCATAAGAGGACTTAATTTCCAAAGATCATGCTTCTGTTGGGAGCCTGTAAGTCCCTCTGTATGGAAGGATCTTCATCTGAGGAAGAACAAGGAAATCATAGGTTCCTAATGAATGGCATTAGGTGAGCTAATGTTTCATAATTTGTGAAGCAACTGGAAAAGTATTGACCTGAGAATTGGTTTCACTCTGGTTCAAGGAAGGAGTTCACAGACACTTGTGGGTGAATGGGAATCATATGGTTTCTCCTTAGAAACTAGATGTGTCTTTGTAGCTTTGATATAAAAGCTGCTATTCACATATCTTCTGTGTCAGCTGAGCTTTGTTGAAGGGAAAAAACTAATTTAGTCAAAAAATAACCTAGTCAAAAAATTTAGGACTTGAAAATGGCAGACAGGAAAAATATTATTAAATCTTTCAACATTCTCCTCATGTTAGTCTTGAGCAGTCAGTCTGAGTATTACAGGCCCTTCATATCCCATTGAAAGTCCTTATAGTAACATCTATTTAAAAAACTAGAAAGTTATAAATAAAAATATCAACTTCAAAAGAATTGAGTCAAATATAGTTAAATTTATAATGACAACTTCATGCAAAATTTTATAACATATATCTAACTATTACAAATGTTAATATTCTATTTGTTTTATATTTCTTTTAACTTTAATAACAATAAAATCTTCCAGAAGAAATCTCTCTATATTTTTGTAACACACTTTCTCCATCCTCATAAATAAATCTGTGCTCCAATGTATATATTTTTCCATGAATATATTTTGTGCTCATTGCATATGTGTGCATATGTGTGCATCAACATACTAGTCATATAAAAGGATTATACTACAGGCAATCCCTAATTTGCTGTGATTTGATTTAGGATTTTTTGACATCGCAATAGTGCAAAGGTGATAAATGTTTAGCAATATCTGTAGTTCTAATTTTGAGTGTGATCATTTTTTCTGGGATAGCAATACTATATATGGTACCATACTCTCCCTGGATGCTGAGCAGCAAGAGCGGACCACAGTTCTCACTCAGTTATGCAATCAAGAGGATAAACAACTAGTACTCTACAGTGTACTGTGTTGCCAGGGTACTATGGATTTTTTAGATACTGATGTTCAATAAGTTGGATGAGATAACCAACACTATTATAAAATAGGCTTTTTGTTCTGTGATTTTTCTCAGTTGTAGGTTAATATAATTACTCTAAGCAAGTTTAAGGTAGGTTAGGCAACACTAGTTCTTCATTAGTTTAAGTATACTAAATGCATTTTTGACTTAGAGTATCGTCAACTTACACCTAGTTTATAGAAGCATACACCCCATAAAAATTGAGGAGTATCTGTATATAGATATGATTTTTCATTCTTTTTTCCTTAATATTATGTATTTGAACTTTATCTCTCAGTACAGAGATGGATAAATTCAGTTAATTAATTCTAATTTGTAATGTTGGTATAGAAATATCAGAGTATTTTATTCTCCTACTAATGCCTATTTTTTTCTATTATAAACAAAACAATTGACTATCTTTACATAGCTCCATTATGCTCATGTAGAAATATCACCTAGAATCTAGAGTTTTAGAGAAGCAGAAGTGACTCACAATATCATTCAGTTTTAATGATGTTGCAGAGTTGCTGTCCATGGGAGTTTCCCAAGATGTGTTACCACCTGCATCCTTGAAGTACCTTTTCCTCACACTTTTTTACGGACACTATGTCAGATATTACTTGCTGCAAATCCAATTAATAAGAAATGGCATTTCAGTGTATTTAATTTACATTTCTTTGATTGCCAGTGTGGTTTTAATTCCTAGTAACCCTCACACTTACAGAGCTAGCTGTGCAGTGGAGAGTTGTTGAAGTTTTAGCTATAATATCATTATAGTAAAGCTGCCCACATTACCACAAAACCATGTCAATTTTCTACACTGCTGATATTCTATAATTACTGTTTTTAATATAAATTTTAATTCTACTTTTGCAATTCTGATTTTCTTTTCTTTATCCACATAAATGGTCTGTGTTGACTTAGCTTGGTGGTCCTCAATATCTGCCTAGTTCCTGGTGTAATTATTGCCTCATTTTGTGTTCTAAATTGATGGAAGATGTCCACAAATACTTGTCAATGGTGTGAATTTTACTTGATAAGGATCTGGTATTTCCAAAGTAGAAATATGAGTTAAAGTAGGGTGAATGCTTTTGCTGCACATCAGCAGTACCATATTGTACCAGATCCTTCTGTGCTTTCTGTGCTAGACTGCAGAAGTATGAGAAATACTGACCACTATCCCAAATGGGAAACTTTTAGAACTATGTTGTTTTTCTTTCACTCTTCATGAGTTTCTAAATTGGAAGAAAGAACAAAAGCCAAACACAGAATTCTGGCTTCTGTCTGAACCCTGGAGGAAATAATTGTATGTTGCTAAGTGCAGTGACCTCAAGTGATCTTACTAAAAATACCATTACTTAAAGCAACATGCATTCATATAGAAAGAAAGAAAAATATAGTAAGTGCAAAAATATTGAATACATACTGCCTATGTGAAATTGAGAAAGTCTTTTAATCTCTTCTTCTAAGTGAGATGTAAAAATGATAATATTAACCTCAGGAGATTAATATGGCCATATAAAAGATTATATATTATACAATTAGTGTATATATATTATATATTATGTATTTTATAATAAGCATATATGCTATCTTTATGATTATTTTGAGCATATATAAATCAATTAACCATCTTTTAAAATGAATTTCCATGTGTCCTTCTGACATTTTCACGACACAGCTTCAGCAGATGTCCCATCATTCCTGTTGATTTTTTAATCTATTGGGTCATTTTTGTGAAATTTTCTGACTCTCCACTTTATGTTTCTTGTCTATTCCATTGGCACTCACCTAAAACAACTGAGCCTTTGGCGTTCCCTAAGGACAGAAATTCTGTGAGGACATCATGATTTGCTGTACATGAAGCATTTGCATAGGGAGCAGAAAGCCCTTGCTTTTTCCGTCTCCTTGCTGTCCTTCTATATTGCACACAGGAGGGCTCTCCACCAGAAAGACTTTTCATATCCTCAAAGTAGATGTTCCACCATTGGTTTCACGCAGGTAATTTTTTTTACCACAATTTTAGCTCAGCATATATTTCATAACTGTGGATACTTTGGCTGTTTATGCAACTAGTTAATAAGCTCCTGTCAGAGAAATTTTGCTTCAAGTTCTTTGAATAAAGTGTCCAAAGTAGTGTCTGTACATAATGTGAACACAACTTATATGTATTTAAAAATGAAATGGCTAAGTCTCAAAGAGTAACAGCATCTTAATAAGACTTACATCTTTTTTTTGCAGACAGGCAAGTCTGCGCACACCCTACCGAGGTCGCGAGTCATGCAGAACAGGCCGAATCAGCCCATTCCCAGGCAACAATCCACTGAACACTGCCCCCTGCCCCTCTGTACAGCCACCTGGTTCCACACTACAAAGACGCAGAGGACACCAGACCAGCAGACCACGGTACTGAGTCCTGCCGCTCCAGGCCCAGAGGTAGGGGCTACTGAGCCGCCATCCCACTGCTCCTGGTCCAGAGGAAGGGGCTTACTGGCCATCATCCCTCCTGCTGCTCCCAGCCCACAGGAAAGGGCTATTGGGCCACCATCCCTACCACTGTTCCCGGTCCCTGTCCCACCCATCCCAGCTCAGAGGAGGTAATCCATGCAGGTGGCAATAACCCCCCCCCCACGGTGAAAATGAGAAAACACATAAATAAGTCTCAAAATGAGACTTCCAGATCACCTACAACAACTGCAAAGGAAAATCAGATGGAACACTCAGATACTCAACCACCTGGACCCACTGAACTGGCAACAAAAGGGGATCTGGAAAAAATGAAATCAGAAATAATTTCTCAGATA
>NW_004624775.1:8313427-8361368 GCF_000247695.1 Heterocephalus glaber | reverse complement strand
AAAGTAGGAAGAAAAGGTCCAAAGGGGTAAGGGTAGTGGGAGGGGCAGGGGAAAGGGAAGAAGGGAAAGGAAAATAATGAGAAATGGAAAAAATGGAAATAAAGTCTTTGTAAATAGGGAAGGGTGGAGGGGGTGAAGGGAGGGCTAGGGATGGGGAAAGAATAAGAACCAAGATGAATTATGTAAAGTTACAATTCCCAATGAGAAATGTAATTGTGTTGTATACCTACAATGTACCAATAAAAGAATTTAACAAACAAAAAAACGACTTACATTTTTTTACTTCACATACAGCAACTGTCTTCAAGCTTAATAGTCTGTCTTCATATATATTCTATGTGAGATGCATCTGGCCAATCAATTGCTCAGCTCTTTCCTAAATAGGTCATCATTCTTCCTTGATCAGTCTTCTGTCACTTTCAGACTGTTACTCTCACTTATTGAAGAATAATGCATTAATACAAAGTTATGCTTATTTCCTCACTGATTGATGAAAGTGATACCTAGCCCAGATTCTAACAGCTAGATACACTTTTGTACCTAATATAGCTTTACTTTGGTGTAAGAATAACTAAAGAGAATTAATTCCAAGAGTTTGACATCTTTTGGTGCCATGAAAAAGCTCTCATTTTTAGTTTGTTATATATGTTTTAAATTTAGAGTAAAATTAAATTTTATCATACAAGAATAGTGGTGAGAGAAAAAAAACTAGGTGATATGATGAAGACCAGACCCTTAGTCTTTAAAAAAAAATTATTGTAAAAGAATAACTGTTCTCAAGAAAGGAATTTATTTCTGATGCCAATTGGCATACAAATTCTGATCTTGAAATTTAAAAATCACTATCATTTTCAAACACTGTTCCAGCGATTGTTACTGTTTGGGTCTATCCTTGCAATCACAGCAGTTATATAATCCAGTAATGTCTTAACTGCTTAATTACAAAGGACTTTGTAAAGGTATATTCTCAGAGATCATTTCCCAGGATTTATGAATATATGCTCTAAATCATGTTCAAAAGTTTCAGACTTACTGTTTGCAATACTGGTTTTGAAACACCATAGTAAGAAATATCACAGTGAAGCTGGTTAATAGAACAAGATTACCCATGAGGACAGTTTTATGAAAAACAAAGTTGATAGAAATTATACATTCTAGTCTGAGGCCCATCATGATAATGCTGTTAGGCTTCAGCTTTTCTTCCCAGGATCTCAGTTTACCTACATCAAGTGACCAAGGTCACATAGTTGCTGCTTCTTTGGAGGTTGTTTTTTTTCACATTTCCTGTTTTCTAACTTCAACCTTGAAATAATCACCTAAAGCATAAACTCTGCACCACCAGACAGATCACCACCTGTACAGCCCCAGCATTGCCATCAAGCATTAAAACTGTGACAGGTTTCACATTTCAAAATGTGTTTTAACAATGTTGATAGCCAAAAGCAAGGAACCAGCACCAGTGCTGACACGGACTTCAGCTGAGACAATGACATGCCCAGGAGCATCTACCCAGCTTTTTTGCTTTCCACTGGAAAGTAACTAGCAACATAGTTTGGGGCTACATGATCTCTTGTCAAAGGCAGAACAAATGTCAAAGCTGTTTGTTTTTCCTAGTGTAGTCATATTCAGTGAACTTCAACCAGTCCATAACATTATTTTAAGAGCATTAATATGCTCACCAGAAAACAAATATATTATATATTATATATATATGCATCAGTATGGTGCAAGACACTATTTTACTTATCTTTCACTTAAGGAGGTCATTTATGATGAATGTATACTCCTGTCTCATTCTTTCAATGACTGGTTCAAGTAATTACCATTTTGAATTACTTTAATCTCTGGTATGTTAAAGAAATATCTGTTCAAGAACCAAGGGATAGCTATTTTTGATTAAAGTTCTTACACTTAATTCATAAATAAAAGTATTAATTTGCCATTTGTGATTTTTACAAACCATTGTACCACAAATATGAGTCATAAAGGAGATATTTAGGTATCTTTAATTGAATTTTCAATCTAACTAGGAAAGTTCTTACAATACCAATAACCATAATATAAAGTTAAAAAATATCATAAGGCACTAATAGAGACAAAATGCCAAGAAACAGGACCGTGTATTAAGTGCAACTACTGATATTGTTGAGAAAAATAAAACAATTCTCAATCTTATGCTTAAGTTCTCATTGTACATGGAGCTAGGTTTTGTCAAAGGGGGCTTGGGCAGGCTTTGCAATTGTTCTGAATACACAGATATACTACCCTCCTTGGAAGGGCTTGGAACACATCAGTCTCTCATAGTTCTGGTGGAACTGCTATTTGCTGTGCCAATATCAGATCAGATCTGCAGGAGAAGAAAAAGGCTTCCGTTTTGTTTATTTTCACAGCTAGGAAAATGACCACCCAAAACCCTGTTTTGTCTAGGAGTAGCAAAATGAGGCCACATGCTTTTTGAGGTGTGCTAAATGAAACAAGCAATTTGGTCCTGTCTATTTTGCACATGGTGTAGTTGTGGCTGAGTCAGCAGGAGCCTGCAGGCCATTAAAGACTTCTCATTTACACAGTTGTCAGGGATGTAAATAAGTAATGAGCACTTGCCTCCATGTGGAAAGTCTCTTCTAAGAATTGTAGATCCCTCACAATCAATGTGCCTCTCTAGTCGGTCCACTCCTTTCTTTCTACATGTGCCTTAGGATGAAATGAAGTGAACATTAAGTACTTCTCACCTAGTGCAGGGCACATGTGATAGGTAATAATGGGCAGATAGTCATGTGATTCATTGCTTGTAACTCTATTAAGAAAGGCAAACCACACAGAAATTGTGAATGAGAATATTCACTGTGGATGGACTCTAAAGAATGTGCATGGGAAGAACTCTGGAGGAGTTCCATAGTACATTAGACATGTGAATCGCTTTGTCTCAGATACTTGTATTTGCTAACAAATTAACCAGAAATTATGCTAAATTTTGAAAGCATTTTTAATGAGGGTCTCTAAATCCTTGTGAAAAACAGAGAAAAAAATAGTTATTTAAAATTATAGCTGTAAATGTGTTTCTCAGATGGAAAATCTTGTATCTATGAAATACTTAATGAGTGAATAGAAACAACTTCTGTGACATTTTTTGTCATATTTGTGCATTTCAAAGAAAGACAGATAGCTCCGCTATTTTTTAGTCTTCCTATTTCTCTATAGGTCCCACAATCTCCCTCAACTGACTTTTTCTGTTGTATCCACATCTTACTTTTTGTTGCTAGGCTTTTCTTAACTAGTAGTCTCTAGAAAAAAAAAACAACTAGTAGTCTCTTTTTGCAATGTAATTGGCTTACCTTTCTGATTTTTCTAGTTCTCCACTTTACCTGTCACCATGACCAATGTCACCATGAATAGCAAGGTAGTTCAAGGGCTGAGTATGTAAAGATAGAAGAGGTCCAGACTTGTTTCTAAATATAATTAGTATATCTAATATTCAAATGCACAACTAGTGTATTTTACCTCAAATAAATGTCAAATCAATCTGTGGAAATATTGCTATTAACAAATTTATGGAAGAAGGAAGTAAAATGTAAATATTTTAAGGTATCCTTCCAAAAATAACATAATACTCAGTGGCAGATCCAGAATATATACTCAAAGCTATGAATTCTAATGCTGTTCTGATTATGACATCCTGGCAAACAACATGCAGGATTCTTTTCTGTGTGGATAGAGTTATTATTATATATCACATGTAAGATAAAGTGCCAAAATAAATGCTAATCAAACAATTAAAAGTCAAATTATTTCTAAACTTTGGGGCAATTACAATGTTTAGATATACTAAGATTTAGCTTGCATTCTTAAATATGTACTACTGGAACATAGCAGATGGTATAAGTTATGAAATAGAAGAAATATTGTTCAAATGAATCAAAATATGATATGTATATTTTGATACATAACAACTGAGGATTTGTTAGGAAGGAAAATCAATAACTTTAATTTTAGCTTTGTGGTTTTTTAAATTACAAAATATTTTAAAATAAATATTTAAATTTTTAAAGTTTTAAGTTTGCAAAATATCTACAAAGATGCTACAGAGCTTCAGTACATACTAAAACTCACCTTCCTATGTTAATAATATATTACTGTATTACATTTGCTACAATGAATGGACCAGCTCTGATATAGTTTGATTAACTAAAATTTATCCTTGATTCACATTATCTTGAGGTTTTACCTAGTATCCTTTCATATTCTAGGATCTCACCAGGGTACCACTAGGAAAACAGAGAGAAAATAGAATATGGACCTGGTTCCATAGGGATTTTTATGCAGCAAGAGTGATAAAGAGTGAGTGTGAGTCCTAACTGAAATACAATCCATGGAGAATCTCAGAAGGGCACCCAACTTGATAGTTCCTACAACATGGTGTTATGATCTGAAAGTTTGTGTCCCCCTGCTTTGAAACCTAACCTCCAAAAGATGATATTCGGAGGTGAAGCTGTGGAAAGTGATTAAGTCACGAGGATGAAGCTCTCATGAAAAGAAGTGCCCTTATAAAGAAGTCAAGGGAGGGCCAGGGATTTAGCTCAGTGGTTTCGCCACCTGCTGCACAAGCGCAAGGACCTGAGTTCCGAGTTCGATCCCTAGTACCAAAAAAAAAAAAAAAAAGAAGAAGAAGAAAAAGGAGCTTTCTTTCTCCTTTCACAAAGTGAGGACACAGTGGAAAGATAATTGTCTGTGACTAGAATGCAGACCCTCAATAGAAACTGACTGTGACATTGCCTTGTTTGGATTTCTCAGCCTTCAAAACTAGGAGAAACTAATTTCCTCCCTTTCTGAACCATCCACTCTAGGATATTTTTCCATAGCCACCCAGACTAAGACACTGTGTTCTCAAGTTTCTGGTCTCTTTTCCAGTACATTTTTCATTCCAAAACTGTTAGTTTTCATATTAAAAGTTTTATTTGGGTTATTTTACATCTTTCATGTTTCTACATGCTCAAAATTTTCTCTAGGTTCTTTGACACATTAATACTGTTATAAACCTATTTTAATATCCCTCTCTACAGTTTCTATAATTGGTGTCATGTCTAGGTTGATTTTCAATGATTTCCTGCTTCTTCTATAAGATATTTTGTGTGCCAGACTTTGTGAACTTTACTTTGGTGTTAGATATTTTTGTAATCTGATAAATATTAGAGCTTTGTTTTGGATGCCATTACGTAATTTAGAAATGTTTTGCCCCTACCAAGCTTTACTTTCAGACTTTCCTATGTGGAACAAGAGCAATATTTAGTCAAGGGTTAATTTTCCTTTCTACTGAGGCAAGACCCTTCTGAGTACTATTCTCAATACTCCTTGCTTGAAATATAGAGTTTTATGGTTTTTCCAGAAATATGAATGACCTGAGTCTGGTGTGATTTCTGCATATTGGTCCTTCAAATCTTTTCAAACAGCTCTTTATCCCATGAGCTGATCCATTTTTAGGTGCAAGCATGAAGGGAGAGTGTACTTCTTTAGTTCTCTCTGGGTGGTTCTCACTTTTAAGACCTCTGGTCTATGGACTCCTGGACTCATATCCACTGCACTGAGATCCTTCAAACTCTTGCCAAACATTAAACTTAGATGAGCACAATACTCATCTCCTCTGCTCCTCTCACCTCTCATGGACCATTGCTCCCCAATTGTTTAAAGTCCAGTCATTTAGATTCAGCTGCTCCACGTAGTTTGCCTTTACGTCATTTCAGGCAATAAAGCAAATCTAGTCCCATCTGTGCATTTTTGAGGATAGAATGTTTGAAATACATTTCTAACTTAAGATAACTATGTAGTATATAATAACTGGAAGGAAATATGACTCACAGTAAGAAGCACTATTGTCTTCCAAATAAGAATAGAATTTTAAATTCTATTATGAGTCAAACATTTGTCAAGGTTATGTCCTCTGTTTTTGTTTGTATTCCGTCTTCCTCTGTTTTCTAGGATGGTCTCAAATTCATGATCCTCCTATCTCAGCCTCTTGAGAAGCTAGAATTACAGGTGTGCATTTGCATGCCCAACAATGCAATTGCTATCACATGTATATGCAAAAATTCTGTTTATGTTTATATGAAAAGCAAATATTGTTTTCTCGAGATTTTATACATGAGGTTAAGATCACTATTAATAATTCATATATACCCAGCACAATACCAGACTTATTTTACTGAACCTATACAAAATATGAAAATTTTGTTGTTACTCCAAAACAAATTTGTAGGAAATTAAAATCTGGAGAAGGAAGATGTCTTAATTTAACTAATTAGTTAGTGAGTAGATAATTTAAGGTATAAACCTATCAGACTTAGAAAAGGTACTTTTCATTTATTACAACAGTAAGCTTTAAACTTACCTATATTTTTCTTTTCAAATTTATTTTTAAAATAAAAACTCATTTGATATAGAACATATTACCTTTCCCATTGATATTTTCCATTAAACTTAAGATGTGAAGCTTGAATTATTTTATTTTATTGTATTGTATTTCCCAAATGAAAACATTAACAATCTTTATGATATAATTAAAAATCATACCTATAAGGTCTCATTGAAGGAATGACAAAGGGACCATTTAGGTTAATAAGCCATGGTTAGGATTTAAAAGAGAAAGTGTTTAAGATTCAAGCTTGATGATAAAGCAGGCCCATTTCAGTAAAAGTTCTAAGAGAAAATTATGAGGCCAACTCCTAAGGAGATTATACTGCTATAGATTGGAACATAAACACACAAGAAGACAGATGATGAATATCCTTTAAAGTTCCTGCATCTTTAAATGCATGCTGGAAAAATGAGGTTGCATTGAATTTTTATGATATTCTATGATTACTGGATAAAGAAAGAACAAAATCGATATTTGTACAGCATCTTCATTTATTACTATAATTTCTAGTTAGAATTTGGTAATTAAATAAATATAAGTGCTTTTTGTTGCTAAGCCATATGGAAAAATTATTTTTAAAACCCTATGTAGATATTCACTTAGATGAATTGTAACCATACTCATAATCTTTTATAGTATGTCATTAGTTTTTCCATTTGCAGAATTGATATTAACTAAGATGAATACTAATTTGAAGATATTTGGTGGAAAACTGTTCTTTCCTCCATTGAGATATGATTAATAATTATAATACATAATGCCTGAACACTGTCTAATGAGCTTGAAAACACTAAGTTAAATAAACATATTAACCTTAGAACATGAGTTAATGTTCTCCAGAACCAAACATTTCCCCATGAAGTATACAGTATTAATGGAATTTCATACCCAGGAAAGACAAGAAGACTTTTTTCCTTATTTGTGGTTCTTTCAACAGTGGTTATCCATGCATGTTCAAAATTTTAGTTCATCAGTAACTATCTAATTTTGGGGGGAAAAACAGCTTTTTGGTAGGGAATCTCATTACTGAACGCCTTTGACTGAGACGGAGAGCCTGTGAAGGCCAGTTAGCTACAGGAGAGGAAGGAAAATAGAGGTCTTCAAGGTCCTTTAAAATTATCTTCAGATAATTGGAACCATTTTCAAGTATGTTTTAGTAACAACCTTCTAAATAATCCTATTATTCTCTGAATTATTATTTTCTATATTGATATCAAATACATTTGTAAACTGTTCTGTTTGGCATAAAGATACCAATTCAGTAGGATAATCACTTTACATTTTCATACCTCTACATATACAGGAATAGACCATCTGGAGAAAGAGTTGGAATAAAACCAAACAGATCTGCTGTTACCTTTAATTTAGCCAGTTTTCATAGGATGTGACTTGCATTTGAATCCCTAATCACTCTCAAATCACTGACTTTAAGTTTTGCTGTGTATTATAATTTAAAAATTAATGAAAGGTGAGGGTTTTTTGTTTATGATTTAAAATGTTCATATCATTCCATAGAAATAAATTCAATCAGAATATATTCAGTCAAATGCCAAGCCTATTTTACGTTTATAGGATGTTGTCAAGTAAAATATATGATTATATTATTTTCTGTTGTTTTACTTACAATCTAGTAAAGAAGACAGATATCCTTACTATCAACAATAGCAATTAAAATATTATTACTTTATTTTCTTTAATACTAACTATCCTCAAGACAGTTCAACTTATGACTTTTTTACTTTACAAAATTACATAAGTAACATGCATTCATAGAAACCAATCTTTGAAGTTTAAAGATCAGTGTTTGCTTGGGCTAGTGGATGTTGAACTAGTAGCTGTGTAGTATGATACTCTCTGGAAATACTGACAGCAGCAGTGAGCTGCAGCCTCCAGCAAGCCACACAACCACAGAGACTTGTTTCTTAAAATTTTAAGGCAGCACTATTTTTGTTTTGCCCTCAATTAAACTAATAAATAGAGGAAAAATAAAGAAATTTAGAGACTGAGTCAGCTTAATTTGGATATTCAGAGGACTGTAATATTGATTATGCCCAAAGCAGGCTGTGAAGCGTTAACCCCACAATTGGCTTGTTTATAGAAGTGAGTATGCCTGAAGCCTATGTGCCAAAGTCAGAGTAACTTGCACCCAGATTCCATTCCCATAACTAAAACCTTCACACTAGAAGGACAATGTTCTAATTGCAATCATATATTTTGTCTATTCTATTCCTAATTCAAGAATGCTTTGTCTTGTCTTTTATGAGCCTTGTTTACATTGATTTCCATAGAAACCACATGTTGCCTTTACCCCAATTGATTGCCAATAAAAGTCAGTGCCTGGGACTGTCCATTGCCTTTTTCTGGTTGCACCGGCATTGGTCTTCCTGGCACCCCACTTTCTCTCCTAGTTCTGTCTCTTAGTGTATTCTTTTTCTCAGGCCTGCATAGCACACTGGGCAGGTGGAGTACTGGAATCTGACCACAAAGGTCTCCAGCATGGATACATATGGAACAGAAAAAATAATATGGACAAAGGCTTGATATGAGTATTGGAATCTGAAATTCACTAAAAAACTGCATAAAGCAAGGATCCTAATCAATATCATTCCTAGATAATATGGGTAATGACAAAAAAGGAAAATTGGTGTCCTTCATTAAGGCCATTATCTGTTCTTCTCCCACTTTTTCTAGAGTCACCATGGTGATGCAGCCTCACTTGATCTTCTCCCCCCTGCCTGTCACTCATGATGAGGAGAGCTACCCTCTCATTCATCTTTAGATTACAGCTGACTCAGTATGGAAGAGGAGCTTATTTCTATTCATGACCTTTTCCATGGTGAAATTCTCTTTTACCATTTGATTAACCAAAGTTATGTGATGATTGTGCTGGCATTCAAAACAATTTGAGGGTAGCAGATACTATTAAAATAAATCTCCTCGTTAACTGCATTTAATCATATTAAAGATTAGGTGTGACTCCTGTGCGTTTTAGAGGAGGCCGTCTTACTTAGTTCAATGTAATTATTGTAAAAATCTTCACATTTCAAGATGCCCCATTTTTATTTTTTCCTTTTTAAAAATTTTATTTCTACATGTTTGCAGTACATGAAGTCTACATTCATCTTCAATAGTAGGTACATCTACATAAAACAGCCTGTTGTTTTAATCCCCTTCCCCTTCCTACCCAGTTACCTACCTCCATCTCTAAATCCCCTTTCAAAGTTTTCATTCTTATTATTCTTAGCTAATGCATATCTTAAATCTTACTTTGCCATCTCCTTTCCCTCATCCCTCACTCTCAGTCTGTTGGACCCCTTCCCATTTGCAAGAGATTCTATTTTTAAATGACAGCTTGTGATAAAGAATTTGACCTTGTTTAAAGAGAGATCTGTCATTGGCCTTGGTTCTTAGCAGATATTCACTAAAATCCTTGGACTTTCTCAAGTGATAGCATTGTGTTTGTTACTTGCAGTGGACTCCCTCAGACAACCCCTAATAGCTTAAGTGAAGCAATGCTTCATGATGGGGATTGGCCATGCAGGAAGACGAACATCAAATTTAGAGTGAAGATTTTGTGTCTTGTGGTATCAGTTGATTTAGAGACCTCAGTTTAACACCTAGACGATGAATCATATCTCCACAATGAAACCCCAGTAAAAACTCCATGCACCAAGGCTAGCTGAGCTTCCTGGGTGGTAAGTACCCTGTGCACATTGTCACACATGCAAAGACCAGTGCCAGATGGACAATGTAGGAGCATGGTGAGGATAGTGAGGCTTCCTATTTGGAAACCTAAACTTTCTTCTATCTGGGAAAAGTTTTTTCTGAGTCTTCTTTTTTTTTTTTTTTTGGTACTGGAGATCGAACTCCGGGCCTTACACTTGCGCAGCAGGCGGCGAAACCACTGAGCTAAATCCCTGGCCCCTTCGGAGTCTTCTTTTAGATGTTCTAAATCTCATTCTTTATCTGTGATAATTGAGACAAAATTATACTAGCTTTCAATGAATTCTTAGAGTCTGTCTAACAAATTATCAAACTTAAGTGTGGTTTGGGGAAACTTCAGAAATGCAGTTGAGCAGACTGGAGAATCCAGAGACCATCCCCTTAACCTCAGAGTGTCACTAATTCTGGATAAAGGGAATTGTTCACAGTCAACACAAACTTCCTTCAACATTATATTTCTGATCTATCTGCTTAAGACTCAAAAAGTGAACATCTCTTTATTTAATAAGACAAATATACTCTATTTGTTATACTGTCCAAAAAACTTCATGGACTTTGGCATTTTAATATCAGCTTTCATTCGTCCCTTGAGCAGTTTTACTCACATGAATTCTATTTTGAGAGAAGTTAATTTAGCAATGATCATGCAGAGAGTGTTGTCTCATTTGAAACCAAGAACTTTTTCCATGAACCAAATCAAAATTACAATAATAAAACACCTTGATTTTCAGGGAAATCTTGTCTCTTAGATGCCAAAAGTGCTTTATATATTATAGCGCCTTGTTGACTTTTTCAACTCTAAAATATGCAGAAAATTGAGACCACAGAAGTTTTGCCCAGAAATGTCTGTCTTCTCAGTATACTAGTACTTTAAAATATTGTTATAATACAATAAATATTGTGAAGTTTTAGGTCTCCAGGAAAACCACAAGATCTAGAATGAAGTACTCACCATGTCCACCAGGAAGAGTTCCATCCATATGACAACAGATATTTATACTGTGATATATTTTTCCAATAGTTGAATATCTGACAGCAAGCTAACTTGAGACAAAAATATAGAACAGACTTGAGGAGAGAGTAAGGATAACTGAGACTCTCTGTAACATATGCCAAGTTTAGATTGTTGTATATCCTACTTCATTCAACTCATGGCACAGAAGTGATATGAGTTCAATATTTCACATTTCATATTGAAAGAGGTTAATTTATTCACCCAATACCATAGCTTTTTACTCTACAGTATTTTGCTGTTAAATTGTAATCTCATCACTTTGGTTGATACTGAATATAGAATCCAGGGCCTTTGGCATGCTAAACACATGCTCTATCATTGAGCTAAACCAACAAGTCTCGAATTTGTCACTCTTTGAAGTATCTTTTTTAGAGCAACTTATTTCTATTTCCATTATCAGTATTTATTTTAACTTTTTTATTTTTAGTTTTCTATATATATATTGCTAATTTGGGATTCTCTTGCCACCAGAAAGCATTCTTTTTTTTTTTTTGTAAAGATAGTTTTATAGATGGAACCTTCTTAATGCTTCTAAAATACTTTCTAGTAATAAACATATGAAAAAATGTTCATCACTGGTCATTCGAGAGATGCAAATGAAAACAATACTGAGATTCCACTCACTCCAGAAAGAATGGCTGCTTTCATGAAATCAACCAATAACAAATGCTGGCAGGGCTGTGGGGAAAGAGGAACCCTGCTCCACTGCTGGTGGGAGTGTAGACTGGTGCAACCACTGTGGAAATCAGTATGGAGTTACCTCAAAGAACTAGGATTGGAAGTCCCATTTGACCCAGCTATTCCCCTGCTGTGTATCTTCCCCAAAGAATTAAAAGAATCATACCACAGTGATATATGTCCACCCATGTTCATAGCAGGACAATTTGTAATAGCTAAAACTTGGAAGCAGCCGAATTGCCCATCAACAGGAGACTGGAAAAAGAAAATGCGTTTTTTTTAAATGGAGTACTACTCAGCCATAAAAATGAGAAATTAGAGACATTTATAGCTAAATGGATGTACATTGAGGCGATACTCTTTTTTTTCTTTTGGTACTGGGGATTGAACTTGGGTCCTTGCGCTTGTGAGGCAGGCGACAGAACCACTGAGCTAAATCCCCTGCCCCTGAGGTGATACTCTTAAGTGAAATAAATAGGACACACATGTGTAAATACCGAATAGTTTCTCTAGTGTGAGAAACTGAAAGTGTAAATAAGGACTACACGGTATAATAGATAATGTGAAATAGAAAGAAAATGGGCAAAAAGGAAGCCGAAGTGGAGGGGTAGGGGAAAGGAAAGAAGGGAATGGAATTAATATGAGAAAATGAAAAAATGGAAACAAAGTCTTTGTAAATAGGGAGAAAAGGATGGATTGAAGGGAGGGTAGGGGAAGGGGGAAAAATACAAACCAAGAGAGATTATGTAAAGGTGCAAATTTCCAGTGACGAATGTCATTATATTGTATACCTAAAATGTACCAATAAAATAAAACTTAAAAAATAAATAAAATTAAAAAATAAAATTCTTCCTAGAATGAGCCATAGCTAACCTATCTGAGATAAGGCCCAGATGACCATTTCAGATCATGTGATGTGTAAAATCTATTTTCAGAATAATAGACACCATAACCATATGAACTAAAATTATGTTAATAGATATTTTGCATGGGAAACAGGCAGTTCTATGCTTAATTTGAATCTATGCATCTCTCTACATCAAAGTGTAAATGTTAAGGATATTTTTTAAAAAACAGCCTCAGTGTCAACAATAGAACAGACAATTTTCTGCTACTAAGCACAATCAAATCAAAACTCAAGGAATACACAACAATAAAACTAAATTTGAGAATGCATCTACTAGGCTCTGTAGGCACATCTCTGCTCAAATGCGAAGTGGGTGTTTATAGCCCACACATGAAAACCTTTGCATGAGACTTAAAAGATGAAGGAGAATGAGAAGCCATATTATCACTTCCCCAAAAGTATGAGGATAAAGAATAAGATTCATCAAGCATGAGACTAGAACATGGCTGGGTTTTCCGTCAGAAGTTAAGATTACTTCTGTGGCGTATCTGTGGTTTCTGACATTTGGTGACTCTGCAAATGACTGTCCCACCCTAGAATGCACCTTTCTTTTCTACTGATTCACCATCTGTTTCATTGATTTACAGGAACCACATTTTCTGTATGAGAATCACCAGTGCTCAAAACACCTACAATGTTCTTTTCTCCCTGACATAGCCCTAAGTGATAGAGTCATTAGTCACAAATTCCCCCGAGTACCGTGAACGTGACCAAGTGTTGATTGTTTCATTTGCTCAGTGAAATTTGTTATCTTGACTTGAAACTGCACCTTATTTTTATTGAGCAAAGTTCTCATTGATGGATAAAGAATCTATAGTGTTATGTGGGGGTTAAAATTAATTTCAATATAATTTAGTATTATAGTAGAAGCAAATAAAACATGCATGGACCATACATAGATCCACGGATAGTTGTCATTTTACTCAATGGCAATAAAGAGGTACTGGTGATGTTTGCCTATTCATGTATCCCTTACATATCCTTTTTAAGGCATTCATTGATAAAACGTGGTAATTTAGAAATTAGATGATCCAATGAAAATTGTACCATCCATTTAAATTTATAGTGAAGTGGGCTGGGGATTTAGCTCAGTGGTTCTGCCGCCTGCCTCGCAAGTGCAAGGACCCAAATTTGATCCCCGGTACCAAAAAAATAAAAAATAAAACAAAAAAGTTATAGTGCACCATTTTAACTCAGTCAAGGCCATTTGATTTTAAGATTGTTTCTCTGTATCTGATGTTTTATTTCGAGCCTCAAAATTTGGCTTAGGATATATGCCTAAGAAACAGAGTGAGAGTTTCTTGTACAATTGATGGAGTGGGGAGTGCTCTCGGGAGAAATCCTGGAGGAAGGGAGGCAAGCACAATGAGGGGAGAGAGTGGACAGTAATTAGCAGGTGGTTTAGATTGTACTGTAGACCCAGATATTCCCACAGGGAGCCCTGGGGATCCACACATCACAAACATGTCCTACTTCGCTGAAGGGAACCTCTATACATTTTTATCAGTTAATTATGGGTTTTAGGGTGCCCTGAACTGGATTTGTATATAAACTTTCAGGCATTTCAGGGTCAACAACCAGGGTGAGAGAAACTCAAATATGAAAACCAAATATGTGCGTTATTTAGTACAGCAGTCAAGGGTTAGAGTCATGGCCCTGGAAGATGAAGGCAGGTTTCTAATAATATCCATTATAGGTTCATTGTATGTGATTTTTGAAAAGATAGTATCTAAACAACAAAAGAGTATAAAAGATGTAAATTATGTCTCAATTATTCTTTTTTCCTTACTTATCCTATTCATTTATGAATCTTTAAAGTATTTTTGTGTCTTTAAACTGCATTTTCTCCTAAATTTCTTTGTGTAAGCAAAAGGAAACACAGATACTACTTTATTGGTATTCTGCCCTTTGCATATATGTCCTATCTATAACAGTGTATAATGTAAATTCCAATATTCACTGGCCCATATTTATTTTCTCAACAGAAGCTGTGTGCTGATATCCCCCCATGTTAGTGCTTTAAGCTCATCCTCATTATTTAAGTTGCATAAAAACCCATTGCTTATAATTTCTTCACAGAGTCATTCTGTACTAAATACTCATTTGGATATGCCATGTAATTAGTCATGCTTTATTAGAGACCTTGTGGCAGTGAAGCCACTAATACAGGAATAATCTCATAGCAAATGTGATTTATTGACATTTAGGCCACACTTGATCTATATTGTGAAGTAAGATTCATGTTACATAGACAGACTATGAAAATTTTTTTATTTACTAATTTAACTAACAATCTAAAAACCATTATGAAACTCAAAAATAACACAACAGATATACTATTCAAGAAAGGAATACAAATAACTGAAAATCATAAAACTTCTCATTTTTCTTCTCTGAAATAAAAGCAAGAACTCTGAAGCATTGCAGCATGCTTATTTTATTTAAAAAATCATTTAACTCATGTTAATGGAATGCAGTAGTCCTCTGTCTGGCTTGCATCACATTATACTGAACTTAATTTGTATCTATCAGGACTTCTGATAAGCCCTTTCTTGGCAGAGCCTAAGAATTAAGAGATATTTTTGTGATATACTTTAACAGGATGATTGCCTTAACAGAATCACAGTCTTGTACAGCTATAAAACAAGTTCCTAGCAATGATGGATACAAATGAAACTTTATCCCATTACTTTCATCCTTGTGGACCATGATTAATAAAACTTTGTGACCTCAAAAAGAAATAAATATGCTTATTTTTCATTTTCTATCAGAATCTACTATATATGGAATAGATACAATAATAAAAATAAGTACCAATGTGTGTACTCAAGTTAGTGAAATAATATATCATATTGAAAATGGCTTGATTTAAAAAAGAAACCCAAAAGCACTCCTTATTCTTTGGGGTTTTGCAAAGTCAAAAGAATTTAGGACTGTTGAATCTGATACTGTCCATCCTTCTTTTCGACCTCAACCAAGAAAATCTTCTTCCATGCTTGTCTCTTGCCCAAGTAGATTAATGAATTCAGGACATAATAGGTCCCTGAAGTGATTTGCATGTATTGATTAAATGTCTTGAATGAAATGCTGTAGGTTAAATTACTAGAGACCCACAAATGGAGAAAGCACAATTGTAACTATTGTTTAAATAAATTACTTGGCAACTCTTCTTGACACATGATTATATTCTTTACATCTACTCAGTATCTATGTAAGGAGGAAGAGTACAGCATACAACTGCAAAGTAAAAGAAATTTGACAGTGGACTCTAGCACTGGAGAAACTGCCCCTAGAAAATGCTTCATTATTTATTGCAGTTATACAATGATTGATCTTTGGTTGCACAATTAATTCAGATTTCATGAAAAGCACACATTTCCAAATGGAGACAGGCACTGATGTTTACCAAAAAAAGCAGACCATAATTCTGAGACTCCGTCACAGGATATCACAACACTGTTGGCTGACTATGGAGCAGGATAAAGAAAAGGACCCTTGGTTGAGAAGCCCTTAGGTAAATAAATTCAGGCAAAGAACATCTCATATAAAGGTTCCAGTATCCATCTTCCTTAACTCTTTCTCTAGAATTTCCTAAAATGATTCTTTTTATGTATGCAGAAAGGTGTCAAGGTGAGGCCTATTTAGAACAGCACTAGATTATTTTTTTTCACATGTTTATACCAAACAGCACTGGATACCACATCATTTATTTCCTAAGATCAATACATACCTTACTCAAAGTTCTCCCCCCATGACTTCTACCATGTTCAGTCTTTACTTTTAATTTCTTATAGATAAAAATTTCCGATAATCTAGGATTTCTTACTGTAATGATGTTGTATATGTAATATGGTTTAGAGCTAAAATTTCTCCAAAAGTCTCATGTATTCAGATGTAGGGCTTTGGGAAGGCAATAGCATTCTGAAGGTGCTATAATCACTAGTGGCTTAATCTATTGGTGAGTTCATGGAGAAATGTGCTGTCAGGAGAATGGTGGGTCACTATAGCCTGACTTGGAAAGGAATATTCTTGTCCCTCCTTCTTTGCTTCACTTTCTTCTTCCTAGCTGCCATGGGTTGACCAGCTTTCCTCTATTATGCCTTTCCACCATTCTGTTTCTTCCTTGGAGCCAGCCAACTATGGACTGAACCTACTTAAACTGTGAGCCAAAATAAACCTTTCCTCCTTCAAATTGAATGTCTCTGGTACTTAGTCCCAGGGATAGGAAAGCAACTAATAAAATATGAAAGAGGGATTTTTAGCCAAGGCTTTATAAAGAATCAGACCTGATTATGACTTAACACACAAAGATATATCATATTAAATTATTATAAGACCATGTATAAAACGAGACAAGAAAACCTAGAGGAAACAAATAAAACCATCAACAAAAAAGACATCAAGACTAGAACAAGAAGTGGTCTGGACACATATTCTTATAATCAATATTAACACTGGGAGACAACAAAAATACACTTAAAGTTCTGAGGAAAAAATATTTTCTGCCTAAAATTCTGTTTAAGAGATTCTATTGAATCTAAAATAAATGGGGAAAAAGGTATACTTCATGTCTGAGACCTCTGTAGTTGGTGCCTGAGACTTCTGTAGCTTGATGCACTGCAGAACAAGAAATAATATAATCAATGATGTCAAGTCAGTAACAGTAGAGTGTCTGACATGTTTTAGTATTTGCAGTCTTACATGTTAGCCAACCATAGTTTCACAAATGATGACAGAATGACAAGAGACTCTGGGGTCTGTTACTCATGACAGAAGACAGTATGAGCTTTAGTTCAGAGGTGTCCCCTCACTCACAAAGCCTGATGTAATGAAGAGGTGGATACCATATACACACACACTGTGTCCAGCAAGGAACCTCAAGCATAGAGAGCTTTCAGTCTCAAAAAGAGCAACCAGAAAACCAGCCCAACCCATGCCCTATAGGAAGACACGGTCTGTATCAGCCTGGAGAGGAAACAAATCTGCTGTCTGCCTGTTTGGGATATGGTCATCCTTTAAAAATTCTTCTAGGACAAAAGCTGCTACATCCTGTGTAGAAGAGCCATGGAGAATTGACTCCCAACAAATGGTGTCAAGTTTTTACCCTACGTGTAGAGAGGTAACAGGTCACCCAGTGAAGGTAATGGTAAATATCAACATGGATCTCAGCCACAATGAATCAAGCCTGAGATAAATTTATCCATGTAAGGACTTGGAAAATGTCTCATGGGCTACATTCTTAGGAAGATATTTTAATTTTATTTCAGCAAAGTGAGTTTGGGATTCAAAAATATCAATAAATGTGTCCACAAAACAGCTATCCTGACCAAAAAAATAGAAGAAATACAACAACTATTTGTAAGTTTAAGGAACAAGCATCTTGATTGAAGTGTGAAGCAGAAGTTTTTAAGAAGAAATTCTAAAATAAATTAGAGGATATCACAAAAGTGTAAAATGCTTGAATGCTTGAAAGCTTGAGGATGTGCACAGAATGAAATTTATAAAAAACCAATTAGAAACATGAAGAAATTGGTATATCATAAAAGATTATAGTCCAGCCATTTATGATGTATCCAATACAAAATAAAAAGAAAGACAATGAATTTCAACTTAAAAATCTACAAATGATATGAATGATGAATAAGTCATTTTTTTCTTTTTGCTCATTGAGTAAAATTATTGATTCGAGTAAAAAGAGTACAAAGCACATGATTATACCATAACAACATAGAGATAATCAGAAACCCCAAGTAAAAATTATTTATAAGAGACCTATAGTCCAAATTCAGAGGAAACTAAAACATAATATGAGTTTGAGAAAGTGGTGTTGCTCAAGAAAGGAGAATGCGTTTAAAATATTTTTAGCAGATCACATGACATTTATGCCACTAAAACCTCAATTATGAACCAAGGATTTTATAATACTAAACTGTAAAAGTTACACATTACTTTTTCTTTGAAAGTAACTCATAAGCAAAACACATAATCTTGTTTTGGATTATAAAAATAAAAACGTAATTAATCTTGTGAAAGTAAAAATATTTTGAAAACTTGGCAGATAGTATATAAAGCATTCAAGAAAATTAGATCCTCCAGATTTAAACACCTAATTTAAAAATGGGCATCTGAAATGAATAGGCATTTCTCAGATGAAGAAATACAAATAGCCAACAAATGCATGAAAAAATGTTCAACATCACTGGCCATTAGAGAAATACAAATTAAACAAACACTGAGGTTTTATTTCACTCCAGAAAGAAAGCCTACCATCAAGAAGTCAATCAATAACAAAAGCTGGTGAGGATGTGGACAGAAAGGAGCACTTCTCCACTGCTGGTGGGACTTTAAACTGATACAACATAACTGAAATCAATGTATCAACAAAGCTAAAACTAGAAATTCCATTTGACCCACCTATTCCCTTTGCAGGTACCTTCCCAAAAGAGTTAAACATGTCATACCACAGTGACCACCATGTATTCATGCCCATGTTTACAGCAGCACAATTCACAATAGCTAAATCTTAGAAACACCCTATAGGTCCATCAACAGATGAATGGACAAAAAATGGGGTATTTATACACAATACACTATGACTCAACCATAAAATGGATAAACTTGATAACTTGAGTCACTTGTAGGAAAATAGGTACTCCTTGGAATCACAATATTAAGTGAAGTAACTCAGACCCAAAAGCTTTAACATCACATACTTTCTGTCTTGTGAAATATATATATGTGTATATATATATATATATATAATATTAAGTGAAGTAACTCAGACCCAAAAGCTTTAACATCACATACTTTCTGTCTTGTGAAATATATATATGTGTATATATATATATATATATCATAACATAATAGGAAAAAGAGAAAGAAAAAACGTATTGCAATACAGTTTTCACAGTATATCTAAAAGTGTACCTTGACTTAGTACAATTGTCTTATGTGTCTCATGTTTTATGTGTTCTTGAGCCTAGTAGTCTAGCTCTCAATCTGTATATTTTATAAGTAATCTTATAAGGTCTTATAATGTCTTATAAGGCCTTATGCTGGAAAAATAAAAGGCGGGTGGTGGGGAAGGAAATTGAAATCTGTTATGTACAGGTACTAATCCCCTTAAGTGAATATAATCATTATGTACTACAAAGATGTACTAGTAAAAGTAAAAAAAAAAAAAAATCTATAAGATAGGAAAGATAAGTAATGGGAGAGGAAAAGTTGGTAACTATGCTCATCATAATACAGATGTTGGATAAATTTATACAATAATAAATAGAGGGCCGGGATTTAGCTCAGTGATTCCAGGGCCTGCTTCGCAGGCACAAGGTCCCAAGTCTGATCCCCAGTACCAAAAATATAAGTAAATAGAGACTCAAGAGCATATGACAAATTATGTACAAATTAAAGATGAAGAAAAAAATGTATCATTATATTGATTGACAGAAAAGAAAGGAAAATGGAAGGCACATGGGTAACATTTTATCTATCAGAGACGAAAGTCTATAAAGTTGATAAATTCAAAACTAAATACAAATTTATAGTATAGTGGTCCACATATAAAATGCAAAGAGAAGTGACCAAATGTTGCCTCTAGAAAGCCGAGTAAATGATGAGGGTGGAATGAAGGCAAGTGTGGATTTATATATCCCCTAGATCTCATTCATTCCCTTTCATATCATTCTCATTCGTATCTCTCATTCATATCACTCTCATTCATATCTCTCATATCATTCCCTGAATATTATGTACTTTATTAATGAGTCATGAGAAAAGGACCAGAGATTTTGTAGAAATTTCAAACTTAGGGCAAGTTTCCTCCATCATAACCCCTCATGGAACTTGTGAAAAAGAGATTCTCTGGCCCTATTTCCTCAGTTTCTCTTTGGTAGATCTGTGATTCTGTCTGGGTATCAGCATTTTAATACACTTTTTGAAGTTACTCTGCTACACAGCTCATTCTGATAACCACACCACTTCTCACTCTAAGTGTATGTGTGTATTCTCTACCCACAATTTAAGCCAGACAAAACCACCTAATTTTATGGTCCATAAGAAAATAGGTAGCTTCCCCCATGATAAACATTTCCATGAGTCTTAGCTTTCTGTCACTGTGACAGAAATGCCTGAGGAAATCAATTTAAAGGAGAAAAGTTGTATTTTGGCTCAAGGTTTTAGAGGTTTCAGTGTATGGTCATGTGACTCCATTGTTTCTGGGCCTGTGGTAAGGAAGAATAACATGGCAGAGAGCAATTGGTAGGGCAGAACTATTCATCTCATAATGGAAAAGAATCAGAAAGAAAAAGGAAGAAGATATGCAATCCCCATGTCCCCTTCAAGGAAACACCCACTGTGATCTACTTCCTCTAATTTGGCCCTACCTCTCAAAGTTCCTATTACCCCCCCCCAGTAGTCCATTAAACTATGGATCCATGATTAGAATATACACATTGATGAACTCTCAGCCCTCATGATCTAGTCACCCTCCAAAGGCCCTACCTATGGACACAGCTGCATTCAGGCCCAAACCTTCAACCTATGAGCTTTGCAGGATCATATCTAAGCCTTAACACCATGTAACCTAAACTGTGGTAACAGTTTTGACTGATGTACTTCAAAAAACAGTTACTTTTAATTCAACCTCTTTTATTTTCTGAAATTAGTATGGGTACTTAAGAGAAAGCACAAGTATTTGGTACAAAAAATTGTTTATTTTTCACTTCTGGGAAGTTGGTTTTTGACTTTTACTCCAATGCTGCTATTCAGCTCATAGCACTGATTATATAAATTACATTGGTAATATTACATGATTTTTGTGAAATTAATCCATACTAATAAATGTCAGATAGATAAACTTTTATGTTAGCCACAGATGACAAGATCATTCACAAGAAACTACAGCAACAGATTTTTATCTGCTACATAGAGAAACAAAGAGATGAATGTTTCTCAAATGAGTTTGACTACATGATTAATTTTTTCACTATAAGTATATGTCTGTGTGTGCATACATACTTGAGTGCATAGATGAGCATCTATTTTTCCTTCAATCATAAACTTTCTTTCTGCTCACCTTAAGGTTTAAGGAAGAAGGCACTGTCTAGGTAGTTCTATATTCCTGCCCTTAGATTTTTTAAGTGAGAGCTATTGACTCATTTGTTACTTTGAAGTTTCTGGATAATTTCCAGTTTGCAAATTGATAAATGACTAGTCCTTTTAAATTTCACAACTGAAATCAATAAATGACATTTTTATTGCTCAAAGAAAAAAATAAGAGAAAATTGAACAGAAAGTTGGCAAAGGGTTAATATTTGCCTATTTGGAAGTGAGAAAGAAAGGGAGACTCCCTGAGGTCTTGTGCTTCATCTTAGAGTATATTGAAATGTGAGCTGCAACCAACACTCTGGTTAATAACAATTTATGCAGCTGTCAATCTTCTTGACCAATGTCATCAATATTTTACACTGCAAAATAACAACAATTAAGAATCAGGACCACGAGAAGCACTTGAGGCAAAAGTGTTTCTAACACAATAATTAAATTGACAATATAGAGACAGCATTTCCAATAGGTATCCTAAGAATGGTTTCAGTGTGATTTTCTTTTCTAAACAGTACAAACCACCAAACAATGAATGCACTGGCTAGATATTGTAATTTTAGTTTGTAAAATTTCTGGACAAGTAATAGCACTAGCAATAGTCCTCCTTACTCACAACTTGCAATGGGTTAAGCATTCTTCTAGAAGAGTTCAATACTAAATAATAATCTGATTAAAAACAAATCTTGCCAAATTTCTACCTGATACACAAACTAGCTTACAAAGCATGCAAAAAAATCTGATCTCCATTTTTCCTAACTCAATTTTGTTTTAAGAAAAGCAACTGACATTAGATTTATTTATCATACTTGTCATACTTGTTACTAAAAATGAAAAGTATCAAGCATCAAATTTATGTTATTGTTCTTTATTTTGTGTGGGGTTTTTGGGGGCGTTTTGGGGGGTTTTTTTGGTACCGATCGAACTCGGGACCTTGTGCTTGCGAGGCAGGCAATGGAACCACTGAGCTAAATACCTGGCTCTCAAGCATCAAATTTTAACTTTTATTAAATTTATTATATAACTTTGAGATGAAGTTTTACATATTTTTCTATTATTTTTGGTACTAATTTTAAGCATTATTTTTCTTTTGCATTGAAGTTTTACTAACCAGAGATGAACAGAACCATACCTGCATCCACATTTCAAAGGTAAGTTTATTTACATGATAGAAGCCAAAGAAAAAGGAAAGGAGATATGGGGGGAAAAGCAGAACAATATGAGCAGAACTGGTTATCGAATGACTTGGACCAGGAACCAGGGATTGTGGGACCAGCTCAGTGTTAGATGAGCTCATTAAGTGGAGGCAATTTGGTGATTAGGTAGCTCAATGATTTTTTTTTTTTTTGGTCCAGCATTCAGGAACGGTAATACAAAGCTAGAGTTTTATTGACAAGAAAACTTTGATCACTCAACAAAGGACACACTAATTGTTTTTGCCATTGTACTTCTGCTTTGCCTATATCCTGATAAAAGCACTGTTTCTGTTAAAATAAAGGGGGAAAGTGCAAGATTCTACTTAGCAAAATGTGACTGGAATCTTTTAGAGGTGGAAGTATTTCAATCTTTCAAGCAAAATGTGACCTTCTGAGAAATCACTGTGTTTACAGTATGGAATTATTTTTTTCTTTCTTTCTTCCTTCCTTCCTTCCTTCCGTCTTTCCTTCTTTTTGTTGGGGTTTGAACTCAGGGCCTTCAAATTGTTAGTAAATTGCTCTGGCTAGCTGGGCTCAAATGCCTCAAACATCCCATTATGGTTCATGCAGAGAATATCTCCCCAAAGTTCTCATAAACTCATAGCCATGGATTTAGGAAGATGATTGGACCATAGAGGCACTATAGCTGACTTGCAGTTAGGAAGTGTGGTCTGATTGGAAATGGTGAGTCACAATGGGTATGACCTGGAAGAGTGTGCCCCTTCATCTCCAGACCTGATTCACCCTTTCTCTCTCTCTCTGCTTCCTGGCAGCCATTCTCTTTGGGCCTTTCCTCCACCTGTGCCCTTGTATCCCTTTCCTGCCTTTGAGCCAGAAAACCATGGACTGTAACTATGAGCCAAAACCTACCTCTTCTCCTTTAAATTGTGGATATTGGATATTGTGTTTGCAACAAGAAAGGGACTAAGACACTTCTACAGTACTGGGGTTACAGGATAGTACTGCCCTGCCTGGCTCCTGGATATTTTCATTGTACTTCCCATTAGTAATATTTTTAGCATCGATGAGTGACTTTTATGTTACTAGGAGGAGATTTTAGCTACCAACCACTATAAAGCAAACTTCAGTGCAATTAAAGTAGATCAAGATATTTTTAAAGAACTTTAAGAAGGCAGTTTGCTGAAAATCACATTGCATTTATTGTTCAATTTCCCATTGTATCTGGAAGTCAATGTCATGGTTCAACTCTCTTCAGACTTACCCTGGTGTAAACTTACAATCCTGTGTCTATTTCACAGAGAGACAGAGAGAGAGGCATGAGTGAGAAACAAAGAGCAGAGGTATTGAAAAAGATACACTGGAAAGTTCATCAACTTACTTATATCTTATTCCAAACCTCCAGTATTTCTTCTCTAAATCATTAGTTCATTGTTCTCTACCATAAACCAATAGGTCTCAAAGTATATTTCCTGTCTAGCAGCATCAGTGTTTTGGAGAATACAATAGAAATGCAAAGTTTGGAACTCCACATCAGACCACATAACAGGAAATTCTGAGAGACGACAGAAACCTGGTTTTGACAAGTCTTTGGGGTAATTCTAATGCAAGTTATAGTTGGGCCCACTGCTATCAATGAACTATGGGAGGACACAGATCAGATATCCACTTCTGTACTCAATACTCCCCACTCATACAGTTTTCTCTTTCTCTTTTCACTGCTTCATGCTCATCAGTGGGCTTGTCCACACAATTAACAGATCTTAATGCAAAATGAAAATTTCCAACCCATGTAAAATGTAAAAGAAGAGTAAAACAAGGAAAATGTACACAAATGTTTCTTTCTTTTCTCTATAGTCTTTCTTGGCTTGCCATGTTGTTACTTAAGAATTTATAGAATGTGCAACCATATTACTATAATAGACAAGAATGTGATTTGTGCCCACAGATACAGTACATAAATCCTTACAAGAAAATTGTTCTTGAGAAGGATGTGGTGACACATGCCTATAATCCCAGCACTCAGGAGGCTGAGGCAGGAGGATTGCCACAAATTTGAGGCCAACCTTGGCCACATAGTTCAAGATGAGCCTGAACTACATAGCGAGACACTGTCTCAAAAAACAAACCCAAATGAAACAAAACACATAAAAAGGAGCATTGTTTTTATGCCAATGACCCAACAATAATTCTTAATTTTGCACAACAGAATATTACAATGAGAAGTTTTACTCTTCACATTATGATTAGACATATAGTCTTGAAGCATTCCTATAACAGAAATTGCTAATTCTTAC
The DNA here is from genome assembly GCF_000247695.1 of Heterocephalus glaber. Next base: position 8,336,086 of record NW_004624775.1, on the reverse strand, counting down.
CCAGTGTCTAATTTTTCACACTGCATTTGTAGGGTTCAATTTTAGGTAGTATGATATACTCAATTAAAAGACTGGATTTTCCAGCCTTCATTATTAGTAGCTGCAATGGTCATGCAATTAAGTTTTGACCAACAAAATTGAAGAAGAAATACTTTTGAATATGTTCAAAACAACTCCTTTAAGTGAGAGAAGTGGAGTGTCCTCATCTTTGCCCCTCCAGCATCCTGCTGCCTAAATGGGAATGTAATTTGCTGAAGATCTAGCAGGCATCTTGGCTACTGAGGATTATGTCCAAATTTAACACAATAAAGAGAACCCCTGGAGACTGCCATAAGATGTCATTGGACTGTCATAATAACCTTGGCTGGTATTTGCTTTGACCTCTTTTTTGTAAGAGAACCTTGATACTTAAGTTTTCTGTGACATGAGGCTGAATCTGTGATATGTATCCTGAGAAATTGCTCTTTGCTGCTATGATTCTCTAGAATATATAACTTATACTAAATATATACACTCTTGTTATAAGATGAAAATATATTAGGACAGGCAGGCTGTGCCAAACCAAGTAGGAGAAAGATTCCTTCTCTCTACTCCTCTCAAAGGATGTAATTGAAGGGGAATTGTGTAGCATTTCCATTCTTTCCTTGAGACAATAGAAGTGGTTTATATTTCAGAACAGGTGAGCTCTTACATACATGTACAAATGCTTCAAAATAAAACAAAACATTGAAATATTTATTTTTATTACAACTTGAGTAAAAGATGCCCCCATCAGTCATCTATAGAAATATAAAATGAGAAAAATTACCCTCATTCTGTAATTCTTAATTATTCATAATAAAGATAACTTTCCATATAATAGTCAATTTTCCATTGGTTGGGCAAAATGCTTGAAATAAACAATGTAAAGCAGTAAGGGTTTATTTTGGCTCATAGTTTCAGAGACACAACTGTGAGCCATGGTTAACTGGCTCCAAGGCAGAAAACTCGTGGTGGAAGGACATGGAAGAGGAAAGCTGCTTACATCACGGCACCTAGAAGCAGAGAGAGAGAGAGAGAGAGAGAATATGGAAGAGAGCTAGAGAGAAAGGAAGGGCCTGGAAAGAGGATATAACCTTCAAAGGAATGACCCTCATGACCTCTTTTCTCCAACTGGGCCCACATCCTAATAGCCCATTTAGCTAAAAACTTATCAGTGGTTTAATCAATTATGTCATTAGCTACCCCATGATCTATTCACCTTCTGAAAGCCCCCACTTCTGATTACATGAGCCTTTGGGGAATATATTTTTAATTTAAATCCTCCACATAGATACAAATGATCTCAGTTGAGTTCTACAAACATTCTTCAAGGTTGAAATTACTGCCTTCACTAACAATAAGAAACAAAATCTGAAGGTTTAAATCAGTTATTCATGAATTTACAGTGCCAGAGATGAGTCTCAAGTATACATGTTCTGACTCCAAGTATATGTGTGTGTGTGTGTGTGTGTGTGTGTATGTGTGTGTATATATATATAGAAGGGAATGGAATTAATATGAGAAAAAGAAAAAGTGGAAACAAAGTCTTTGTAGATAGGGAGGAGTGGAGGGGTTGAAGGGAGGGCAGGGGAATGGGTAAAAAATAAGAACCAAGATGGATTATGTAAAAGTGCAAATTTCCAATGATGAATGTCATTATATTGTATGCCTTTAATGTAGCAATTTAATTAATTTAAAAAACTTTAAAAAAAAAGCAAAACCAAATTTTTACAACATTTCTAAACATAATATTAGTAGGAAACATTTATTACTACTAAATGGATGAATCTCTACTACCCCTTTCTGGATAAAGTTGACAGTTACATAATGTTGAGTTCCATTGGCCTTTGGCATTTAGTCATACTTAAGCAGAGTGAGTTAAATCCAATTGCAACACTTACTGTTACTTATCCATTGCTATGAATGCCTTGACTTATTGGAACCCATTAGCAAACCCTACAGTATTCTGCAAAAATGAGATATTTTCACCACAGTCAAGCAGAATAATGTTACTAGGGATGAGAATTGAATATATAAGAATTCCTATTTTTCATGATAGAGGCTAAGGAAAAGCGAAGGACTAAATCAATTTTCTGACCTCGTAAAATGGCTTTGTATCATAGTAGAAATTGAAGACATTATAAATGTAATCTATTTTAAACTTTTTCACACTAGGTGTAAAGTAGAAAATATAATTCTTTTATTGGGTTCTCTTACAGAAGAATCATGTTTTCAGTTACTATGTTACCAAAATTAGCATATTTTAAAATAAAAATATTAATCACAATAAATTCTGCTGGTTACAATATTTTTTCCTAGTCATAAAATCAAATTTGCTTTAATTCTTACACTTATGATCTTTTTGATGGGAAACAATGTTAAACTACAGTCAGAAAAAGAAATGAGGAGTATTGCTATAAGCATTTTAACACATTTTTGAGTTAATGGCTAGTGCCTTTATAAAAATTTAGGATTAGGATTCAGAAGACAGTTCTGTCCTCCAGCTTTGAGCTAATAATATAAACATCTGAAAAATGGACTGATAATCTTATCTGATAGGATATATGTGTGTTTACATGTTTGTGTAAAACATTTATATATGATATATATATATGTGTGTATTTATATGCCATATATAGGGAAGAGATACTGATATTCTCACTTTAATTATTACTAAATTCAGAGATATTATATTGTCTGGAATATATAGAATTTAATTGACTATGTAAAATCTTGATTTTAATGAATTTTAATATTTAGAAGTTCTACTTTTGTTGAGAAAAATATGCAAGTAGCAAAATTTAAAATGTCAGCGTTTCCTTAATAGGAACAATTATCTATACAAAAGTCTTGTTAGAAAATACAATATTCATATCTATGTTGTTTACTTTTATTAGAATCTAAACTGTTGTTGAAAATAATGTTAGGGGAGATTTTTTAAGCACTTGAAGTTAATCTATTCATTTATATATTAGTTCTTTGAAACATAGAATCAAGAGTCTACATTAAGTCATGATTCTCAATCCCTGAAATGCACTATGATATTTGGGAATATACAATTGTCCTTTCTGCAAGGCATTCCATGCTTTTTATACATCTTCAAAGGCTGAGAAATTTTGTTTATAGACTTTGTCTATAATCAATATAATCCCTCTCACTGTATGTTAATATTAAATTCTATCAGAAACTTCAAATAAGATTATTTATGAAATGATCACATGGATGAAACCACTATAATTGTAGGAATTTTTTTTTATAAGTTGTATCCATTACGAAACTATAAAAGAGGGCCAGGGATTTAGCTCAGTGGTTCCACTGCCTGCCTCGCAACCACATGGTCCAGAGTTCAATCCCAGGTACCAAAAAAAAAGAAAAGAAACTGTAAAGGAGAATTATGTCTTACATGAAGATGCCAGGGAGGCTGCATTTCTGTGGTCTCCCAGACTCTCATTCAGTGTGTCTGTATTGAATAAATTTTGTAGCCCTATTTCATACTAAAGGTTCTGTCCTTTACAACACAAGCTTCTTATTTCATAAAATTTTCACCTTTGTAACTTCATGAATTTTTCACTCCAGTGTGGATGTGGACAGTTTTAATTGTATGACAGATTAAATTTCCTTCTTTACTGTGGATATTAGGGAGTTCTCAAACCTATTTACATCCCTACTATAACAATTATATGTAATGGTATATCATGTATTTCTATTTTCATGTTTTTTCTTTATTTTCTTCACCTTGACCTTCTAAAAATAAATTTTGAAACCATTTTAAATTCCCATGAAACATAATAACAAAATATAATAAAAATGAGAAAGACTTTGTTAATTATTAACATATGGTTTAAAGCAGCATATGTGTTTTACCTTAATGACAAAAAAAAGCTGTGTGCTGGTAATACAGAAAATTGGAATATATGGTATGTATGTTTCATTTCTCTTGGATTTTTGAATAATCCAAAATAAAAGTCCAAATTAAGGAAATCCCTTCATAAAAACAATGAGTTTTTGTTAGATAATTGTAAAAAGTGTTTCTAAAACAAACCTAAATCCATTGCCAAGTTGGTTTTATGAGGACTTGATTGCATAATTTTGGGGTCTCAGTTCAAATGAAAGAGCAAGGTTTCCTGCTCAAAATCTGTTAAGAATTTTATAAGAGCAACAGCTGAGCATCATAAAGAGATTGGCGCACCTTTAGGGAAAGAGGACTTTGTATGACTGTATAGGATGCATGCCCACCAATTAGACTCTATTTTTATGAATATAAAGTCTAATTTTTGGTGGAATTTAATTTTCTTTTTGTTTAGTACAAGTCATAGGCAGTGGATGTTGAAAACTATTTTACAATTGAATGTAAAGAAAGAACAATATGGTTCACTAGCTTAGCTTCCACCATGAAGGAGACCCACAAGCAAGATGATAGCAGCCTTCTGTGAGTACATACCAAATTAAATACCATCAGTCTGTTCATACAGACCTGCTGGTGCAGACAGAAATGATTCAATGACAGCATCAAATCTCACAGCATCAAAAAAACTAAAAACACAAATAGGTACAGGGGCATGAAAAAATTGTTCATTTATGTATTCTAAGGGCAAGGTTCTACTAGGACTCTTCTTGTTAATGCTTGGTAGAGTGCAGCACCCAGTTTTTTTTAAGGGTTCTTCTGAAATTTTCCTGATCTTTGGAAAATTCTAAAGAATCCAAAAGGTATAAGAGTTCTCTACCAGACCCTCCCACTGTAGGAGTAATCTAAGTCCTTATTTCACCTGACAGTCTTCAGTTAAGAATTGTGATTTTTTTTGCAAAAGTATTTTAAGTTGCTTAAATACATTGACAAAAATAAAATTAATGTATACAAAAGAATCAGTAATAAAACACCCTGTAATTAGTGATTATAGCAAGACTGTAGAATACAAGATTGTACACACAAAAGTCAATCACAATTTACAAAAAAGCTACAGTAATCAAGGTAGTATTGTAAACTATTAGCTAAAGAATGGACAAAAAGACCAATGAAACGGAACAGAGAGCCCAGAAATAGATCTATGATAATGTAATCAAGTGACTTTTGATTGAGGATCAAAGGCAACACATTGGAGAGAAAATATTGCAACAAATATTGTCAAAACAACTTGATATTCACATACAAAAAATAATCAGAGAGGAATTTAGAGTAAGACTATATACATTTCCCAAAAATTAATTCAAAAAATACAAAGCTATCAAGCTCCTAGATAACAAGATAGGAGAAAATCTAGATCACCTTGGGATTGGTGATGACCATTTAAATATGATACCAAAGGCATGATCTATGAAAAAAGAAAAGAATGTATAAACCTGACTTCATTACAAATAAATTTTTCTGCTCTGCAAAAGTCAATGCAAAGACAATGGAAAGATAATCCATCATTTACTAGGAGTAAATATTAGGGAAAAAATGTATGTAATAAAAGGACCATGATCCAGAATATGCAAAGAACACTTGAAAATAAACAAAAGGAAAACAATATGTCAAAAGCCTGAAAAAAACTTATCATCAAAAAAGACATACAGATGGCAATAAGCATTTGAAAAGAAGCTTCATATCATATGACTCCATCAGGAAAAAAACAAATTAAAAGAACTGTGAGATACTAATACTCACCTAACTGAATAACCAAGATCCAGAACACTAAGAACCCTAAATGTTGAAAAAGATGTGAAGCCACAGGAACTTTGATTCATTGCTGGTGGGAAACAAAATAGCACAGTGGAAGGCAGTTTGGTGGTTTCTTGTAAAGCTAAACCAAGTGTGTGACACAACCCAATAATCCCAGCTACTCAGGAGACTGAAGCAGAAAGATTATGAATTGAGTTCCAGGCCAGCCAAGGCAACATAGCCATCTAAAAATTAAAAAAAAAAAAACCTGAAGAAACGAATTATTTTTACTCCACAATCTTGTAATCACTCTCTTTGGAATTTACCCAAATGAATTAAAAATTTATACATGAAAACCTGCATATGAATTATTATAGTATTTTATCCCTAACTGCCAAACCTTGGAGGTAACCAAGATGTCCTTCACTAGCTGGATGAATAAATAAGATTTAGTGTATGCAGATTATAGGATATTATTTAGCACTAAGAACAATGAGTTTAAAAGGCATGGGAAAATATTAAATGTTCATTATTTAGTGAAAAGGGCTTTTCTGAAAACATTAGATATTGTATGAGTTCATATAGGTGATATGATGCAAAGGGAAGAACTATGGAGAGGGTAGAAAAATCAGTGATTGCCCAGGAGCAGGAGAGAGACTGATGGATATGTGGAGCTCAGAGGATTTTTGGATCAATGAAAGTTCTCTGTGTTATACTACAATGGTGGGCACATCATCACGAATTTGTCCAAACCCACAGAATGTGCATCAAGAGTGAATCCTAATGTACACTGTGGACTCTGGGTGATGATAATGTGTTAGTACAGACTTACAGATGATTTTAAAAATGACCTTATGATGAGGGTCGGGGATTTAGCCCAGTGGTTTCGCCGCCTGCTGCGCAAGAGCAAGGACCCGAGTTCGATCCCCAGTACCAAAAAAATAAAAATAAAAAATAAAAAATGACCCTCTGTTGTGGGATGTTGATGTCAAGAAGACTATTCCTTTTCAGGGAAGGACGGACAGGGTGAATGCTGGAATGGTGTGTACCTTCTGCTCAATTTGCTGCGATCTTAACTGCTCTAAAAATAAACTCTATTTAAAAATTTTAAAAAATAATAATAAAAATCAGGTGTCAAAAGTGCTGATTTTTATTGTAAATTGTAAAATAGAAAGAGGTAAAAACGAAGACATCCCTGCTCAGGAGCTGGCTCTGGCAGCAGCATTCTGGAAGGTCCCTCTTGGAATTAATATTTTAACGTCTTCTTCTCATTATAAGCCTTACATCTCTAAATAAATCTCTTTCCAGCCTTTTTTGTCTTGGTTAAAACAGCAATTTTGGGCTCAAACATAATTTTCTTAAATTTACAATTTGCTTTTTTCTTGGAAAAAGATGACATGCAAAATCAAGTTTTATGCCTAGACAGGTTACGCTTAGACTCAGCACTGTTGAACCATAAGTAAATAAGAATGTAAACAAGTAGTCTGTGAGTAATCGTCTGAAAGCTGAACCAAAGAACTGAAGAGCCATGGCATTCAAAGCAATTTGTGCACCTGATGTTTCAATTTGAAAGAGCTTGTGAGAATTCCTGACATTCCCAGGCAGTGCTTCCAGGTTTCTACTGTGGATACATTCTCATTATTCTTAATTAGTGTTAAGTATGAGCATCCTACCAATGACTACCCAACAATTCACAGATACCTTAAGTATGTAATTAGTTTTATGGTCTATACTCACTATACAGAAATAAGCTAGAAATATAATAGGAGATAAGTTAAAAGCATTTTTAAAAATATTTACTTTATTACCAGTCTTTGCACAAGGTAACAATTTATTCTCTCCCCATAACTATGAATGATACATATTTTATGGCTTATGGTGCCATTTTTGTTTAAAAGACATCATTGCCTGCAATCTCACTTCATTTGGTCCTAGTCTGGTAAATGATCATTTTTCATGTCAACAATTTCAATCTAAGTGCTGATCGGCAGGTTAATATTATAGAAAGTACACCCTAGGGGAATATAAGGAGATGGCTGGATTTTAGGACCTAGTAAAATAGTTCTTCACTACAAAATGGGAATACTTTAAACAACAAAATGACTTGGAGCAAATATGCCCCTTCTTTGTGTTTCAAGTTACTTGAATGATACTTCAGCAAACTCCCAAGACATTTCCTCATGTACCTTTCTTTGTTTTACATATTGATTTTAAATGTTATACTAGTTCTCTAGAGACTTAATGTGTATAAACTTTCTTCTGTGCAAATTAGTACAATAAAATAAACCAAAATATTTTTGCAAATATTTAGAAAATCCTTGATAGTTTCCTAGGATTTCAATTTGGGATCATAACAACTGTCCTATAATGTGCTCTTCTATGTACCTAATTCCTGTCACTTGCCTAGATTAAAATAGCTTCATTAATGTAATTTTATCTGATGCAAAAATTTTTTCATCAAATGCACCATTTGTGTTATGAAGCATTTTCTCATTTGGTAATAAATCAAGGAGCCAAGTGAAGAAAATGCTGCTGTGTTCTCAATACCTTTATGCCTGCTACAAGCTCAGCACAGTAGAATTGCATGACACCCTCACATTAGCCCATGGAGTGGTATCACTATCTCAGTTAGCAATCAAGTGAATCGGGGTTCAAGAAACCAAGTAATTACCAGTGTAATGATACATGCCTTCATTTCTAACACTCTGGGAGGCTGAGACAGGAAAATCTCAAGTTCAAGCACAGTCTGGGCAACTTGGCAAAGTAAGACTTTATCAAAATAAAAGTGAGAAAAAATGATCTGGGATGTAGCTCAAAGCAAAGGTCCTGGATTCATTTGCAGTGCTGCAAATAAATAAGTAAATACTCATACACGCATACCAAGTAATTTACATAAGGCTCTAAAGAAAGGCAGTGATCAAGTATGAAACAAATCCCAGGCCTGTCTGAATTCACACTCTACATTCTGCAGAGCCTTTTTACTGTAGAAAAGGAACTTGTGATGTCGGATGAAGTGTAATCATTCCTCAGAGTGAAGCAGCCACATAAAGTTGGCATGCTCTGACCCCTGAAAAGCACTGTGACCACTTGGCAGAGAAACCAGCCCTGGCTCCATGATAACCTGCCTTATCCCTCTTCAATTCAGAAGCTCCAATGTATCCCAGAAAGAAACAGGGCCACCTCACTGAGGGTGCTTCCCTCATGTCTCCCAGATTTTACTGTCCTGGCACAGGTGGCTATTGTAAGGTTGTCAGCTCAAAATTAAAAGAGTTCTCTCCAGTGACATCTTGGCTAGGTTAACCATGCACTGGAGAACTAATTAAATATTATTTGGGGCATTTCTTTAAAAATAATTCAATTTTTAATGTTTTTGTCTGCTTTAATTGCAAGGTCTTCACACACCAGACACACACATATACATACACCCCACACACACACATACCACAGACACACATGCAGACATTTACAACATACACATAGATATCACATGCACATGTAGACACCAAACACAAACGTATGCCAGACGCACCACACACATATATAAACACCTCTGTGCCAAACACACACAACTCCTTAACTCAAAACCCAGCAAAGTCACTTACCCATAGCTTTCCTTCTTTCTTCAGTAAAATTCTTTGAAAAAAATTTTGACCACAGTTTGTGGTCTCCAATTTTTCATCTCTCATTCTGTCTCATACACAGTGTGTTTAGTCTTATTCTACCACCTCATCAAAAATAATGATCTGTCATTGACTAGACACTATATCAGGCAGCACATCAAGAGTTTCATGAAAATGTGTAGAGGGCAGAGGAAAATGCGAGGAAGCACCAAGGTCAGTCAGAGCATGGTGACATGGAGTGGCAGAGTCACCAACCACTGAAAAACACCTGGTGTGGGATATTAAAGAGGCAAAATGCCTAATGGAAAAGCTAGAATAAGAAATGAAGCCACCCATCAACCCAGGTACTCTTCCTGGGAAAAGTCTGGAGACACTAATGAAAAATTCCCCAAAGTGATAAGGCTCAGAATCTATGATAAGGGCAAACAGATTCCCTCAACTCAAATTCAGCCCATGTCCAGAGCCCTAGCCATCTTGGGAAATGCACAAAGCGTTCAGGACAAGAAGCCCAAAGGGTGGCCAGTTGGGCATTTATCCCAGCTGCCACTGTCCACAAACAAAGGTGGAATTACACAATCCCTGCCTCTCCAGCACTGACCATAGAGGGGAAGCAAGTGCTTAAAGTAAATGCAGAAGTCCAGGCTAGTTGGAATCCACACGCATCAGAGGTGGAGAAAAACAGCTTGCTCTGAGAAAAATTCCCTAATCCCAGAAGCCACTGAAATAACACAGGTCTGAGTGAGCTGAGACTTAGGAGCTTGGAGTTCCACAGATAGAGTCATCAGAACCTATTTTCATCATTTTTCTTTTTTATTTCATTTTATGTTCCTTTTTTCCCCTGTGTTTTCCAGTTTTATCCTCATGATGACTCTTACTTTGTCTTCTTGCGTGATTGAAATAGTTTAGGCAATTATAGATTAAGTGTTGATATATGATTGATTCTTTTGATGTTGATATAGCCAGTAGTTATTCTCTAATTGTAAGACAGTGATACTGACTAATCCTAATGTTTTGAATAGGTTAAGGAGGTACCTTCACACTGAATTATACAAAAAGCCAAGGGCACAACACAGGAAAAGAATTTACTTACTAAATGACATCTCTCCTATAGTTGTAGACCTTTCTATCTCAAATGGCCTAAAACTTTCAACACAGAAACAAGAATCATGAGAAAATCATGCAATAAGATGCATTATTTCCCCGTAACAGATCTCACACACTTAAGTAAATCAATTTCCAGACAAAGAACTAAAAAAAAAATAGGGAAAATGATTGAAGAGTTCAAAAAAGAGACAAACAACTGAATGAATCAAATACTAAAATGATTAGTGAACTTAAAGAAGATGATAATAAATAGCTGAATAAATACATAACTAAGATGCTCAACCAGTTTAAAGACTAAAATAAGCAGATTAATGTATTAAGGAAGACAGTGCAGGGTATACAAGACAACTTCTGTAAATAAGTAGAAGCCATGAAAGGATCCAAGCAAAAACCCTAGCAAGGAAAATTTTAACTGAAAGTTTTAGCAGTAAGCAACATCTTTCAGAAGGTAGAATATCAGGACTCGAGGACAAGGTTGACTTAGAACATGCATTCAGTAACAGTAAATAGAAAAATAAATAAACTTACAGATCCTTGGTCTTCAAAAAGGGGTAGAAGAAGAGTCTAATGGTTTAAAATCTATTCACCAAAGTCTGTACAGAACAAAATTTCAAATTTAAGTAAAGAAAAATGACAAATTCAGAAACCCACAAAGAAAGAACTGGAAAAGAACCTCTCCATAACACATGATAGCCAAAATCTCAGAAATTTATAGCAAAGATAAAAAAATCTAAAAATCGTTAGAGAAAAATGCCAGGTAATGTATAAAGGAGCACAAATAAGAATAACATTAGATTTCTCAATAGAAATCTTAAAGGCCAGCAGAGGTTGGTATGAAGTTTTTCAAACCCTAACAAAAGTAATTGCCAAATTCAGTTTACTTTTTCCTGCAAAATTATCCTTCAGAATTGATTTTGAAATTAAAAAATCTTCCATAATAAAGGTAAACTAAAGAAATTCATAGCCACCAGATCAGCACTGAAGAAAATACTTAAGGGAATCCTAAACAGAGAGAAGGAAGTCAGGAACACCCAGCAGCTCAAAGAAAATAATAAATTTCACAGAGATACCAGTTAAACAAAAGGAAATTAAAAGGAATCATGCATTGGAAAAACAAGATAGTGAGTAATCCATATTTTAAAAATAATAATACTCAATGTAAATGGTCTTAATGGTCCAGTCAAAAAACATAGAATGACAGATTGTATCAGAAAGCCAACCACAATTATTTATTACTTTCAAAAGACATTCCTCATTCACAAAAACATATACAGACTCAGAGTGAAGGAATGGATACTCTTTGCATCTTGAGGCCAAAAACAATAACCGTAGCTATTCTAATTTCTGATAAAAATGATTTCAACCCAAAATGGGGCAAAAGAATCAGAGATGGTCACTACATATTAACAAGGGGAACAATTCACCAAGAAGAGATAACAGTTGTACATATGTGTGGACCAAATGCTGGCTTATCCACTTTTATGATACAGAAAGTACTTGATATAAAAAGACAGATAGTTATAAATGGATTCATAATGTGAGACTCCAATAGCTCAATCACACATGTCAAACAGACAAAAAAAATTAACAAAGAGATATCAGAGTGAAACTAAACCTTAGAACAAATGGATTTAACAGATATCTATGAAGTGTCTTGTCCAACCCAGCAGAATATACATTTTTTTCTCATATTCTCATGGAACTTTTTCCAAACTAGACCATATTTTAGGTAATAAAATATGCCTCAATAAATATACAATCAATAAAATCATATCTAATGTTTTATAAGATCACAATGGAATGAAACTAGTAGTCAATAGAAAAGAAACTACAGAAACCACACAAACACATGGAGATTGGCTAATATACTCTTGAATTAATCAATGAAGCATAGAAGAAATCAGTGAGAAATTTAAAAATTCCTAGACTGAAATGACAATGAAAATACAATATATCAGAATCTTTGTGACATAATGAAATTAGTTTTATCAAGCAAATTTATAGTTGTATCTCCATTAGAGAAACAGAGTGATCCCCAATAAATAACTTAATAATGCATCTCAAGTTCCTAAAGAAACAATTTAAACCCAAAAGTAGGAGAAACCAAGAAAATGTAAAAATCAGAGCAGAAGTCAATTAAATTTAGACTAACAAAGCAATACAAAGGATCAATGAATCAAATAATTGTTTCCTTGAAAGGATAAACAAGATTGATAAATCCTTAGCCAAACTTACTCAAGGAAAGAGAGAAAAGACTTACAGCAATATAATTAGGAATGAAAAAAGGAAAATTATAACAGACATCATTGAAATCCAGAGAACTTTTTAAAACTATTTTGAAAACTTACATTCAATTGAGTTCAATTATTTGAAGAACCTGGAAAAAATGGGTAAATTCCTAGACATGTATGACTTATCAAACCAAAAGCAAAAAGATATGAAAATCCTGAAAAAATCAATAATAAACAATGAAGTTGTTTATTATTGTGAAGTAATGAAAAAACTCTACTACATATGAATAGTCCAGGGGCCAATGGATTCACCACTGATTCTTACTAGTTCTTTACAAAAGAATTAAGGCCAATACACACCAAAATTTTCTTTGTAATTGAAAAAGAAGATACACTTCCAAACTTATTCCATAAAGCCAGCATTATCTTGATATCAAAAGTGAAAAGGACTAAAAAAAATTACAGATTAGTATCATTGATGATTATAGATGCAATGTTTCTCAGTAATCAAAATCCAACAAACCAATTTGAATTCATCCCAGGGACTCAGAGATGCAAGGATGGTACAACATACATAAATCAACAAATATAATAAATCACATAAGTGGAATCAAGGATAAAAATCACACAATCATCTCAATAGATGCAGAAGAAGGCTTTGAAAAATCCAATATCCTTCATGATAAAAATCCAGATGAAAATATGAACAGAAGGATCTTACCTCAAACTGATAAAAGCCATATGTGACAAAGTCATATCCAACACCATACTGAAAGGGAAAAAATGAAACGATCCCCTAATATCAGGAAAAGGATGAGAGTGCTCACTCTCACCATTTCTCTCCAGTATAGTATTTTAAATTTTAGCAAGTGCAAGCAAGCAAAAGAAAAAAAATATATGAATAAGAAAGGAATAAGTCATATTAACTCTGTTTACAGGTGAACTATGACTCTGCAAAGAATGCCAACCCTTCCAAATAAAACCTCTTCCAGAAGACTCTTAAAACTGATAAACACATTCAACACAGTGATCAAATACAAAATCAACACACAAAAATAAAAATCAGTAGGACACCTATACATCAGTAATGATCTCACCAAGGAACAAATCAGAAAAATAATTCCATTCATGATAGATTAAAAAATACCTAGAAATCAACTTGCCCAAGGAGGTAAAAGGCCTCTATAATGAAAACTACAGTACTCTGAAAAAGAAATTAAAGCAGACAATAGAAAATGGAAAGATATCCCTTGCGGCTGGATAGGCAGAGTTGATGTTAAAATGGCCATGTTGCTAAAAGTGATACACAGATTCAGTGTAATTCCTCTTAAAATAACAACAACATTCTTCATAGAGCTAAAACAATCTTAAAACTTACATGGAACTAGAAGAGACACAGAATAGACAAAGCAATCCTCAGCAAAGAGAAAAATGGAAGTTTCACAATTTTGAGTTTCAAGTTATACTATAAAGCTGTAGTAACAAAAACAGCATAGTACTGGTTTAGTCCAATGGAATAGAATAAACAGGAACAATCCCATGCACCTTCAGCCACAGGATTTTCCACAAGGCCACCAAGCATACATGGGAGTAAAGATAGCCTCTTTACCAAAGAGTATTGGGAAAACTGGTAATCCACATGGAGAAGAATGAAACTAGACCCATATCTCTCAATTTGTACTAAAATCAAATCAAAATGAATCAAAGACTTAGATATAAAAACAGAATTTTTGAAAGTCCTGGAAAATAACAGGGGAAACAAAGCTAGAGGCACAGACAAGGACTTTTTGAAAACAACTCCAATAGCAGAAAAAATGTATATGAAGAATCAACAAGTGGGATTGCATCAAATTAAAAATAAAACAGTCAACAGAGTAAAAACCTATAAATTGGAAAATTTTTTTGCCAGCAACTCTTCTGATAGAAAACTAATACCTAGAATATATAAAGAACAAAATGTTAACTTCCAAACAACAAATGACTCAATCAAAAACTGTGCAAAACAACTGAGTAGACACTTTTCCAAAGAAATTCAAAGGGCCAAAAAAATGTTCAGCATTCTTAGCCATTAGAGAAATGCAAACCAACACAATTTCGAGATTCCATTATACTCCAGTCAGAATGGTATCACCAAATCCAGTGTTGGTAATGATGTGGGGAAATATAAACCCTTCTGTATTGGGAATATAAACTAGTACAATCATTATGAATATCAGTGTGGCGATTCCTCAAAAAGAAATTTCAGAGCAGCCTCGCCGGAACCGTCCCACGGACGCCAGCAGCAGACCCTCCAGAACCGGACCACTTGGGCCACCTGGTATTTGAATCCTCACAGCAGAGGCTCTGGGGGGTTGGGGGACATAAAGGCCATGATTACGAGCCCCAGAAGATAGAGCAGAAGTGAACAACAGAAAGGGACTCTCTTGATACTCCTCAGAAAATTGAAGCCCAAGGGCAAAGTGAAGAAATCTCTTCAATAAAAGAACACTGGACGATCATGGTTGGCAAGTTGGTGGGATCAGCACCTCCCATAGAAATCTGGACTTGCTTAGAAGGGAGGACAGCTGGAACCTGCAGTAGAACCTTGCAGAGTTTAATCCTGCAGGAGGTCAGGAACTTGGGCCCTGCAGCCAGAAATCAGCCTGAATCTCAATTTACTGCAGCTGGCTTGCTGAGATTAATTGACTTAGACCTGCACACTGCTGCCCCCATTATCTACCAGGACAGCAGAGACATATCCCAAGGGAGAAATTTTTCTTTATATATATATTTTTTTCTTTTCCTTTCCTTTCTTTTCTTTTCTTTTCTTTTTTTCTCTCTCTCTCCCTTCTGGCTCTATATTTCTCTCCCTCTTTGTTGCTGTTCTGTCCCATTTTGAATTGTTTCTCTCTCTGTGTCCTCTTGACTATCACTATTATAGGAAGATGACTACAAGTTCTAGCTTCCCTGTTGTTGTCAGTTTGTTCTGTACTTGCCTCTCTTCTTTCACTCTTTTCTTCCTGTCTTCAACAGATTCCCACAATTTGTGTGATCTTCCCATGTCCTCTAGCCTCACCTCTAACGTTTCCCTCTCCCTCTATCTCTCTATCCCTCCCTCCAAAGCCCCTTCTAAATCCTTATGCTGAGGAGTAAACTTGCCATATTGAAGGGTTTATTTACTACAAACATATAGATTTGAATATAGCTCGTGCTGTTAAAGGTGACAGATTAACTGCTACCACAAATTATCATTTTCTAAGCTGTATTTGATGCTATTTTTGATGCTGATTGTGTCAATTGGGCTAAGGTATCATGATTGATCTAATCAGTTGTTCTCCCTGGTATACCAAAAATGAGATTCCCTAAGAGTCATTAGAAACTCAAAGCTGAAAAAGTCCAACTATACCTGGAAGATATCTCTAACAAGCAATCACTTCACAGGGGCTCTAAGCACATATAATAAAGATACTCACAATAAGAAATATTGAAATATCAGACCAGAAATTAAAGCAAAAAACAGTAACAACAACAAAATTAAAAATGAGAAGACACCTTGGCAGGACACAAACCCAGACTTCCAGCTCCCCAAAGACAAATTCTGGGGAAACAAAGTGGAAAAATATGATAATCAACCACCTGGACAACCTGAACTGATAGCACAGAAAGGAACAAAACAGCTGAATGAGGCTCTAGAAAAATTCAAAACAGAAATAATTTCCTAGATAACTACAGAGACGGTGAGCAGAGTGAAAGACATGATTAGAGGCTCTAGAACAGAAACAGATAAAAAGAATAGATGAGCTCAGGACCATGCTGAAAGCCATGAATGCCCAGCATAAGAAAGAAATGGAAACCATGACCGCCCAACATAGGAAAGAAATGGAATCCATGAAACAGATTCAAATAGAAATCCAGGAGATTAAAAACTCCATTGAAAGTATTCACAGCAGATTGAGTGAATGTGAAGATAGAATATCAGATATAGAAGACAGGATTGCAGTTAAGGACCATGAAAACAGAGATTTCTTAAACATAGAAGGGGACAATGAGAAATCAATCCAGCAGCTGCTAGATGATGCAAAGAAGAATAACATAAGACTGATAGGAGTCCACAAAAAAGCAGGAGAAAGTACAAATGCATAATAAAATTGTTCACAGAAGTAATAGGTAGAAAATTTCCCAGACAGAGATAGAGAATTTGACATACAGATAAGTGAGGCATATAGAATTCCAATGAGCCATGATTAAAAAAAAAACTGCACCTAGACATATGATAGTCAAGATCCCAGAAACCCAACAGAAGAACAAAATCCTACAAACAGAAAAAGAAACAAATCACATACAAAGGAAAGCCCATCAGAATCACAGCAGACTTCTCAACGAAGCTTCAAATCAAGGAGAGCATGGAGTGAAGTATTTCCAGCCCTAAAAGCCCAAACACTGTTGTATTCTGCAAAATTATCTTTCAAAATAGATGGGGAAATTAGATACTTCCACAACAAAGAACACCTGAGAAATTTCATGAACACCAAACCAGCACTCCAAACAATTCTAAACAATATCCTAGAAAAAAACAATGAAGGTCACAACTCCATAAGGCCCAAGAGAGCAAAGCCAACAGGCAGGGAAAGAAACTAAAGGGAAAGGGGGAAAAACAAGAAATAAAAGAGCCAACAACAGTAAAACATCATGACAAGGATGAGTCAATATCTATCCATTATAACCATCAATGTTGATGGCCTCAATTCACCAATCAAAAGAAATAGACTGGAAGACTGGATTAAGAAGCAAAATTCAACAATATGCTGTGTAGAAGAAACACACCAATTCAAAAAGAAATTCATGGACTGAAAATAAAAGGATGGAAAACAGTTTTCCAGGTGACAGGAACCCAGAAAAAAGCAGAGGTAACAATCTTATTTGCAGACAAAGTAGATTTCAAACCAAAACTAGTTGAGTGAGACAAAGATGGTCACTACATCCTCGTGAAAGGAATAATCCAAGAGGAAGTGATGACAATCATAAATATACATGCACCAAATACAAATGCCCACAACTATACAAAACAAATATCAATGGACATGAAAAACCAAATAAGCACTAATACAATTGAAGTGGGGGATCTCAATATCCTACTGTCACAAATAGATCATCTAGAGAAAAAATCAACAACAAAATTCTAGAATTTAACCAAGCTTTTGAACAAATGGACTTAATAGAACTCTACAGAGTGTTATACCCACAAATTCAGAATATACAGTCTTTTCAGCTGCACATGGGTCATTCTCAAAAATAGACCACATGCTAGCTCATAGGATATGTTTAAGTAAATGCAAAAGAACTGAAGTTACCCCCTGTATACTATAAGACCATAATGCAATAAAATTGGAGATCAATAGCACAGGAAACCACAAAACCCCCCACAAACATATGGAAATTGAATAACACTCTCATGAACAACTAATAGGTCACAGAGGAATTTAATGAAGAAACTAGATAGTTTCTACAAGTAAATGATAATGCCAGTACAACATACAGGAATCTATGGAACACAATGAAAGCAGTTCTATGAGGGAAATTCATAGCAGTGAATGCCCATATTAGGAAAACAGAGAGAGCTCAAATAAACAACCTAATCCTGAACCTCAAGCTCCTAGAAAAAGAAGAGCATGACAAACCAAAGTTCAAACAAGGAAAGAAATTATAAACATCAGAGCAGAAATCAATGCAATGGAGACTAACAAAACAATACAAAAAATCAATGAACCTAACAGTTGGTTTTTCAAGAGAATAAATAAAATCTATGAAACCTTAGCTAATTTTATCAAAAAAAAAAGAAAGAAAAGAAAAGGAAATCCATGCAATTAGGAAAGAAAAAGGTGAGGTCAAAACAGATCCAGCACAAATCCAGAGGATCATCAATACCTACTTTGAGAACCTGTACTCTTATAAAATACAGAACACAGAAGAAATGGACAGATTTCTAGATACGTATGAATTACCAAAGTTGAACAAAGATGATATAAAAATTCTAAACACCCCAATTACAATCAGTGAAATTGAAGATGTGATTAAAAATTTACCAACAAAGAAAAGCTCAGGTCCTGATGGCCTCACTGCTAAATTCTACAAGACATTTAGAGAAGAACTATTGTCACTACTCTTTAAACTTTTCAATGAAATTGAAAGGGAAGCAATACTTCCAAATTCATTTCTGGAAGCAAGTATTACTTTGATTCCAAAGCCATGGAAAGACCCAACCTAAAAAGAGAACTACAGGCCAATCTCCCTAATGAACATAGACCTAAAAATCCTCAATAAGATACTGTCAAACAGAATACGGAGGGTCATCAAGAAGATCATACACCCTGACAAAGTGAGATTCATCCTAGGGATGCAAGGATGGATCAACATACATAAATCAATAAATGCAATACACTATATTAACAGAGGCAAGGAAAAAAAGAACATGATCATCTCAATAAATGCAGAAAAAGCATCCAACAAAATTCAAAACCCATTCATTATAAAAAATCTTTTAGAAAATTGGAATAAATGATCTTTATCTTAACTTGATAAAGGCTATCTATGAAAAACCAACAGCTAGCATTCATACTGAAAGCTCAAAAAATGAAAACCTTCATGCTACAATCAGGAACAAGACAAGGGTGTTCACTATCACCACTCCTGTTCAAAATAGTTCTGGAAACATTAGCCAAAGCAATTAGACAAGAGAAAGAAATAAAAGGAATAAAGATAGGAAAGGAAGAAGTTAAACTGTCATTATTTGCTGATGATATGATACTTTACATAGAAGACCCAAAAAACTCTGGCAAAAGACTTCTAGACCTAATTGACAGATTCAATAGAGTAGCTGGCCACAAGGTGAACACTCAAAAATCAATAGCCTTTTCATACACAAATAGAAGACTCACTGAGAGAGAAAGAGGGGAAACAATCCCTTTCACAATAGCATCCAAAAAATGAAATATCTAGGAATCAATCTAATGAAGGAAGCAAAAGACCTCTACATTGAGAACTACAGCACTCTGAAAAAAGAGATTGAAGAAGATATAAGAAAATGGAAAGACATCCTTTGTTCCTGGGTATGAAGAACCAATATAGTCAAAATGGCCATACTTCCAAAATGGTTATACAGATTCAATGCAATCCTGAATGAAATCCCAACAGTATATTTCATAGAACTCCAGAAAACAAGATAAAAATTCATTTGGAGGCAGAAGAGACCTAGAATAGCAAAAGCAATTCTAGGCAACACAGACATGGCAGAGGGTATCACATACCCCAGCTTGAAACTATACTACAAAGCCACTGTGATAAAAACAGCATGGTACTGGCAAAAAAAGAAAACAGACTGGAGGACCACTAGAACTGATTAGAAGATGCAGAAACAACTCCAGACACACTCAGCCACCTCATCTTTGACAAAGGAGCCACACACCCCTACTGGAGAAAAATTGCTTCTTTAATAAATGGTATTGGAAAACCTGGATTGCAGCCTGCCAAAGATTAAATCAAGACCCCTATCTATCACCATGCACTAAACTAAGATCGAAGTGGATTGAAGATCTAAATATTAAAACAGAAACACTAAATTTCCTGGAAGATAAGTTAGGTAGAACTCTTGAAGACATTGGTATAGGAAAAGAATTTATGAACAAAACCTCAGTAGCATGAGAACTAGCACAGAGAATTAACAACTGGAATTTCATCTTATTAAAAAGCTTCTCCACTGCAAGAGAAACCACCAATAAAGTGAATAAATAACACATAATGTGGGAAAAATTTTTCACCAGCTGTTCCTCAGACAAAGGTCTACTATCTAGAATATATAAAGAACTTAAACAAATCAGACCTCCCAAATTTAAAGACCCAATCCAAAAATGGGCATCTGAAATGGAGAGACATTTCTCAGACAGAGAAGTAAAAACAGCAAATAAACATATGAAAAAATGTTCAACATCACTGGTCATTCGATGGGTGCAGATGTAAACAACACTGAGATTCCAACTCACCACAGAAAGAATGGCTGCTAACAAGAAATCAACCAATAACAAATGCTGGCAGTGGTGTCCAGAGAAAGAAACCCTTCTCCATTGTTGGTGGGAGTGTAGACTGGTGCAACCACTGTGGAAATCAGTATGGAGATACCTCAAAGAATGAGGACTAGAGGTCACATTTGACACAGCTATTCCTCTGCTGAGTATCTTCCCAAAAGAATTAAAAGAATCATACCACAGCGTTTTATGTGCACCCATGTTTATAGCAGCAGAGTTTGTAATAGCTAAAGCTTGGAAACAGTCTAAGTGCCCATCAACTGGAGAATCGATAAAGATGTGGGGTTTTCTTCTAAAATGGAGTACTACTCAGCCATATAAAATGACAAACTAGAGAAATTTATAGCTAAATGGATACATATTGAGGCCATACTCTTAAGTGAAATAAATAGCACAGATGTGGAAATACTGAATGGTTTCTCTGGTGTGAGAAACTGAAGGTGTAAATAAGGATTAAAATGAGTAATTGATAATGTAAAATAGGAAGAAAAGGTCCAAACGAGTAGGGGAATTTGAGGGGTAGTGGAAAGGAAAGAAGGGAAAGGAAAAAATATGAGAAAAGGAAAAAATGGAAACAAAATCTTGTAAATAGGGAAGGGTGGAGGGGTGAAGGGAGGGTAGGAGAATGGGGAAAAAATAAGAACCAAGATACATCATGTAAAGGTATATGTTTCCAATGATAAATGTAAATGTATACCTAAAATGTACCAATAAAAGAATTTAAGGAAAAAAATTTCATTTGACTTAGCAAAACTTCTCCTGAATATATTCCCCCAAAGAGTTAAAGATACCATATTACAGTGATATTACAGTGGTGCTAACTATGTATACCAGAGCAATTTACAGTAAGTAGGTTCTTGAAACAGCCTACATGCCCATCAACAGATGAATGGGTAAAATAAATATGGTATATATGCAAATGAAATATTACTTAACCATAAAGAAAAATGAAATCATGTCTTTTCCAGGAAAATGGATGGATTTTGGTACTATACTGATAAGTGAAATTAGTCAGAGAAATTTAAATGTTGCATGGTTTTTCTTATATGAGATATCCAAAATATAAGTAAAGAGTAAAATAAAAGAAATAGGAAATGAGGCAGAGGTTTGAAGATTGTGAAGGGATTAAAAATGGTTAAGATTAGGGGCCGGAGATTTAGCTCAATGGTTCTGCTGCCTACCCTCACAAGCACAGGTCTTGAGTTCTACCCTTGATACAAAAATAATAATAATAATAATAATAATAATGGTTAAGATTACTTATATTACTTATTCCATAAAATGAATGTACCTATTATATATCATATATATATGTATGTACACACAAATAAGTAAATAGATGAATGAATACATAAATAAAAATAAGTGATGCAAAAAATGAATTAAAAAGAACAAAAATGAAAAATATTTTATATGTAGGTCATCTAAAAATAAATTTATTAAGCTCTCATCAGAAAATAGAAATGCAAACACGGAGCTTTTATTTCTCTACTTTAAAAAGTATAATACTAACCATAGGTTGGCACACATCAGTAATCCCAGTATTCTGGGATGCAGAGGCAGGAGGATTACATAACCTTGGCAATTTAGCAACTCAGAGGGAGCTATTCTCAAAGATATAAAATGAATACAATCAATGAAGTGACTGGAAATGTACCTCAGTGGAAAGGCCCTGAGTTCAATATGCTTTACTGACCATAAGAAAGAAGCTCCAGTAGTTTGGTTGGGAAAAGCTATCTTCAATGTTTTGGAAACAGCATCGTGACAGGTTTTAGCACCATTTGAAATGCACTATCCCTTGGTACAGAAATCACAAGTCAAATTGCTTAAACAAGAGAAAATTTCAGGAATCTTCTGAGAAGTTGGCATGCTCACAGGCAGCTGATGAGAAGACAGTCTTTTTTTTTTTGTATTAAATTCTTTTATTGGTACATTGTAGGTATACAACACAATTACATTTCTCATTGGGAATTGTACCTTTATATAAT
>NW_004624775.1:8293230-8311482 GCF_000247695.1 Heterocephalus glaber | reverse complement strand
ATAGATGCAAAAATCCTTAATAAGATACTGGCAAACAGAATGCAGAAGATCATCAAGAAGATCATACACCCTGATCAAGTGGTATTCATCCCAGGGATGCAGAGAAGGCATTCTTTACAACAGTAAAAAACTATACAGGACATATGTGTCTTCATTAAGAACGTGCTCCAATAAATATCTTTAAAAAAATCCCTAGCTATGTCAGTGTTAACTGACATGAATACAACTCCAGGATTCATACTTTTTTTAAAAAAAGAGAATACTATATAATATGTTTACCTAAATTTACATTAGCTAACATAACTATGGGCAGATGTGACTCTATGAGAGTTTCCCTGACTCTGGTCATGGAATTTATAAAAGTTTTTCCTCAAAAAGAAAGCAACTGAAGGAAGAAAATGTGATAAAAGAGAATATTTTCGTTAGTGTCTGAGCTGTGTCCACTAGTAGGAGTTTTATCACAAAATAAATATTGTATATAAACCCTATGATATTTAAAGCAAAAGAAAAAGCACATTTAATAAATTTGCTGGAATTTATTTGACTCCAACATGTTGATGCTTTTTTTTTTAAAGGGACTTCATGAGTATTTTATCCCTCTGTGCATTCAATAGTACATGTATTTGAGACTTCTCTTAATGATGATAAAATAGCACTCAATGTGATAATGAATAATGAAAATCTTAATAATCCCATGTTGCAAATGAAGCACAAAAAAGTTAAGTAACACTTTAAAATCACAGTGGGTCCATTACAAAAACATAAGTTCAAGAAGCTCTGCTCAAGGCACAGGGATTTTAGGCACTTCTCTAGACTTACAGTCTCATTCTCTGCAGAATCTCACACACATCTTTGACATGTACATGGAAATAAAAAATGAATTTGTAGTTGACATTTTTGAATCTTACTTGAAACAAAAAGTAGAAAAAATGTAATGTTCTCTGTAAAATTTCCTATTATGTTTTATGGAAAATAACTCATAATAAAGTCAAAATATCATTTAAGACAGATGAAGGGTAATTTTTAGAGAATTCAGAGGACCAAGAATTTCTCTAAGACTCTGCCAAAAGTTTATTTGAAGAATTACTTTCTAAAATGTGTAAGACCCTATCAAACCAGGATATAAATGTAGCCCATTAACAGTTACATTTCAGAAAAAAAATTACAGAACATCTCAATAACATATCCTTCTATTATAAATTTCTGTGAAAGATCCTATGATAGTTAAATATTCCAGTGAAACAGTTTGTCTTGCACTATTCATGGCAAAATGTTCCCCATGACAGAAGCTATATGTAAAAACATGGCATAAGATACTGAAAAGTTGTCCTGAAATATTTCAAAAGATTTCAATACTTAATGCTACAGGTATGAGTACACATCACTGGTTGTCTGTTTGTGACTTACCTCACACAAGGCGTCAAACATAAGGAATTCATCCAAACTGTCTTAATCTACAGCACGTTATAGCTAGACATGGTTTTCACTTCAGAGGTTATTTTTCTTCACATGAGGCTGTCTTGTGTTTATTGATTGGGCTAAGCAGGTTGATGAGCAATTTAGCATCCCTGGCTATGCAGGGGTGCCTTTTTCTCCACCTTGTGCTTCATCATCTGCCTGCCTAGGTGACTGCCTCTCTTTATTATGTGGGCTGAGCCTGACTTGAATATTTTACTCTGTCCCTCATTTGCAGCCCAGATCACCTCGGGAGGAAACCTGCTCTTGTAATGGTATATTGCAAGCTAGGGGAAAGCCTGCACATTATGACCCAATTAAATGTCTGTCTGTCAGACACAGGGACAAGCATTGTGGCTTTCTGCACTTTCAATTTAAGAGAACTTGGAAGGAGAGAAAAGTTTATGTTTCAAACTGATTGACTATATGACCAGGCCCAGTCAAAAAAGTTCTCAGCAGTCCTCAATGGTCCCCTCTTCTCATTTCTAAGGCATATTTTTAAAATGCAATATACATCCATCATTGACCCTCAATACATGCCCACACACACACACACACACACATCTAAAGAAAGGCCCCAGCACTTCAGCTCCATTATAGGATTATGGAATGGGAAAAAAGATCATTTGAAAATGTAAAACAAAAAAGACCTTTTGAGAGGAGGTAATAAAATACACTCTTAGAGCTGAAGGTATGAGTAACAGTTTTGACAGAAGAGAAGTCTTTAAAGTTAAAAAAAAGTAAAGAATGAAAAGCATAGCACCCTATTGAATACCAGAACATACATCCCCTGACAGACAGACTCCACTACCTGCAAGGAGAAACACTTTCCCACTACCTTTTTTTCTGACTCCTAGTTTCATCTTGGCTTCCTTTCACCTTCCACTCTGGTTTCCAAAAGTTTGTCTTGGTGAGCACAATGGCTCTCCAGAACCTTGAAGAACCAGTTCTGGGATAAAGATAAGATCTATAAGACCCCAGATCCACCTTGACAAGAATTAGGTACAGTTCTAGTTATGTAACCCCCAACTCTTACCTTTGTTTTCCTTTTATATGAAATGGTAAAGTTTCTATTAGCAGCACAAAGACCAATCTTAAAGCCCTATATCTGTGCTTTCCTAACCCTAGCCCTAACCACTATGGTCTCTTTGATTAGCATTTTTGGACAGGTGGCTGAGCCTGATCTTCTAGAACTCCTGGAGTCAAAGATTTTATCCTAAAACTCTGGTAATCATATTGAGGCAGGAGATTAGGATGTGGCAAACTGGCTGGGGAAGACCTGTCAATTACAAAGTTATGGGTCACATGAGCAGAGCAGTTCCCAAAGCCCTGCATCTGATACTAAAGAATGCTATCTTCAGTTCTTCTGCTGAAAACCTAAGCAGGTTTTTGATAGGCAGCCCAGACCTGACATCAACCTGAGGATTGGGAGATACAAAAGATGGCTGCTATTGAGCTCTTGGCCTCTGTGCTCTCTCTTTCATAGTGATCCACTCTCACTCTGAAGAACATGTTCCTTTTCTCTTCATACCTTTAGTGAATGTAAAACCTGGCTACCTTTTGCACTTGTCTTGACCAATTCTTTGTTCCAGACAAAAAGAACCTTGACACCACCTCTAGAAGGAGACTCTAGCACCCCAATCCTGGTAACAATATCATACTCAAAAATATTCATTCAATAATCTAAGCTTATATATAGCTTTTCGTCAGGGAAATGGTGTACATAAACATCCTGTCCCTAAGACAATTTTATTTTACGTTGTAAACTAACAAATCATCCATGTGATTTTTTTCACAGTGGTTTTTAATTAAGTCCATCAGTATATGTCAAACCGTGCAGTAGTGCTCATTATGTTTGTTTACCTCATCCCTCTCTTCCAAGCTTTTGAACTATCCTAACCTCTGAGATTTTAAAAAAGAAGTTATGTTGCTGGAAATTAGGAAACTTTACCTGGAAGGTGAAGACAGTTCTAACCACCCCATTTTACAAGAAGGTTGGGGCAGTTCTTAATGGAATTTTCAAGAAGTAAAGCTGGACATTAGTTCACAGTGGTAGAGACAGATTTTATTCAGAACTACTATACAGGCACCAAGTGAGTACAGTACAGACTTGAGCTCTGTTCCTCATACCACAGAGACAGCTAAGGTTTGATAAGTGAATAGAGCCCAAGGCTGGAGGATGGAAATTGTTATAATGAGACCTAAATGGCAGGGGATTCTCTAAGATGACCTAAGAAGATTGGTAAAAGCAGGCCAAGAACTTAGATATGAAGGGTGAGGAATGAGTAACTTGATGGGATATCAAAGGTGGGAGGGGCTCAGGAGACTCAAGCAGGAGGATCAACAGGTTTAAAGCTAATTTGAGCAATTTAGCTATACTCTATCTCAAAATTAAAAAGAGTTGGGGGTCTGGCCCGGGGATTTAGCTCAGTGTTTCGCCTCCTGCTGTGCAAGCGCAAGGACCCAAGTTGAATCCCCAGTACCAAAAAAAAGAGTAGGGGAACTAGGGCTGGGAACATAGCCCAGTGTGAAGGCCCTGAGTTCAATGCCCAGTCCTCAAACAAACAAACAAACAGGAACAATTGGAGGCAATTGGAGGATTTTCTCTAAACCGATGAAGAATTTTGGGGCTGGGCAAGCTAAAGACAGAGCACAAAGGCAGGGCATCTTCAAGGAGAGGCTGGCAGTAGTCTGTCTCTATTTTCTTCAAAGGTTTTTATAAGTTTATAATATGTTAGAGACACTCATTATTGTACCTTAGGTCTTCTAATTCAAGGGTCTCTAACCTCTGGGCTACCATGGACCAATAATTGCTCCCTGGACTGCTACA
This sequence comes from Heterocephalus glaber, assembly GCF_000247695.1. The sequence goes on along the minus strand of NW_004624775.1, from coordinate 8,307,197 downwards.
AACTGGGCCACAGAGCAGGAGATGAGCAGTGACTGGGCAAAAAAACTTCATCTGTATTTACAGCTACTTCTTGTCACTTGCATTACAGAATGAGCTCTGCCTTCTATCAGATCAGCCATGGCATTAGGTTCCCATAAGAGCACAAACCTTACTGTGAATTGCAAACGCAATAGATCTAACTTGCATGCTCCTTATGAAAAATCTAATACTTGATCTGAAGTTAAGTTTAAGCCGTGATACAGTTTCTGGAGAGCAGTGGCAAATACATTAGCAGAGAGGTCTGACTGCACAGATACCATAATAAATCAATTATTTACAGACTCATATCAAAACCTTATCAGTGAGTAGCAAGTGACAAGCTGCATCTGAAACCCTTTTAGTGAGCAGTAAGTGACAATTAATCTGTACCTGATGGGAGGCAACTTTATAGTAGCGAGCGAGTGGATGTACTTTGTATAGCTACATATGGTGGTAGAATTTAAGTCAGAATTCAACATTTAGTCTACCCAAGGCCTGCCCATTATTTTATTTACCAATTCTGTCCAGGTCTCTAACCTGCCTAGTGCATTTGTTTCAGTCAAAGTATTAGTAAAAACCACAAGCTGAACCTAGCCAAAATGAATAAGAAGCAAACAGCACTGAAGAGGATCTTTGAAAAAGCATAAAAACCCAATGATAAGACAGTAGAAGACTTGAATAGACTAAGACTGTCAATAAAAAGAAAGCTGAATTTAAAAGTAAATACCCAGAGTCCAGCTTAAATTATGAGTTTATTGCAAAAGACGATTCACATTCTCCAAGCTCTCCTTGTATGTGTGTCAACCAGCTATCCAACAAAGCCATGAAACCTTTAAAATTGCTTCACCACAGGGAGACCAAAAACCCTGCATCAAAACACAAGCCTTTGGAGGTTTTTAAAAGAAAAACAAAATAAACATTAAAAACAGAAGCAATTATTGAAGACTATCCTTAGTGGTTAACCACTTTGCTAAAACTAAGCTGCCTATTAGTACTGGTGAAGAATTGATCTTCCCTGCTGCTAAGAACATTTGTCACAAACATTCAGGAGAGACAGTAGTTTAAAAAGTGGTATGTGTTCCTCTTAAAGCTAGCACCATATCTAGACAAATTGATGAATGTCAGAGAATATTGAGCCAAAAATGTTAGGATTAGGGAGTCACCAAAGTACACAATCCATGTTGCAAAGTCTACTAATGTTGAAAACAAGGCAATAATGCTCAACTATATATTTTCAGGAGAATATGCATAACAATATGTTTTATGTACTTTTGTCATTAATACCACAGGTACAGAAATATTCAAGCATTTTTATAATTATGTGTTGGGGAAACTGAATTGGTCATTTTGTGTCAGTATATGCATGAATGGGGTGATTACCATGACTGGGTGTCTTCTAGTTTCACTACTCAGTTCAAAGAGGTCAATTCTTAATATGAGTTCATTCTAGCCTTACAACATCACCTGAACTTAACAACATTTTGCAACATGTCATTAAAATTATCAACTACATTATAGTATATGCCTTTGACTCATTTCTGTTCATGCAGCTGTAGGAGTTGGACATAGAACACACATCTTTTCTTATATGATACTCTACGTAGAAGACCCAAAAAACTGGCAAAATACTCCTGGACCTAATTGACAGGTTCAGTAGAGTAGCTGGACACAAGGTGAACCCTCAAAAATCAATAGCCTTTTCATACACAAATAACAGACTCTCTGAGAGAAATTAGGGAAACACTCCCTTTCACAATAGCATTCAAAAAATGAAATATCTAAGAATCAATCTAATGAAGGAAGCAAAAGACCTCTACATTGAGAACTACAGCACTCTAAAAAAAGAGATCGAAGAGGATTATAAGAAAATGGAAAGACATCCCTTGTTCCTGGGTATGAAGAACCAATATAGCCAAAATGGCCATACTTCCAAAAGGGCTATACAGATTCAATGCAATCCTGATTGAAATTCCAACAGTATATTTCACAGAACTGGAGAAAACAAGCCAAAAATTCATTTGGAGCCAGAAGAGACCTAGAATAGCAAAAGCAATTCTAGGCAACACAGACATGGCAGGGGGTATCACATACCCCAACCTGAAGCTATACTACAAAGCCACTGTGATAAAAACAGCATGGTACTGGCAAAAAAACCCAAAACAGACTGGAGGACCACTAGAACTGATTAGAAGATGCAGAAACAACTCCAGACACACTCAGCCACCTCATCTTCGACAAAGGAGCCACACACCCCCACTGGAGGAAAGATAGCGTCTTTAATAAATGATGTTGGAAAACCTGGATTTCAACCTGTCAGAGATTAAAACTAGACCCATATCTATCACCATGCACTAAACTAAGATCAAAGTGGATTAAAGATCTAAACATTAAAACAGAAACACTAAACTTGCTGGAAGATAAGTTAGGTAGAACTGCTGAAGACAGTGGCATAGGAAAAGATTTTATGAACAAAACTTCAGTTGCTCGTGAACTACCACAAAGAATCAACAAGTGAGATCCCTTCTTATTAAAAAGCTTCTGCACTGCAAGAGAAACCACCAGCAATGTGAAGAGGTAACCCACAATGTGGGAAAAAAATTTCACCAGCTCTTCCTCAAAGTTCTACTATCCAGATTATATAAAGAACTTAAACAAATCAGACCTCCCAAATTTAAAGACCCAATCCAAAAATGGGCATCTGAAATGGAGAGACATTTCTCAGACAGAGAAAAGCAGCAAATAAACATATGAAAAAATGTTCAGCATCATTGGTCATTCCATAGATGCAGATGAAAACAATGTTGAGAGTCCACCTCACCCCAGAAAGAATGGCTACTATCAAGAAATCAACCAATAACAAATGCTGGTGGGTTGTGGAGAGAAAGGAACCCTTCTCCATTGTTGGTGGGAGTGCAGACTGGTGCAACTACTGTGGAAATCAATATGGAGATAACCTCAAACAACTAGGATTAGAAGTCCCATTTGACACAGCTATTCCTCTGCTGGGTATCTTCCCAAAAGAATTAAAAGAATCATACCACAGTAATGATATATGCTCAGCCATGTTTATAGCAGCACAGTTTGTAATAGCTAAAGCTTGGAAACAACTCAATTGCCCATGAACTGGAGACTAGATAAAGAAGATGTGTGGTTTTTTTAAATGGAGTATTATTCAGCCATCAAGAAGAAGAAACTAAAGATATTTATAGCTAAGTGGATGCACATTGAGGCCATACTCTTAAGTGAAATAAATAGCACAGACATGTGGAAATAAAGAATCATTTCTCTGGTGTGAAAATCTAAGGGTAAATAAGGATCAAAATATACTTGATATTGTGAAATAGGAAGAAAAGGTCTAAAGAAGTAGGAGAATTGGGAGGGGTAGGGAAAAGGATAGAAGGGAAAAGAAAAAATATGAGAAAAGGAAAAAAACAGAAACAAAGGCTTTGTAAATAGGAAAGGGTGGAGGGGTGAAGGGAGGGCAAAGGAATAGGGAAAAAAATACAAACCAAGATACATCATGTAAAGGTACAAGATCCCAATGATGAATGCGACTGTATTATATACCTAAAATGTACCAGTAAAGTTAATGGAAAAAAATATAAATAAATAAATTAATAAATTAATTAATTAAAGGATTGTACCAATAAAACTTCAAACTTTTTGAGCAATTCAGTATTTTTGTCATCTTTTTGGGTTATAATTTAAAATACTAATTTAGCAAATACAAACATTTATCACAGATTTATTTCATTTGCATTTCTTTAATTACTTTTGATGATTCAGTCTTCCATTTTATCTTGGGTAAATTTTCTGTAGCCTTTTCAAATGGTTTAGCTATGTATTTTATTAAATTCTAGAGCAATTAGCTGCAAACATGACCTCAGGCAACAATGACCTGGGTTTTGTAGGACCATCATAGTGGTGGAATGACAGTATGGACCTGGAAATTCCCAGACAGATTTCAATCTCATTTTGATTGATAATTTATGTATTCTGAAGTACTCTAACCCTCTCACATAATCATTTACATATTTTACAAAAATAGACTAATTTAATTTTAAATTGAGGTAAATGACCAAAATGCAAAAAAAAAGAAAAAGAAAACAAGAAATAAAAACATAGTAACAGTATTGCATGCCTTTTTGTTAATATTTTATTATTTGGTTAATGTATTTGTATACATTATAAATTATCTCTTGTTAATATGTACAAATATCTATTATTCTAGTGCATTTTAAAATTTGACCTCTGGTAATTAATAATGTGTCTTCATTATCCATATATTTAATATATGGAGATTTTAGGCATTTTATTTACTTTTGTCTAAGTCCTACTGAATCACAAAAACAACCAGTTCTGTTTTCTGAAGATTCAGGTAAATGAGCAAAACTTGGAACTACATAATTTTGGGGATGTTATAATATTTTTATATAGTGAAAAGGAGATGCTTTTTAGGAAAAAAATCTTTTGCTATTTTTTTCTGACTTAAATTTAAATGATAACTCATTTATTTGAGAATATTCCCGTGGTTAGGAATGTGGTAGAATTGTGTCTCCTGTATTCTGAATGATGCCTTTCCAAGTCACATGGGACTCTGTCCTTCCCTAGACTCTGTTTGTCCTGTGCTGTCTCTGTGACTTCCCTCATAATGACATACCCACCCACCCAGGTACCATCCTATCTCGCTGATAAGGGTTTTCTGTGTAGTGGAGTGAAAAGCCTTTGTCAAATACAGATAGATTACATTTATTTTGTTTCTCTGTCTAAGTGTGCTGTCACTCCATTAGAGAAAGAAATTAAATTGACTCGGCACAGTTGGTTCCTCACTAAGTTAAAAACTTGATTGTGCTCTACTCCCTTGTCCTCTTCTAGGTGATTGTAAATTGATTAGTGGAGAGTTTGTTCCAATACCTTTCCATCTATTAAAATTTTAAGGTGACCAATTAATGATTATGAAGATAAAGCTTGTCTTTGAATTACAGAAAGAAATAAAATCATCAATCCTTTCTATGATTTCAAGGACTCTCTGTGACTTCTATTGGTTATCACAAACATTGCTGATTACTGAGGAGCCTGCTATTAGGGCTACTGGCCCAGGTCTCCTTCTCCTTACAAAACTCTCTCATCACTTCCATGTGACAGTTATCATAACCCAGTAAGTGCCCCTAGATCCTCTAGATTTCCTTGTCTTTGCTGTATCTATTGGCATTCTTAAGTAAAGGGGAACCATTTATTTAAAACAAAAAAGAAGGTGTGCTTTGGAGAATAAGATTCCAAGCTGAAATTACTTAATGCCCTTACCCAATATTCTCATGCTACAAAAGCAAGCCTTTTTGTCGAGGGCTACACATCTTCGTAGATACCTGTTCAGTTGACTAAGATTCTAACCACCAAATAATCATTCACACATGGTAAGAAAAATAATGCTTTGAAGGTTTTATCTGAGCAGTGGTGAGGAATGACGGCATGGATTCAATTGCATGTTAATATAGTCTAAAGTAAACAGAATTTGCAATACATTAAGCCAGATGTTCTTGATAAGAAAGTCCTTCTTGGGTTTTTGTTTTTTTTTTTTATTGTACCGGGGATCAAACTAGGGACCTTGCGCTTGCGAGGCAGGTGCCAGAACCACTGAGCTAAATCCCAGGCCCCCTTCTTGGATTTTTAAATAGGGATCCCTGGGAAACAGCATTCATTCTTTCAGGTTTCTGCCATCCAGTGATGGCAGCAACATAAGTTCACAAAATGGTACCCTTACATCCTGAAAGAAGCAAATAAACTAGAAAAGCAAATGTCATACTTCTGAGCTCACAGGAGCAGCAGGGGCCTCCTGACATCCCCCACAGTCAGCACTAGCTGCACTGCTACTAGTCAGTTTCCACAGCAGTGTGTTCTTAGACTGTCTGATATTAAAAATGTCTGTCTGTGCTGGGTTAAAATCCATGAACATTAAGAAAAAAACAGGAAGCTGAAAATAAAAGCATGCTTTTTTCATCACAAAGAAAAATAATTTATCAGCTCTGTATCAAATGTATAAGACTGTCACTGAAGTTTAGAGGACTTAACTCAGCAAAGTCCTCTCCCAGGTGACAAAATTGTATGCAATTGGCTTCACTTGGAATAGTTGGTTCTATTTTCACAAAACCTGAATTATGAGGCAAATATGGGTAGGATGTCACTACCATTAGTTTTTTTTAAGAAAACCCAAAGGAAACATAAATAAATCACCAATTGGGCATCATGAAATGTCCCTCAGTTCTTTCTGTCAATTTGTTTGGAACTTTTTTTTAATGTACCAAAAATTATCCTTTGCTGCTGTGTTTAAATTATCTTGTATTGTGTTTATTCTGGCTTCATTTAATCTCTCCTTTATCACAATCTGCCTGCTTATTTGACAGGAATGGCAATGCAGACTCTTCTTTCCATCTTGAGAAAAGATAAAAAGCCTTGATTTGAGGTGCTCCATAGGGAAGAGCAAAGTCAAGGGAAATGTGTCCCTCTGCCAGGCCCTCACCTGAGGACAGCACATTTACCTGGGCAGCTCACAGAGCCCGCTCATTTCTACATGTGCAAAGCCATATCAGCAGTTGACTTGAAATCTTAGCTTATTTAATCATTTAGTAAATATTTATTCAAACTAAGTATGGCACCATAGGCCTGTAACCTTAGCATTCTGGGAGGCTGAGGCAGGCAGACTGCAAATTTAAGCGTGGTCTAGGGAGTTTAGCTACTTAGAGAGTAAGAACATGTCTTAGAAAAAAAAAAAAAGACTGTAATCCAGCTCAGTACAAAGGTGCTGGGTTCAAACCATAAATAAAAAATAAATAAGTAAATGTATTTTCCCATATGGCAGGCAGTGTTCTAGGCATGAAACAAAGCAGACAAAAACATGTGCCAATGAAAACTATTTTTGGGTTAAGGTAGAGAGTAAATAAGCAAAAATTAGATAAACTGAACAAAAATCAGAGTGAGAGATATGAAGTCAAGCAATAAAACAAATGAACAAACTAACTCTATGGACTTCAAAAAAACTGATGTGACTAGGAATAAATAGGGATTAAAAACTAAAAACTAATTTATATTGTGTGGTCAGAACTCCTTTATAAGGATGTCATATTTAACATTAAATAACACTGAAGTTTGTGAAAGGTGGAATTATCAAGTCATATATGTTTTAACTTGAAATCAGGTTTGCATTTTGCAAATTTTCTCTCCCAGTTGGTCACTTAACTTCTCCTATTGTTAACTGTGAATTTAAAAGACCTGAGGTTTTTAAATTTGCCAAACCTTATTTTGTACCTAGAACATTGACTACTATATAAAAAAACACTCTCAATACATATTTATTATGTGACTATATAAGCAGTTATTTAAAATCAACTCCTGACATTGATTTCCTCTGTTAATAACATTTTTCAGATCCAAAGTAGACTTTAGGCTGTGTTCCATTGTATTACCAAAACCAATGTTATAAAATTTTTCTTTTATGGATTCTTTATAAGTTTTAAAGAGTTCTAGCATTTAGTTCTAAGTCATTTTGTGATTTTTTTAACATCATAAAAAGTATGTGGTAAATTCATAATTTTTGTGTATAAATGCCCAATTGTTGCAAACCATTTCTTGAGAAGCATATCACTTCTTATTCAAATCACCTTTTCATCCTTGTTCTAAATCAAATATTTATGTAAATATACAGATATGGCAATTTTGTACAGCTGATCTTTGTATCACTCTGCTTTGGCCAATATGATAGCTCACTTTCTTATTGACTATGATTACACAGTGAGTCTTGAAATATGATAATGAATGCTCTAGAAATTTTTACTTATTTTGAAAATTCTTGTGATTATTTTAATTTATTTTTCTAAGTTATATTTTAAAATTAGCTTATTTTGATTGATTTTGACTGGAATCAAAAGATAAATCTGGGGAAGGTTAACATCCTATCATGTTAAATTTTCCAGTCCATAACTTGACACATCTTTTGATTTATGTAGACTATTTTCAATATGTAGATCTTGTAAAACTTTTGTGAATTTATTACCTAAGTTTTAGGGAGTTTTGTACTATCGTGAATAGATTTTATTTTAAGTTTTATTTCCAATTGTTCATTGTTTGTACATAGAAAAATATGTAGATTTTTGTATATCAGCCTTATATCCCATGATTGATAAACTCACTGGTTCTGTAAGCTTCTTGTATAAATTGTTGTCCATAATTAATTATGTTGCTTAAAATATAAACAACAGTAATAATAGAGTGATGAAAGTGGGCTCTTGACACTTCTGGTGATGTATTTGTGATGTGTTTTTCATTTTTATTTAACCAAAAATATTTTTTAATCTCCTCTTTAGTCTTCCTCTGTGATTAATGATTTATAATTATATAGTTAAATTTTCAAATATTTATGAACTTCTCAATTATCTTTATGTTTAATTTCTTTTCATTTGAGAAAATACTTTGTATGTTTTTAATCATTTTAAATTTGTTATGTCTTATTTTGTGGCTCAGAGTCTCATCTAACTTGGTGAATATTCTGTTTCCTTGAAAATAATATCCATTCTGGCATTTGGAGTTATTTTCTAAATGTCAATTGTATCATGTTGATAGATATTTTTTAGATTTCCTGAATCCTTGCTGATTTTTTATCAACCTGAGGAGTGTTGGAACTTTTAAGTAAAACTGGATTTTCTACTATCAATTTTACTAGTATTTTAAAGTTGTATTTTCAAATATACACATACTTAGATTTGATTCTGAGGAATTGATATCTTTAACATAAATTAATGCTTTTCCTTATGTCTGTTGACATTCATTGTTATGAAGTCTAGTATATATTCTTTATAAATAAATATTATATATATCTTTTATAAATATTTTATCTCTTCATATTTATTTACATATATATTACCATTATGTCTCTATGTATTTAAAGTGAGTTTCTTATAGATAGTAGTATATAGTTAAATCTTGCTTTCTTTTTATGAACTCTAAAAATTCTGTCCTTTGATGTATTGAAACCATTTATATCTGATGTGATTACTGATATATTTTAATTAAAAATAATTCTACTAGTTGCCGTCTATTTATCTTTTTCATGTTTCTAACATTTTTCTGTCTACTCTTTTATTAGTAATTTCTTTATGAATCAATTTTCTATTAGCTACAGGTTCATTGTTCATACTGCTTTTTAAACACCTAACAAATGTCTTATGTCTTACAGACTTAGTCAGGCCTTAGTTTCTGTTGTTCTAATGTATGGAACTATTTGATCTTCCTCCTTCCAACCTCTCATCATTCTTTCACCTTTTATCCAGCCACAGTGTCACAATCTATATTCTGGGAGCAACAGAGTTTAACTTCCTTCCCTCAATAGCCCAAAATTTTTGTTCTGTAGAAAAGAACGATCCAAGTGGTGATTTTTTTCCTTGTTCTTAGAAATAACTCCACCTGTCCTCCAGGTCTGCTCTACTCCTGGACTTCTCAAGACCCTTCTACCTTTTGCCTAAGGCACTTAGATTACTAGAGGATTATATTGTTCTAGAGAGATGAGAGCTTTGATTTGGCATGATAGTTAATCTCGATTGTCAAGTTGATTGGGTTGAGAGATGCCAAAGCAATTAGTATGCACACTTCTTGGTGTGTCTGAGTTGTTAATGAAGGCACCACCAACCTCCGGGACTATATCTGATAGCTGGCACTTTTCTCTCTAGTGCTCTTCTCCTGTTCTCTTTTTCCAAGATACCACAAATTGAACATCTTTCTCTGCCATGCTCTTCTGTAATGATGTTTCTGCCTTGGAGCCACACAACCATGGACTGAAACCATAAGCCAAAAGCATCAGATATTTTATCGCAACAATAAGAAAATTGACAGGTAGAGCAGGTAATAAACTCAACCTACCTCCACCAGCCATTAGATTCTAATATCACATTTTTCTTAATTATTTTTCTTTCTTGAAAGTTACCTGGAGTCTCTTCCTCCCATAATATTTCTAGGTAAGCCAGTGCTCCGTTATTTCTCCATAGAAGGAAGAATGTGTTTTTTTATTACAGGGTTCTTTTTTGGGGTACCAGGGATCGAACTCGGCACCTTGCGCTTGCGAGGCAGGCATCAGAACCACTGAGCTAAATCCCTGGCCCTATTACAGGATTCTTGATTTCGCCGGGAGAACAACTTTTTTATCTATGCAAAAAAGTTATGCTTTTGTGATTTATGTGGCTTTTTATTATTGCAATGAGAGAATAATATTCTTACTAGTATTTTATTTCATCTTTTATTGGTATATGTTTGCAGTAAATGATGATTACATTTATCATGTACATGTACATAATACATCCTAATTTTTTGTCCCCTTTCCCTTCCATCCCTACCTGCTCTCTTCAACTCTTGTGCCCCTTCCTGTTTATAAAAGCACTAATCTACTTTTTTATTCTCCTTTCTGTGTTTTTTCTTTTCCTTTCCTCCTCCCACTATATCTCTTGTTCTTCCCATTTAAAAAAATCTCCATACTCCTATTATCTAGCCTTTATTTTGCTCTTTATTTATATTTTGGATTTCTTGTATAAGAGAACCTATGCAATATGTAAAATTGTGTCTAATTTATTCCATTTATGGTCTTCAGGTATAACCATTTACCTACAAATGCCTCAACTTCATCTTTCCTTATGGCAGAGTGGTAGTCTTTGTGTAAAAATCCCACTTTCATTATCCATTTATCTGCTGGGGGAGTATAAACTGTTTCTGAGATTTAGCTATTATAAATTGTGCAGCTAAACATGCATAATCATGTATCACCATAATATATTGACTTTAACACTTTCAGAAAGATTCCTAAAAGAGGAATAACTCAATTGAATGGAATTTCTATTTTTAGGATTTTGAGGTGTCTGCATAATAAACTCCTTATAGCATTTTAGAAATAAATAGAAGCACAACTCTCAGTTCCCTTTTTGAGAATCTGTTTTTTTGTATAAATTCTATATGTTTATTTATAATATGCATCTTTTCTTTTTAAGTCTTTGAGCACACATAATTTTTATCCCTCATTCAATACTGGTTATTTAGGGATCTGCTTCTAATTTAATTAGAATAATTAGTAATTTAATAAAAGATCTTTGCATTGTAATGAGAGTGTAAGATTGATGAAAATGTTAAAGGGTAATTTGGATTTAGATTTAATAGGACATGCTACCAAAATTAATGTTAAAGGTGAGACAAATAGTTGTTCAGGAGGTCTACTGGACCCTACTTGTTTTAGTAATGAGTTCAATATGACTCATATTCTAACTCTGGGAATGCTTGGGGCAAATAGCCAAGTGATAGTGGTGGGAGGGATAAATTTTAAACAGTCACAAATTTCAAGTAACATTGGACCTATTAATGCATAGCTTATAAGATATGGACCAATGTATAAATTGGTATCATCAGTTCATATAAGTGATAGCTAAAGCCTTACAGTGACACATCTACATGGAGGACAGAGATTATAGGGGTAGAATAGACCTCAAAGCATTATACTATTTAGAAGCAGAAGAGAGAGTGCCAGCAAAGAAGATGAGAGAAAGAAATAAGGGTTGAGAAAGCTTAAGGAAAGATGAAATTTTCATCTTTAGGGAGGAACTTTGTGAGAAGTGGAATAAATGAGAAAAAACATGGTTACCTCATTTGTGAACACAGTGGTCACCGACTAATGCAGATCCAATGACTTGCTGAGGTTAATGCCCTCTCAGTAATGGACTGAAAAAAGCAAAGGATATTACAAAAAGGCTTTTGTGACCACAAAAAAGTCCCTCCACATGTGTTACTCTGAAGGAATACATAAGAAAACATGGAAGATTAGATGAGCTTTGAAAATCTTTAGTTTATTTACTTATCTGCTACAACTCAAAGCTAAAATTTGAGTCTAATAATTTCTTAGCACCTTTATCACCCCCCCAAAGAAGTCTTAAATATTGACTCCAAAAATGAGGATTTAATTGAAGTAAAGAAACACAGCATTTAATTAATATATGCACATTTTAATAATGGCAAAATGATAAACAAGTTAATATAATCATATCACTCATAAAAATCAGTGGTCATTAATTCTTGATCATTATATTTTCACGTACAGTTTCCTCCTTAACTTGGTATCTTCTAATCTGTTTGGGTTACCTTAACAATATACCATAAACACTGATTTATAATAGCAGAAATGTATTTCTCACATTTCTGGAGCTCCAAGATCAAGATGGTGACACATTCAGTGTCTGGGGAGAGCTTCCTGGTTTCAGCTGTCTTCTTGCTGTGCCTTAACATGATTATACAGTAGAATGAGCTCCCTTGGCAGTCTCATAAGGCCATTGGTTCCATTAATCTAATCACCTCAATTTGAAGTACTTCAATTGCAGCCTATGACTGCTCCTTGCCTTTAAAGTTTTTCCCTCTTGCTATTTGATCACATTCTTCTTTCTTCTCTTCAGGATAATATTGATAATTACATGAAGAAAGCCAATAATTCCCTTGTTTTATGCACATATATTATGTCAAAGGTTTTGTGAATCTCATCTTCTTTATTCTTAGGGCAATAAAACTTATTAACAATCCATCTGTTTTCATACAAAATAGTCAGAGTAAGAAAAATTACAAAACAGGGCTGGTATCAAAGCTTAGCTCTATCTCTGAAATAGCTGACTTTCTTGCATATACTTCTCCACATGTTAGACATTTCCTGGCATTTCTCTAATCTTCTTTAGTAACAAAACTGCTATTGTTTTTTGCTATATTATATTCACTTTTCTAAAACTCAGTAGAACATTTTCTCCACCTTATCAGGAAATATATTCTTCTTTTTATAATTTATTTATCACTTAATAAAACATCATAGATAGACCAAAGATCCTTTATCAACCAATAATAAATTTGGATAATTGTGGCACTTGCTGGCTTGTGACATTGTCCAAATTAGTGAACCTGACTTACCAGGTTTCTTTCTGTAATATGAAGTTTATATGACTGAATTGTTTCATATGGGAAGAGAATAAAATAAAATAATATGTCACTGAGGTAGTATAGTCCCTGGTACACAGCACATGTTTACTATACATTGATTTATTTATTCCTCCTGAGATCTGTTATTTTATATTTTTATTTGCTCAATTGCTTTGAGCTCTGTCACTGCCACAGTGTTTCCCAGTGTATTTTTGTTAATATTTAATTCCATTTTGGGTGCCCATTTTTACTCATTCTTCAATATCACTCTTTCTCGTTAACTTTGGGTCTTCTGATTCTATGTTATTCCAACAATAGCCTTAGAATATAGTCCCTAATTTCATCCATAGCTGCAGATCAGGCTGACTCAATGAAATATCCCTACCTCATTCCCACTATTGCATCACAATAGTCTCTTCAAACACTTGTGACAACTCTTCTTCTTTTAAAAAAATAATTTGAGGATAATAATATATTTTATTTCTTCTAATCTTAAATATACATTTATATTCATCAAGACTCTATTTCATATCTACAATTTATACCATGAAACCATGGGAGTCAGACAACTGAAAGTTTAGAATTTTTGATTTTTAAAGCAATGATAGAATGACCAAAAGAGTTCCCATATATTGCCACAAAAGGGTCTGGAGATGTAACATAAAACCATGCATGGTGACATGTCTGCAGGGACTTATGCAGATATTTGCACTCAGTGAGGACACAGAAGCATTCCTAAATAACCTCATGTCAGTTGTCTCAGTACATTAGTTCCCCCATGTGTCATGATTACATTGCCAGTTGTCAAGGATGATACATTCGGGAATTAGAGATAAGGGATCATGGGCCTGTAGCAACATATATTTATCAATACTAATACTATATAATTAGATTGTCATCTACATTTACCTAAGAGGAAAACACACACACACACACACAGAGAGAGAGAGAGAGAGAGAGAGAGAGAGAGAGAG
>NW_004624775.1:8229878-8269611 GCF_000247695.1 Heterocephalus glaber | reverse complement strand
TTATATTTCCTCCAGAGTTAGTTTCATTAATTTGTCTTCCAAGGTACTTCTTAGAAGTTGTCAAATTTATTTCAAGAAAGATTTTTGTAATATGCTTTCTATATCCTTTTAAATTCTGTAAAATCTGTGGTAATGTCCCGTAGATCTTAATATTGTAATATAAAAAATGTATAACTGATATTGTGTAACAGGAAGAAAAGGTCTAAAAGAGCTGGGGTATTGGGAGTGGTAGGGGAAAGGAAAAAAGGGAAAGGAAAAAATATGAGGAGAGGAAAAAAATAGAAACAAGGTCTTTGCTAATAGGGAAGGGAGAGCAAGGGAAGGGGGAAAAAAAAGAATCAAGAGACTCATGTAATGGTACAAGATCCCAATGATGAATGTAACTGTATTTCATACTGAAAATGTACTAATAAACTTAATGGGAAAAAAAATCAACACTAAGCAAATTTATATTTGATTTTAGATTTTGTCTAATCAATCCTGTGTCTTTGTTTCCTCATGTTCTTTTGATTTGCATATTTATTTTTCCTATGAAGATGCCATACTTTCCTAGGTTTTTTTTAATACTGTGCAATGTTTTTGTTGACATCGGTGCTGTTGGATATTATAAGTTAGTAATTCTGGAAGTCAGATTTGCCCTATTCCCTAGAGCTTTCTGTTTCTCATTGTAAATCCTCTGTTAATTTAGTGATTTATCCAATCTACTTTTGCTAAGTTTGAAATTCTTGTCATGTGTGGTCACTGAAATCTTTATGCCTTTAGCTTGTGTTCATCTAGCATTTGACAGACATTTCTTTGAATGTCAAGAGCTAAAAGACAAACAAATGTTTAATTCCAAACAAAATGTTCCATAGGTCTCCCAGTCTTACAGATTGGCATTTTGCTGGCACTCTCCTTTTTATGTTAGCCAGGCTGCCAACAACCCCAGATTATTTATATCCATCATCCAGTTGATACAAGCAAGCAGTATTTCCTGAAACTTTATTGGTCCATTTACCTAGGCATTGTCCTTTGTGTATAAACTGTATGACGTTCCTTAGTATAAAACCAAACAAACAAAATATACACAACAAGGAGAGTGTTTTATTAAAGGATTTACATCTTTTAATAACTTAGTGCTTAAAAGTAGAAATTTGATCATGATTATAACTAAGTCACGGACACAAAGATGTAAGAAAAGATTTTCCTAGCTACAAAACAATATTCTGATTGTAGTAGCAAACAGGAACAGCAACAGCACTAGCTTTCAGAGTCTATACCTCCATCAGTAATGATAATTCCATGGACTTCAGCAGCCACAGCAGGGAACTGTCTACAGCAGTGTCAATAACATCATGTATGTCTATATTAGCAATAGAGATGACAGAGGTCAAGTTGTCAAGAGTCACCTATGCTTGAAGGTATTTGTGGCTGTTGTGGGACTATGGCTTAGTAAAGGGAATCTAGAGTAGGATTGTCTGAGCTAACCAGAGCCTTCCATTAAGGAGCAACAGTCATGGCTGAACAATAATTTCAGAGATGCAAAGGAATGAAGTGAAAGCAGAATACAGATTATGTGTATATACTTTATTGAGTCTGGTACCATAGAGAACAGGGGACCAGGATTAAAGTGCTGCTGTGGAGCATGGTTCCATGTCTGCAAGTGATTCGGTGATTCATTGGCAAGGAAGACTGGCCTGTGATCTACAAAAGATGGGAAACCTTCATGGCAGGTCAACGATAGCATCTTTTAGCCAGATTTCTTGTAAATACTGATGTCATTGGTGGAGATTACCTTTTTAAAAATTTATAAAATTATATTTGCAAAATTGTTTTTCTGGTCTGACACTGTCATACATATAAGTGTGATTGAAATATATACACTGAGTTCTTAAAATTTTAAAAATTACATTAAAAGGCAAATTTCTATTTATCCCCCTCAAAAATACTTCTGAACACACTTTGCCCATCATTCTTGACACTTTCTGAAGCAGTTTTAGAAGTCCTCTTTTGAGAGATCTTTTGAGACTCTCTATAAGGTGTGATCAGAAACAATGAATCCTGCTCCCCAGTGAAGAAAAGCAAGCTTGTAAAACATTATGATGTGTCCTCATCTTCCTCATTCACCAGATTCGGCACCATGCCACTTCTGGCTCTTCCCTAAAGTCAAAATGACCATGAAAGGTAAGTATTTTGAATCAATTAAGGACACTAAGGCAGCTATAACAGATCAATTAAAGACATGAAAAGGAGCTTACAGAACTACTTTAGAAAGTGGCCAAGAACTATGGGATAAGTGTATTAAAAGCAGTGAGGGGGAGAATTTCAAAAAGGATTAATAGAAATGTGTCTTTTATTGTAATAATTCTTTTAAAAATTAAAACATTCACTGTATTTTTCATCACACCTTGTATTAGTTACTTTTCTGTTGTTGCTGAGACAGAATACCCTACATCCAAAGTTAAAGGGGAAAAGGTTTATTTACCTCGTGATTTATAGAGGTTTCAGTCCATATTGACTGACTCCAAGGCAGGGTAGCACATGGCAGAGGGGGAGCAGTTCATGGCAGTGGATGACAACAAAAGCAAAAAGGGACCTTAACAATGTCTCTCTGCCCCTTTTATCTTGTCCAGACTACTGGGATTAGAGCTGGGACAACCAATTAGTGGACTGATTTAGTAGTCACACACCCTTCATCCCAGCATTACACACTCTAGATTCAAACACCTCTGAAAAAGCCCAATCTAAGACTACATGAGGCTTTGTGGGGACATTTAGACCCAAACCATAACACACCTCATAGATGTGACTTTGCTAATGACATTCCCCATTCAGGTTCTTAAATGCTTCATTTAAAAACATAGAGCAGTCATAATAAGTTGCCTTTTTAAAATCTCGAATACTCATTTTGTTTTAGAGAAGACCTCATTTGAGTGTTTGTTCCTCATTAATGCCCTTTGTTAATTAATATAAATATGGATGAAGAAAAGTTTCTAGATTCCAACTCTTTTTAATGTAGTAAGACAAGTGAACAAGAGCTGCTACAGAGAGGTAGATCTGTGATTTATCTCAACAAAAAAATCCTCTTGCTTCAATTTATCACATGCCTCAGAGAGTAGCTTCTAATGTTATTTGTCTCCGGACAACATCTCACAATCATTCCAGTTAGTTTTTGCCCAGCGGGCAGTGAAATGACAGTAGCTTTGAGCAGTGAGTTCTGATAATTCCAGCTCCATTGACACTTGAAGACATTAGAAAGAGAAACACTTAAAAATTAAAGTAGAACAGGAAATATGCCTCATGAATTTTGTAATACATAGTAAATATTCAAGCCATTTCATTTCTTTCTTATCACCCTGCCCAATTACTAGAACAGACAGAAGGAGGAAAAATTAATTGAATGGAAATTTAAAACAAATGAAATGTTTTTAAAAACTTCACTGAAGTAGCAAAAATGGATATGTTAACTTCACAGCAATAAAAGGCCACTGAGAAAAATGATGGTTTTTGTGCAATCACATTTTTAGGTTGTGGGATCTATAGCTTTTATTTCTAACTTTTGATCTACAAACAGCAACATGTACAGTCCAGACTCTACTGAGATCAGAATAAATCCATACCTTTCTCTGTGGACAAGGTAGGTAAAACTTTAGTTACATACCTATTACAGTATTTCAAACCATTTAATTCTTGCCAGCAGCTTCTTTATATAAAAAATAAGCCAAAGGTATAAAAACCATAATACAAACCAAGCCATCATCCCATGATGGTAGAAAGATGCTTTTGCCAAATGAACCCCATGTGGCTGAAATTTAGAAAAGGTTTACAGTAAATGTGTAAAATTTCTATTTACACTCTAGTGGCAAAACGTACCCAGGGACAATTTGTGGTATTAGTAAAACCTACAGGTTTGAAATGCAGAAATCTAATGCTGAATGGATCTGATTGAATACTACAAAGTATTTAAGAAAACATTTAGAGTATTGCAAATAAGTTTACTTCCCACCAAAATTCAGTTCCATATTTAGTAGCTAACACTAAAAGAGAGCCCAAACTGTGTTAGGCACTTTTCTAAGCCATTTGAATTTAATAAATATTAGCCATGCCTCTATGAGGAACTGTTATTCCAAACTACTTATGTGTAAGACACTATAGACTCAGAGAGTTTAATAATTTTCTCCAGATCATACTATAGTAAATTCTGAATTCAAGCTCAGCTATGTGTTTTGGCATTTTAACAATCATGAAATATTGTCTGACTAAAAATTATGTTTAACACCTTCTGACAAGTGCTACAGGATGTAAGTAAATCACTGAATACCTCCGTCCCCAAAAGATGTTAGGGGTGTTTCCGAACATGTAAATCTGGCATCCTGATCTATCTGTTATGTGCCTATCTATATCTATCTTATCTGTATCTCTCTTGTGTCTATCATTCAGCTAGCTATCAGTGGATCTGTATATGTGTATTTATATATGTACACGTAAAATGATATATATAATTCTATTTATGTATCTAAAGGATATATACAACAATACAACAATTGATGTAGATCCAGACTGATACAGGTGTGTGGCCATAAAAAACAACATCTATTGTAAGACAGAAGCCTGTGCCACCCTTTGGAAAGCATGCTACAGAGCACACACTCTGGGCACCACTGGGTTTTGATCCTGGCTTGCCTACTTAACACATAAGTGACTTTCAATGATTCAGTTAACCTCTCTGTTTAGTTTCCTCCTCTTTACAATGTGGATAATCATAACTATCACCCATAACTCATAGAGCTGCTATAAGAGGTGGATGACTTAATTAAGCAGAGCCTTTCAGAGGTTGCTTGGTTGACTGTTTTATAGTCCTTCCTGCAATCATGGATCAAAAGGGAAGGGAGAAGATGGAACTAGAAGGGCCTCACATGAGAAGGGCAGTTGCTACTAAGATTCCAGGGGTGGATTAGGTTTGGATAATTGGTAAGTCATGAAATTTTTTACAGAAATGATTGAGTACAACATGACAGTGGAACAGAGTGATGGCTCTCCCTGACTGGAACAAGTTGTTCTGTATATGCAAGAGGAAAGTTTATATGATGTGGATGAAACTTCTTCCCAAATCTCATGTTAAAATTTCTCTAATTGCCCCTGGAAACACAGACTCCTTGTGTAAGTCAATGTTCCAGTGGTTGGGACAAAATACCTGACAGATACAATTTAAAAGAGAAAAGATTTATTTTAGCTCCTATTTTCAGAGGTTTCCATTCACAATCAGCTGGCTCCAAGGCAGAAACATCACGGCAGAAGAGAATGACACAGGAAAGCTACTCACCTCATGGTAGCTGAAACCAGAGAGAGAGCAAGAAGGACAAAGAGAGGAAAGGTGTGGGGAGAAAAACAGGCTCTTCCAGGTCATGCCCCCAGTGACCCACCTCCTGCAGCCTAGCACCCCTGCCTAATAGCACATGCATCAATGGATCAATCCACTAATGAGTATAGCATCCCTATGATTCAATCAACTTTCAAAAGTCCTGCCTCCAAACACAGGTGCACTGGGAACACATTTTAGACCAAACTATAGTACTTCTCCTAGGCATTTTGTGTTTTAATTACAATTTTGGTGAAACACAAACTAGCCATTGGAAGGATTCTGAAGTTGAGCATTCTCCTTGGGAGAATACCTTAAAAGGCCTTATACTCATGTGTCCCTATGTACATTTCATATCATGTCTGCCAACAGTTTGGGAGCATATAGTTTAACTAATAGAGAGTAGACTCAGAGATCCATTACTTCATCAGTTTAATTCAACTAGTAATCGCTTCTCGGCCTTTTAGCTAAGATCAAGTGTAATTCAACTAGTATTCTCTTATCCTGGAAAATCAGGAGTCCAGCCAGATTCAACTACACTTAGATTATCACCTAAAGAAAGAGCAAAGAGAACTTACTGTGTGACTCTAACCCAGCCAATCATAACTGCAATTGAGACTTTGAATCTGTTCATTTGACTGCAGGTGTCTTACAGAGGAAAAGATAATGATGCATTCTTATGATGACTACTCTCTTTTCTCCTTCAGAGCTCTGGTTTTTTTCCTGTTTATGCCATTTGTCATGCTGCCTTTCTCAGGGAACAGCTATTTTCCCTTTAGCTATAGTTTGCCATCCTCACTGTTGCTCAGCAGGTGGATTGGTACCCTTGCACACCACTCCTATCCCCAACACAAGAAGCAGATGGAAATATCAAAGAGTAGTTATACCCCCAAGAAGCACTATTGTCAAGAAATGTCCAACTACTGAAACAATGCATGTGCATACAAAAAAAATTAAATACCAAAAATCAGGAGCACTGCCCTATATATAAAGGAGAAAATTAATATGCATGAGTCTAGTAAAAGGACTTGCTGATCACAAAACGACCTAAACTGCCAGTTTGTAAATTTCAAAAGAAAATAATTCAGCTTTAAAAACAATTTTTATAGCATTAATTCAGAAAATACTTTCTAATTATTTTTGGCCTTAATGAACCATTATCTTCTCAGTGTGCTTAGCAAGTACCTAAACTGGGGTTATTCTTGTCATTTCCATGAATGTGAAGAAGTAAAAATTTCCTTGATAGCTTAGTGTGTAAGGCATATGGTCCCAGTAATGATCCCTCCTGCTAGGATATGGAGCATGCTAAGAATCCATTCTCAAATTATACTTTTTCTCTGCGTGTAAATTTGCCCAGACAAAAAGAAATGAATGCACTAAGGGCTGAATATAAATGTTCTGTTCACTTGTCAACTTTATTTTGTAGGTTATTTTGAATTTCTGTCCTTCTGGCCTGAGTTTTGTAATTATGGTCACTCAACAGTATCCTGTCACCACTGATATTTTTGACAAATATCTGGGCAACTGCTTTGTCCCTGAGCTACTTTCCTCTTATTTTGTTTGCTTTTCATATTCCCACAGCTCCTATGTCATTGAATCAAGCACAACACATCTGCTAAGAGACTTGACCTGGATAGGACATGGCAAGAAGTAGGATTCACATCTGGCACACAGAGATATGTGTATGTCAAACTGCTCCCCACTGGATCCTCTTTAGAAATGCAGTTACTATTGTGTTAGAGAAGGACTCAAAAGGTCTAATAATATGTACAGATTTTATCACTTTATAGAAACTCCTTTAATTCAACATATTTATAGGAAATATATCCTATGGTCTGCCTTATAATAGGCTACATAATCTGCTGGTGGTATAGATTTAAAAATATTAAAATTATTATATTTGGTGGTTAATTGATTAATTGTCATTTTGAGTGGAGAACACCCAGCTGAATTGAGTCAGCATGGGTTCTGGGCCTGGAAGACCCACTTAAAGGAACACTGTTGTTGGTTAAGTATAAAAGGAGAATGGAAGGGAGGATTTCAGCTGATGTTCCTTGGAGGAGCTTCAGCAGTTCTCTTTGGAGGAGCTCTGGTCTTTGCCTTTGCCTTGGGCATCATCTCCTGGCTTTTGGCACAGATTCCTCAGCTTCCAGCACCCCTCTTTCAGCCTGTCACTGCAGACTCTAGCTTCTAGCGCTGACCCTTTGACCTCCCAGGGCAGACCCCTTGGTCTTCGGTCATGGATCCTTCAACCTTCTGATGCAGACTCCTAAGGGACATTGTCGTGGGCTTCAGACCTTTGGCTGGATCCTTCTCTAGCTGTGTGGACAGATCTTTTGCATTCCTCTACATTTGACTTTGTAAATTTCTGAGTCTTGCATTAAATCTGATTCAGAGTATGTGCACTCTTTTGAGGTGCCTTGTCACAGCCCTGCAAGCTTGTGTAAGCACTAATACACTATAATATATATTTTACATTAATATTTCTATAAATACTTACCTTTCTTTATATGTTATATCAAGAAATATCACGCAAAATATTCTGGTAAATGAGTTTCATGTGTCTTAATTCCCTATTAAGTAACCACTGTCTATAACTGTGAGGTTTTCTTACTTTCTTATCTCTATTTCTCTTACTTTTCCTGTTTTCCTTAACTATGGTGTAATCAACTTGCAGATGTAAATAAAAACACTAGACATATATTAAAAATTTTGATAATTATTTTAACAAAAATATACAAATATTCTCTTTCTCTGTCTTACTGTCTTCACCGAAACACACACACACACACACACACACACACACACACACACACCCTTCAAAACAGAGACCATCTCTCTATCCACTATCAGAGGTTCTAAACAAAATGAACTAGGTTAAAAGGAAAAAAATTTCTTATGTGATGCTGAATATTAGAAATGCTGTGTTAAAATATTGTGGCAGGGGAAAAATAATTCCCAACCTACAAGATGTCAGATGTGTCAAGTTCATGTCCCCTGCATATTAAAGAATGAATTCCAGTGACAAAAAAGGAGGTTGAGTGAAAGGTCCTAAGAGATAAGAGGAGTCCCAAAAGAGGTTGCCACAGAGACTGTTTCTCCAAGAATGTTTTTGCCCCAAGAGCAAAATTTTTTGGTACTAGGGATCGAACTTGGGACCTTGACCTTATGAGCCAGGAGGCGGCACCCGTGAGCTAAATCCTCGGCCCTCCAAGAGCAAAATTGGATGAAACTAAAATCAACAAATAGGATTATAAGTATAGTTCCTTAGCTACTATTCATCCAATGGTGTAGTGAGGCACATAGCAAGGGTATATGGCTAGCATCATTAACTTTACTTTATCTGTAACTTCTAACAGAAAGATCTGACCCTGGGCCCAATGGACCAGGTGGTGCTAATTGCAGTATAATCTTTGGTTGCTGTTTATCTCTACAGAGTCATGCGGGACTGGCTATTAATAACACTAATGAACAGAAAGCTTTTGTCATAATCAAGTCCTCTAGAGCTGAAGGAATGTAGGAAAGCTAAAATTTAGATGCACTTTTATAGGACACAGTGGATTAAAAGAAGCTTAAGGAAATATCACACAGTCATTCTGTGAGTGAAAACTCAGAAGACAATTTTGTTTCCTTTCTGAACTTTGTGTTACACAATACTGTTTGTGTTACACAATACTTCCAGCTTTAGTTATTTCATATTAAGGGAATCACTGATTTTTAAGTTATTATGGGAGCAATATATTTGACTGACATAATTTGAAAACTATAAGCAATATGCTTGAGGAATACTAGGAAATAGAATATGCTATTTTTGGTCTTGATTATCTGAAACCTTTGGACCATATCTTACATGTTCTGCTAACTCACATCGTAATAATTCAAGTCTCATCTCTACATCTATACATAGGTAAACCGATGACATAAGAGACTGTTTGCACATTGTCTTTCTATGCATATTCTCCACTTTACATCTAATTCTTAGCCACCCATAAAGTAAAATGAACTAAAGTCTAATAGTTCAATAATTTGAAATTATTTTTAATGTTTAAGTCCAATAATTATCTCTTTAACACAATCAAATCTTTATGAAAGGAGAGCATGAAAGAACTAACAGAACTTCCCTTTTAATTCAAATGACAGAGTTCCAAAGTCAATTGTTTCTGTTCTCCTCTTAGCCTCTTAATGCCACGGAGTTAAAATATGAGATTTTTAAGATTCAGAGTTAAAATATTAGAGTTTAGGGCCGGGGATTTAGCTTAGTGGTTTTGCCACCTACTGCGCAAGCACAAGGACCTGAGTTCGATCCCCAGTACCAAAAAAAATATATATATATATATATATATGATTTTTAAGACGGTCAGCAAAATATTTTTCTCTCATGATTCAAGAAGCCATAAAGTCAGAGAAATTTAATAGGCACAATTTTGTATCTAGTTACATAAATTTCTAGGTACATAAGAACTTATGGACTTTTGTCAAATTGAGATACATTTTGAATATAAAGAGAAAAGTAGGCCATGTGCAAATAATAAGACTTTACAAAATAGAAGTTAAATCTGTGCAAGATTTAGAATGTATTCATGTTTTTATTTTTCAGCATTATTATAAAACAGCATTGTGTCAATTACGTTAATGCATTTATGTTACTTTTATTCTATTGGATAACTAAACGCTAACCCATCAAATATATGTTAATTCAATTAGTGAAATTTATATAAAGTAAATGTTGTCTATTCAGGTTTTTTTCATCTTAAGTATGTTTACAGTGAGCAAATTAGTTTAAGTCAGTTTAGTATGGTCTTTTCAATGCCTGGAATATGGCCAGAATAACTGCTTATTCAGGTCACAACTGCAAGTGAATCCTATCTAGCTCACCCTAGGAAGTTGCCCATGGTACAGGATGAGGTGTTTCCTCTAACTCTATCCTTTTCACCACAAAGGTATTCCCTGAATTTCTTTTCAGAAATTTCCTCATGCATATTGTGACTCCATCCTATCTATGTAAGCCCAATTACCCTACAAAGAAAAGGCATTTTAAATTTCCTGAGAATTGCTAACACATAAAGCCATCAAAATAACGAAATCAGTAACATTTGCATTGAGTAGATAATAGACGCCGATTTCAGATGGATTTGTAGCTGGAAGGTCTGTGAAAACAAGTGTAGCTGTGTTTCCTACTGTAGTTCTGCCCTAAAGCTCTTAGGAGGCTCCCCTAATATCTCTTGTCCATTGATGGATGTACTTCTTTTATGTCTCAACATGTCTTATGTTTACTAGATATTTTTTGAGACTCTTTTTTATTGTGTTTTATTCACAGTAGATAGAAGTTTGGAGCTGACCCACAGAAGGAAGGAGTTTCCACATAGTTCATAGCATACTCCCAACCAAATGTTCAGCCTCAACCTGCTGGACTCAAAAGATAGTATTTGAAATTTCTTACCAGGAAATCACCTTTAAGTTCTTTCTTGTTGCAAAGTCATATATAAACAATACAAAAATAAATATATAAATACATAAGTTTTGAATGTACAATTAGCATGTCTACAGAAATGGGATAGAGCCTTATAATACTTGAAAAATGAGAAAGACTATTGCAGATCCAATCCCTACTTTCCTTTCCCATTTCCACATCAATAAGGCACTTATATCATTAGTATATGTCAAAGAACTTCTAGTATCTACAAGCTCTACACAGTAAGAAATTAATGGCTGAACAACACTTAGTATATTAGCTAATACTTTTCACAACAATAAATGTAATTACTCATTTTTCAGTTAAGTACTACAACATGATGTTAACTGTAGACCTTTTTATATCTATAGTTGTGAAGTGCTACAGTCCCCAAAGTATGCTTAGAGAGAAATGTAATTTAATAATATTGCTCTCATGATGCTTTAAAAAATTGTTTTAGAACAGATGACACTGAAACAACGGGACTGTTTAGAGCTGTTTAAAAATCTTATTGATCTCTTAAATTTATTGGAAAAATAAATTCAAAGGAATAGAATAAATTTCTGCATTAGATAAATGGGAAAATTGAGACAAGTTTAACTGTTCTAGAAGTAAAACAGAAGCTAAGCAAATATCCAGATATTATGATTTTTACTGTTTTGAATCCAAAAAAATGAACTAAACAAAATTCACTTAAGTGCTATTTAAATCTCAGCTATGATTTGAATTGATAGCTATTTTATGACCATCTTTATGAAGTCTCTAGAATCTTTGCCTAAATTCTGTTTATACATGTGTGCATTTTCCTTATTTGAATAATTTCTTGAAATCCCATTACTTTTGATGGCCAGCTACATATCACTGTAAAAACTTGGAAGCAATAGCTTGTTTGAATACTTCCATACTCAAATTCAGAAAATTATAACTAAATACAAACATTATTTTGTATATGGGTTATTTTCTTCTCTTTCAAATCTATTTGATTACTCATTACTGAAGAAAGGAAAATTAGCCAATGGTCTTTGCTTTGTTGTATAAATTATCCTATATTTTTTTCAGTTTTTCTCTCAGTCTATAGAAAAGGTCACTTACCAAGCCCTCTGAATACATTTCCCCTCACCAATATTAGTTCTTTTTCTCTCTGTCTTTTTTCTCTTTTTCTCAGAAAACAGCTCATAACATCTGACATTCTCTAGATGTGAAATCTTGGGCTTTGAGCATGCTAGGCAAGTGTTCTACCCTTCAGTTATATATTCTAGCCTCCCATTCCCTTTTTGGAGATGTGCTATCCCTAAGTTGCTTGGAATAGCCTTACTCTTGTGATCCTCCTACCTAAGCCTCCTGCAAAGCTGTGATTAGAGGGATGTACCATCACACCCAGTTCTACAGTATTCCTTAGTCAAAATGTATGACTGTATGTGAGCTGCAGAAGGAGGGCTCTTTTTCTTTAGAAAGGGGTTCATATTATGGTGTAGCTGGTTCTGTTAATTATTATACAGATACTTAATGTTTAGAAAAGAGATGCATTTTTCATAACATTTAAAACATTAATTATTTCTATTTTCTCATTTTCAGTCTGAAGTAGGTCTTATGACCTGAAGTCCTGTCTCCAAGCAGCAGTTTAAAAGACAGAAAAGAACTGAACCATCTTAGGTCCTGGTCACATTTTAAAACTCCTTTCTACAGAAATATGGTAAATCAGATGTAAGACTATAGAAACTAAATCCTCCCATCATCTGTCTTATTTAGTTTCTTTGTGAAAAGGATTTAAATCTAAATTTGTGAAATCCTGAGTAGAACAGTATGATGTTTCTGACCTCATTAACAACTGATATGTTCAATCTCTTTTTGAAAATTGTCATTGATCAGATATTTTAGTCAGTGGTTTAAGTAAACTTTTGTGGGAAAGAGCATCATCATCATCATCATCATCATTATTATTACTACAATTATTTAATAACATCATATATTATAGAAATAAAACCTTTAAATTTCATATTAATTGATACCTCAATAAGACAAGGAATAAAGATGCAAGTCTCTGTGTTAATACCATGCCATCTTTTAGTATTAAAGATTTATATGAAAGCACTTGTGCTGTGAAATACATTTCCAAATTTCATCTTCTAAAATCCATTTGTGCCACCTTCAATGTGGAATTAATCATTTTACAATAGTTATTACTGATTTTTATAATGAGCAACATAATAAGCATTAATGATTTTTCCATTACTATCCAAATAAAAACATTCCTCCAATAATAGAAATTCCCCTTAACAAATGACTGGTGAGGACTTAAACTAAATCCAAATTTTCACCTGTTTCTGCTATTAGGCTTTTGAATAAAGCAACTGGCCCTGAAGGCACTCACAGTCATGATTCTAAATCAAACACAAATAATTTACTAAAGACACACTATCTAATATGGGAGTCTTTAATGTTTTGAATTTGCAAAGGTAAGTGACAGTTATCATAACATTCACAAACATAATGTGTTGAATAGTAACCCCTAAAGGATATATCCATATCCTAACACTCAGACCCTACACATGATCTTATTTAGAAAAAATGGAGTTCTGTGGATGTTGAAGATTTTGAGATGACCTTATCCTCTATTAACCAGATGCACTCTCATTCCAATGGCAAGTGTCTTTATAAGTAACACTGGAGAAGACATAATCACACAAAGAGGAGGAGGAAATGTATCCATGAGGCAGAGATTTGAGGGATGCTTCTCAAAGTCAAAGCACACCCAGATCCACGAGCATCTGGGAAAGGCAAGGGAGGCTCCTCCTCTAGAAACTGCAGGGAGCATGAAATTTCCTAAGATCTTGGATGTGATAGTAGGTCTTGCAAGGAAAACATAAGCAAGCATATGAAATAGCTTGATTTTGCCACTACCTTTGGGAGGTTTCACACAGAAGATGAATCCACACAAGTAGGAGAAGGACCAATATTAAGTAATGTGGAAGGCAAAACAATACTATCACATAGATGTGTATGCTCACACTGAGCATTCTTTCCTACTGGAAGCCCTAAGTGGGAAGTGGGAGGTCAAAAGTTGTTTGTTGAGCATGAAATAAGAACAAAAGACATTAGTTAGTACATTTTATTACTTGCTGGCATCTAAGCTAAAGAGCTCAAAGCTTCTATTCCACTATAGAGACTGTATTACCTGTAAGGTTAGGATCTTAAAAAGTCAAATTTTAAGGCTCTCTTCTTTTAATGTCACTTAGAAATGTTTGCTTCTGTAGGTTTTTTCCTTTGATTTTTAACTCCCCCAGTGCAAACCAAAAACCTGCTTCTTGGACACAACCAGTATTAATATTTTTAATCAAAATTCTGAAAAATCTTGGTGTTTTAGGAGCCTACTGATAGTTTTAAAGTGACTTTACACTTTTTTGGCTCTGACTCCTTAAAAGTCAAGTTTAGAGGTTTGTAGTCAGAGGCCATTTTCCTCCTTATTACTTGTCCTACATGGGCTCACTGTAAATCCTTGCTGGTTAGCAAGCTGTTTTTTCTGACCGACCGCCAAGGTGCCAATGCCTGTGACATTACACTTATCTTTAACTATCACTAATCCAAACCCAGAGCCACCAAATTTTGTAGATAAAATTAAATTGGATAGAAAAGGTAGCTGACCTTTTGATAAAGACATTTTAAAGAATTTCAGTTAGATGTGACAAAATAAGAAAATAAAAATGTAAGGCTGCTCCAGAGGGAGAGCTGATAAATGGACAGGAAAAAAAATCTTCCTCTGAAATTATTCACTCTGTTATCAAAAGAAATATAATCACATATTAAGTCAAATATGTTCTCTGTACTCTTTCTGCTTTGAAAAAGGAACTATATCTTACCTGGAAAGAAAGAGCTACAGCTGGTACACAGTTCATACCATTCACTGGAGACATTTAAAGTCTTATTCATAAAAGGCCAACTATTAACTACGTGATAAAAACTGAAAATTAAGTTTTTGTTTTCATAGAATTTCTTTGGCTGCTGTATTTACTATATTCTGGTTTGGTAATTATTCTGAATTTACCATATAAAAGACTTTCAATTATAGCTTTAGGGTGAAGTGACTACTTAGCTTGCATACAAATTGAAAATTCCAGTTTCCTTTATTCTAATGCCTTTTACTGATGAAAATGTAATTCTTATTTTTAGATTTTTAGAAGATGGAAACTGTAGTCAGAAAAATTGCTAGGCTGTGTTTGCCATTCCACTTAAATTAAATGATACCCTATTTATTCTCCAAGTAAATTGGTTTTCACAAGTGTGTACTAGCATATCAGACACCAGCTCCTATTTTCCCCCTCATACATATTCTACTTTGGGTGAAATTTGCATTCAATAGTTAGGCTTAGGGGCATAGAAATGTGCTAAATTACTTAATCATAATATATTAATTCAGCATGTCTTTAAAAATTCTTCTCCTTTCCAATTGGTAGTCCAGACAAAATGGTCTAGATTTCTTTAACCTGCATTTGACTCTGAAGCCTCATTCATATCCCAATACTTACAGTGACACATAAGCTCAAAGCACAAACTATTCTAGACATAATGTAATTTTTAGGGTCATGCTTCTTAATAAGAGCCATTGGAGCCAGCACTGCCATCTTACCTTTTGGAGGAAGTTTCACATGTTGATAATTAGACTTTGATACTGACATTCATGTATGTGGAGTACTTATTGTCCAGGCTCTTCTGGCTCAGATGTCTGACAGTTGTCTCGGCTTACACATCTTTTGTTCTCTTTCTCAGGCCAGTAAGATAGCTTGTGATTGACTTTCTCATATTAATGAAAGTTTTCTCAAAAGCAAGAGTAAGTCCAATTGTTGAAACACTTTTGCATATGTTGCTATATCCTATTTACTTGATCAAAGCCAGTCCTGTGACTGAAGCCAGTCTCAAGGTGGCAGTCACTGCAATATGCCATGGCAAAGGGCAAGGATTTTCAGAAGGGTGTCAACTTTTTCAGTCAACAGTTGTCAATTTTTTTCCCACAACTACTTTCTTCCAACTTAAAAAAAATTCTTAAACTCATCCCTCAGATCATCCCAAATCTTTTCATGCATTAAGTTAAATTTTATGACCTATTTTAGATCATGAATCTCTCCTCTTCATTTAGAGAACTGTGAACTAAAATGACAAGTGATCTGCCTCCCAAACACCAAATATACACTGGTGAGAGTGGTACAAGATAACCACAAGAAACATTTTTATTCAAAACTGACAGCCAAAAATGCATAGCGCACAGAACAGAGATTCTGAAATCTTGATTAATAAATGTAGATAGGACTCTTTCACCTTCAATGAGGAAAGACTGCTCTCTGATAAGGCTTTCTCAATTTCTATACAGAAATTAGAGACCATAGCTTCTACACATCTTTTCACTACAGAAAGCTTTGGTCTAGAAACTTTTGTACTTGTCAATAGTGTTAATCAATTGCTTGCTAGAGCTTTTGCCATAGCATCCAATTAAAAGTAAACAATCATATGAACAATAAACAACTAAAAATGTATACTCTTTCTCTCTTTCAGATCTGAGTTTTCTCCATGTACCAAAACCCTTCTCTGGTGTGTGTGTGTGTGTGTGTGTGTGTGTGTGTGTGTGTGTGTGTGTGTTTCAGTGCTTCACTTTCTAGATATAATCAGAACCACTTTGGATTTGTCAGGCTGCTATGGGACAGTACAATCAAATTCCAAGACTTTTTCTTTCTTTGCAACAGCCTGATTCTTTCACATGACTTTTAAAAATAAAAACATTGAAACATTGATTGTATTTTTACCCTGAACTTGAAATGAGTTTTCTTTGCTGGAGAGGAGGAAGAGGAGAAACATATTTACTTTCCAGTCAAAAGATCTTAGAATTTCTTGACTCTGTAGTAGTTCCACTGAAAATTTCTCATGATGAGTCAGCTCATTATTGAGTCAGTATGTCCTGAAGTACCCCATCATATGTAGATACAAACAGGAGATACTTTTGTTGGTTTGTTTACAAGTTCCCCCTCTACAAACACAAAGAAAATTCAGTACAGGTTTTCTTTTCTAAAGTACCAAATTATATGGCTTTTCCAAATCTTCTCAAGTATCTAAGAGTGTTCTTTTTAGAGAATTCCATAACATTTTTCTCCATATTTAAAATAATTCTATTTGTTTCTTTCATCAATTTTTTGTGATGCTGGAATTGAACCCAGGACCTTGAACATTTTAGGCAAGCACTCTACTACTGAGCTACATCCTCAACACTCTGACACTTTTAACTTTTAACACCCACGTTGTCCCAGAAAACATCCAAAGATATTAAGTTTATGTTAGGATAGCACCTTACTGTGACAGTACTGTTACTATATCATACATTAATTTTCCTAGTAGTATTACATGAGAAACAGCCAGAAGACTTCAGAGATATAAAACAATAAACTTGTATTTATCTCACAAGTGTGAAAACCACTTAGGCTGCAATTTGTGGGTAGCACTTCTGGTTCTTGTAGACTTGCTCACATGTCTGTGTTGACAGCTGAATGTCCTATGAGCTCATTCAGATTGACAGTGACTACTCAAATACACTCTCAACCTTTTCCTGGGACCTGTGAGCTGGTTCAGGCATGTACTTCCCATGGCAGTGACAAAGGACAAGATCAGGAAGATCAGACTGAATATTACAAATGCTTTTCAAGCTTCAACTTGCATTATTTTGCTAATACTCCATTAGCCAAAATGAGTTAAGTGTCAAGTTCAAGGCCATATGGAGAATATCCTGAAACACTTTGTGACAAAGGTAGAGAAGCAAAAGTAGAAGAAAAAGCATAGCCAGTTTTACAATCTGTCGCATAAATAAATCAGCTTTAAATGTTTAAGTGAAAGTGAATTTGAGAACTTTACTGTGGTCCAGAAGGGTGGAGTAACAATGAACTCACATATAATGAATGAGAATACTACATACTTTAGAAAATGTAAACAAATTTCAGAAGTGAAAGGCTTCAACTATACATTAAACATCTATGTGTAGAATATTAAATCAAGAACAGCAGAATATGATGAGATCTTAATAAATACCAGTGGAGTTTTCTTTTCATCATAAAGGAAGAAGTACTTCTCATTTTGCCTTACTGCCTGATTTACAAAATGGGTCATAGGCTGTCATATCAATTCAACACAATATTAAAAGCAAACTGAAGAAGGACAAGAAACAGTACATATGCAGTTTATCTGGGCCCAACTGCAGTCACTGGTGTTTAATGAGAAGTTTGTACACTGCATTCCACTTAATTTATCTAGAAACATGAAATTCATCTCAACTGAACCTTACATTTCCAGATGTACCGGCAATCAAAATTTTCAGCAGCAGCACATCTACTAAAACTGTATTATTGCAACACATTATCATAAACCAGGATAAGTTTCCTATTCATTAAGAATTATTCTTATTCAGGTCTGGAGAAAAAGCAAGAAGAGTGGCCCTTCAAATATAGAATTGAAATATTTGTATACATGTAGCAAAATTCCACAGAAATACCTCAAGGAGAACCAATAGACACAAATAAAATTTTGTTTTAAATTTATTGTTTTATATAAATTCATATTATGTTTCTGTTCTACATACATTCAAGTATACAAATATACCACACATATTCTCTCTAAGTTTATATGGAATTAATATTCAAAGGAAGAATCATTATATTTCATGAATTTTGATTTTCTACTTCTAGGTACAACATAACCCAGGTAGAGAAATTTGAAAGCCCACACAGAAAAATATTTAAATATATGCATTAATAATTATCCATATTTAGTGATTTTATAAAAGCTAAAATGAGTAAAATTACATTCACTTTGAATAACAAAAATACTATGGATATTTTATTGTATGTCCTCTGAATATCATTTCTGTGAATATATACATACTTTCAAATAAGAAAACTAAAGATATTTTATATCTATGAAATCTTTCAAAACTACATTTTAACTTAATGGTAAATAACACCATTGCTTCTTTTAGAATGATGAAATCTTTCTTTTTTGAGAATATGATTACTGAGTTATAATTTGAAACATTAAAGTTATTTACATGCCAAAATTTACTATTATCTTACTAATTTATGCCACCTTAAAATAATTAATATTTAACCTATTTTTTTGGTTTTCTATTTTTGCTCCTCTGTTTATTTAAAAAAAAGAAACAACAAATTTTTCCCCAGACATGAAGAAGAAACAATCCAAGGCAAGGATTTTGTGAAAGCCAAAATGGAAGATGGTCAAGGGTAATATTAAAATGAGTCTTAACAAGAAACCAAAACATATCCTTTCCTTCATAGCCTTTGTTATCAGCTAAAATAATCAAATTAATGAGTTATTGGCAAAAAGTACAGATATAAGTCAATTAAAGTGAGTAAAGAGCCCATAAAAAGACATACAAATACATTGCAACTTATTTTTGGTAATTTAATAACAAAAATATAATCTTTTAAGAAATGGAAAAAGATATCCATATAGGAAGGCATTAACTTTGACACGTAGCTCATATGATTTATAAAAAGTAATTCATAAGTGATTAGCAATCTCAATATGAAGTTTAACTATCAAATGACTATAACTGCCCTGACCATTATGGTAATCACTCACTCCATGGGATGGTTATGCATTTGAACTGCAGCTAGTCATATATGAGTTATGTTAAAACTTTCAAAACACACACCAGTCCTTAAAGATTTCATACCAAAAAATGTATCTCATTAATAGCATTTGTATTGATAGTTAAAGTGATATAATTCTGGTTATATTAGATTAAAATTTTCCTTTTTGCTTGTTTAATGTGACTACTGAAAAATCTCCAGTTGCATATATAGGTCACATTATAGTCATATGGACTAATACTGAACTAGAAGAAAAATTTAAAAGATCTATAGCTGTGGATTAGAAAAAAATTTCTTAATTAAGGCATGAAAGAATAAGCATCAAGATAGCTTTATCAATTGTACTTTATTAAAATTATTAGTTTCTGCTTTTTAAAACAGATAGTAAGGAAACTGGCTATGGTAGCACATGCCTGTAATCTCAGCAGTCTGTGGGGCTACAAGTTCTAGTCCCACCTGGGCAATAATGATCCTGCCTCCAAAAAAACTAAAGGCCTGTGGACCTGTGGATATAACTCAATATGAAGACCCTATCACCAGCATGGCAAAAAAATAAATAATAATAATAAATCAAGTCACTTTTCTGATATATGTCATTAAAAAGGCATATTTAGAGAACTCTTTCAACTAAAAAATAAGAACTTATGCAAATCAATTTTTAAGATGCATATGATATGTAAACAGAAACTTCAAAACAGGATATTCAGAATCATTAATCATCAGAGAATCTACATTAAAACCAGGGTAGAAGTCACCACATACCCACTGAATTGCCTGACCTTGAAAAGGGTCACAGTATGAAGGGTGGTGGATGTAGAAAAAAATGTAGCTCTTGTACAGTCAGGGTAAGATAGTAAGATGATATAGCCACAAAGAAAATTTTTGACATTTTATTATAAAGTTAAGCCTAAGTTTACATTATAACTTAGGACAACTACCACTAAGTATTTACTATAAAGAAATGAATACACAGGCTCACAAAACACATATATTTCAATATGAATAACATTTTTCTCATAATAGGCAAAAACTGGAGACAAACGCCCACCAAAGTGGTAAAAAGTAACAAAATTGAGTAGTAATTATACTATGGACTAATCACCAATAATAAAGAATGAGTTATTGAAGCATGTCACAACATGAATAGATATCAAAAATATTTTTCTGAATGACTGAATTCTAACAAAAACATACATACTGAATGCTCTTATTGATAGAAAACTCTAGACAAGGCAGATGAAATTGATACTTACATAAAACATGTCAGTCTTTGCCTAGGACCCTGCATTGCAGAGGTTTTTCAGAGAATTACACAAGATAATTTGAAGAAATATCCAATATAAATATCCTATTTCTTGAACATGTTGGTGGTTACATGAATAAATATGGCATTGGATATGGCATATAATAATAAGCATATAATAATAAGCCACTCATCAAAATATACACTTAAAATGAGTGCATTTCACAAATACAAATCACTCCTCAAAAAGATAAGATAGATCCATTTCCTTTTAAGGGAAAAAAATGACTGCACTGATATGAACTTCTAATGTCCAAACTGAACCATCAAGGAAAGTATTTAATACATTCATATTATAGATAAGCTGAGAGAAATCATAACTACCCTTTGAATGCAAATAAGGAATTCAACCCAGTTATCTGATCTCAGAGTGCAGGTGCTAAATCTCCATCACACAACATCCTATGCTGACGTTGAAAGTTGGACATGACCAGAGGCTATTTAATAGTCTGCATGATTTACATTAATATCTGGGGTACTCATAGATTTTGATCAGAAAGGCCAACTTTGGGGGATTATGTTACTTGATGGAATGGCTTCTATGTGGAGTCATTTATATATATTTTTGTTCTGAAAATACCCAAAGCATAGCTAAGAAAAATAAGATTCTGAGTCATCTTGAGCCTATTATTAAAATTAAATATGCAGCCTAGTCTTTCACATACACGGGCATGTATATGCATATGTATCAAGGACTTCATAGCAATAAAATGTGAGGATTTCATATGCATCCCACTGGAAATAAGAGAGAACTTATTCAATAGAAATCAGAAAGTTAATGACCCCAGCAGTTGACACAGAATGGGATAAAACAAAAGAGGACACTGTATTGTGATATTTGAGAGAAGGGCAAAAGAAATCTTATTTCGAGTTTTTATAAATACTGACATTAAAATAAGAATCAAATGAGAACTTAAACTTATATATTGTTCAAAAATACCGATCAAGTGAAAATACATCTTAGCAAAAGTAACTTCTCAAATCAAGCAAAAATCTTAAAAATTTTGCATTAAATATAGACTAGAAGTTGATTTTTTTAAAAAACTACTGAACATAAGATATGATGTTACAATTTCTTCAGAATCAGATTAAATATTGATGCCTGATCAATAGAAAAGTATCTAAGGTGACAAATTAAGTGATTGTAAGTTGGACTTTACACAATAATACAAAGTCCTCCTCAAGTCCTTGTTCAGTTGGCTCTAACTACAGCATTTGTTAAAAATGGTTTTCATTTTGTAGTTTAATGAAAAATCAAATACTTGATTCAGCTTTTAAAAAGCCTATTTAGAAAGAGTTGAACTTTTTCATCATTAAAGATGAATCTATGCCCCTTTTCTTCCTTGAAGCATCTGTTTTATGGGAGGGATACCCTGGGTGTAGCAGGCACTGCAGCCAGGCAGCATATGCCACAGATAAACAAAAGAGGCACGCATTTGTAATTAACACGAGGTTTCTAGATCATCTTGAAATAAACACAACACATTAAAAATTAAAAGCATTTTGTGGCTCTGAAGGTAATCATTTTATGAAGGGCTCTGAGATAAAAACTCAGTTATCTATCATTTTTTTCCCAAACCCATAGGGATTCTGAAAATGATTCTTTTGTATGTCTATATTGTTTTTTTACAAGCTGTGCCCTAGATCCTTAGTTTTTACTGCCATTAAAATATTCAGTCATCTGTATAAAAACAGAAGGATTGTGGATTATATCCTAGAGGTAACCCCAAATTGTCACTGTCAGATAAGTAAAAGCTGACTTTTGATATCCGTTATATTCAAAGAATAAAAATTCTACCAATAGAAATGAAAATAATAAAAATGTTTTGTATTACCAGTGAACAAAAAAGATTAATTTTATATGCTTGTTTATTAGGGAAAGGTCAGAATATATTCCCCCAACAGAATTTAGCACCCTGGTAAATGCATATTTTAGGAAAAAATGGGTGATTTATAAGAACGTCAGAGAAGTACAATTTTAGAAAAATTACACTATATGTGCATGTACTGATCACTTTCCTGTCTCTAGGACAAAATACTTGACATCTACAAGTTAAAGAAGAAAAGATTTATTTTGCCTCAGTTTTAGTCCATTGTTGGTTGATTCTAAGGCAGAAACATCACCGTCTAAGGGTCCAGAGAAGAAAAGCTGCTCGCCTCATGGCAGGAAGCAGAGAAGGAGGGACGGAGGGAGGGAGGGAGGAGAGAGAGAGAGAGAAAGAGAGAGAGAGAGAGAGAAGAAGTACCCTTCAAATTTGCAGTGACACACCTCTTCCAACCAGCCCTCGCCTACTAACAGCACATTTTGCTATGAATTAATCGATAGATTAATCCACTAATGGGTACAATACCCCTCAAGGTCCAGTCACTTTCCAAAAGTCCAGCCTCTGAAGGCATGGGACTTAGGGGAGAACATTCTATACACATATATGTGCGTAGAAACATATATGTGCATTGCATATATGTACACATGTGTATATAGAATGTGTTTATATGTATATATTTTTACATGTATATATATACACACAGAACAAAGTTAAAAGTAGCACCAATCCTATGGCTCATATTAAGTAGACAATTGTCATGCTTGGTTTGCTTTTACAGAAAACATTTGTTCCTGAGGTTTATGAAACATGAAAGGGGATGGAAAAGTAGAAGGATGCATTATTCTGAGCTACCAGACATAGTATGAATAAGAACAAGTCAAGTAACAGGAGAAAAGTAATCTTAAATACCTAATTGTTTGCAAACAACATCTGCCAAATGTTTACTGTGCCTGGCATCATTGGTGTCTGAGTGGGACTGAGCTGTCCTGAGGAGGAAGTAACCCACCAGTGGCAGGTGTCTTATCCCTCCACATTGGTCCAAACTGGAGACTGGAGACGTGCCTGTTCAACCCCCCACCCACTGCCCAAGCCAATTCCCTGTAATAAATCTCCTATTATACATTTCCTACTCTTCTGGCTCTGCAGTTGCATTTTAATTGGCACATACATCTTCTGGGAAATGGTAAGGAATAATGGTTTTACAGAAAACAGAAGAGTTGTCCTTGTCATTTATATATTAGGTGAATCTGAAGTTAGGTAATCATTAAGTTAATTTGAGAATCATTTTTGTGTAAAACTTCAATGAAGTCTACATTTCAGGGTTTTGAACTTTTTGAAGCTTGGTTTTATATATATGCAAAGATATTTTATATCATTTATTGTACTATGTGGTATAAGAAAACGTAAATTATAATTAATAGGAATCCAGGATTACTTCAATTCTTTATCTGGTGAACATATGACAGTCACCACAACTTCTGCAGTTTAGGTTTCCCTGTTTCTAATTATGTAATTATGTATATTTTTGTATGTATATTGCACTATGGTGTCAGTGATTTAAAAAGATGATGCATTTGAGCCTGTTTTATTAACAATAAATCATTTATTTATATGATGTAAATCAGGAGTTGGTCTGTAGGCCCCAGAGCCTGGAAACTGTCCTTGTATTTTTCTTATCCACAACAGAATAGATTCTACATCGGGACAGGACTGCTGAAAGAAGACACAAGAGCAGAGGAGATGTAAGTTACTATTAGGAATTCATTGGAAAAATAATAAACAAAACAACAAAATACTTGTAAAGTATAACAACATCAACATCTGCATTTCCAACCCTTGAAATATTTTAGTTGTTGTTTCCTATCATGTGATTCTAAGAGATCTACCTGTAGTCACCACTAAACCATTGGACTACTTATTCCACTAAATTACAGCCTACTTCATAGCAATTGTGGCTCTGACTTGTGCTGCCATTCTTCCCCTGACATTGCCTGAAATTCTTAGTAGGTGGAGGAACTTTAGTTCTATTAAACTCTGGAGCTTTAGAAATTGTTTCCTTGACCCATTGCTCAATTTCAACCTGGCCATTTCCAGCCCCTGGGTTCTACCCTGGGTTATGGTTCACCGTTTAGATAAAAAGTTATGGAATATATATGTTTGTTATAATTTGGATCTGAAACATCCTCCAAAAGTCTATGGTATTATTGAGAAATGACAAAACCTTTAAGAGGTAGGTCTGTAGTGAGGTCCTCTAATCACTAAGGATGTGCTTTGTAAGAGACAGTGAGACATTAACCACTTCACCTATTTTTCTCTTGCTTTTCTATGTTTTGGACATGAAGTGAGGGGTTTTACCCTATCATGTACTCCTACCAAAAAGGGCTGTCTTTTCACAGTCCCCGATGCAACAGAGCCAACTTGCCATAGACTGAAACCTCTAAAACTGTGAACTAAAAGAAAGTTTTTCTCTTTATAAGTTGATTGTCCAGATTATATTGTTACTGTAATAGAAAGATGATTAAAATACAATGCTCATATATGACTTATTATACAAAATAACATTGAATTCAGAATCTCTTCAATGGGGTGCCCAGACTTTATTTTCAATTAATGAATAAGGAGATGGTTTCACAGAAGATAATGCTTCTGGGATATGAGGCTTATAAGTCAGTCTGTATCAGAAACAAAATTTAAGATTAGCTCTGGATTGAGACATGACAAAAAGAATATCACTTCAGGTTCAGAGTTCTCTAAGTCTCTGGCAAAACTGGCAATCAAGAATAAAAAAATTTTAAGAAAAGCCATGTGAGGAAGTTCTGGCTAAATGTGATATTAAAATTAGAAGAACAAACAAGTGAGAGAAAAAAGCAATTTAGGTGGATCAAACCAAAGTACTCCTAGAAGAATGGAGAATTTAACATGGAAAAAGCTGACACAGAGAGAGGAAGTGTTGAGATGCAGCACAAATTTGACCCTAAAATAAAACAGTTTATTGAAAAATATATTTGGCAGTGAAAACTTTGAATTCCCCAAATGATCGTAGTGATGGTGTTTAAAGTCCTAAATCAAGTCTCATATTCATTCCTCAAGTCATCGTGTTTTGCTGACTTGACTAACTTCATCATTTGGCAAACATCTTTTAGGTGCCTATTTTGTGCCACCTTTCAAGGTTCTTGGGAACATCAATGAAAGAATAAAACTTGACTTCATAGAAATCATGACTAAAAATTGCTATAGTAAACAAGTGGAATTTAGTACATTTGAGATGTGGCTGGAAAGGAAGGAGGGTTGGGCTACCTGGTAGAGGGTAAGGGATTTGTACAGGATTTGAATCTCATGGTGAATCCCAGTGTTTTCTCATGTGATCAATGTGATCATCAAAGAAGCATAGATAAGAATTCTTAACTCATCATGGCCAAATGGATTCTTCTGAGTGTATTCCTTTCTTTGTTTTGCTTTCTTAGGTGGTATAGTTTAGAATAATTCTAGAAATGCTCTTTTTCCAGTGTGGAGTTAGGGAGGGGTTTGTCCTCTGCTTATCTTCTGTAAACCAAGAAGTTAGCCTATGCTCTTTTCTTTCCTTACCTGGTATACCTTCCATAGCACATAATGGACTATATAATACAGTTTTATGAATAAAATTGTTATTTTTATGCTCATCCCTCCTGCATTCACATCTCCAGTGTGAGTCTGATTTGAAAACCCCAAAACCCACTCATCCAACTGACTAGTAGTCATCAACACTGTACAAAGAGCTTCTTCAATTCGCTATATGAAAGCTAGTTCCCCAGTCTTCCCATGGATTCACTAATCTCAGTAATGGAATGAGCACAGCCCAGTTTCCCAGGACAATGGCTTTGGTGTCCTCAAGGATCACTTATGACCTGTTTCACACAATTTCCTAGCAACCACCAGATTTACTCTCCAGCAAGCTGGGACAATCTGATGTCCTGATTTCTCTTAGATCTCATAAGCTCCTTTATTTCCAATATCTGAAAATAATACTCTGAATTTTATTTTGTTTTATTTGGTTTTACTTTTTGTACTTTAAATTTTGGACAAAGTTAATAATGTTCAGATTCCAAAGCACACAGTTAAGTTACAAAGAGCAAGGAATCCAGAGATGAGGATACCAGCCCCATTTCTGTCCAAGGAGGACCCTTACATGTCACCTAGCCCACACCAGAATCTAGCTTGCTATGTGAAATGTAAAACAACATTAAGCTATCTCTAAGGATTATTCTAGCACTAAAAATTTATCCAGTGTTTCAGCAAAATTAAAGGTAAAATATGCTATTGAACTTTTAAATCAGGTATTCTCTATATATTTCTGATTACTACAAGTTGCACATTGGCTTGAGGAAATTTGAACAGAGTTCCAAAATCTCTTGCATCTATCTTTCAAATGAGTCTGAAAAGAAAACAGTACAAGTGATATAAATGATTATTTGAAAGTTTTTCCTCTGAGAATATATATGTGTATATATATATGTATATATACATGTATATATATATTAATATGATTGTTCCCAAGTAACCTGATTCTGTTTCCCCACATAGTGTCCCAGGATACTAAAACTAATACCATTTGAATGGTATGTTTCCCCATGACTGGACCTAGTTGCTGTAAGTGCCAAGAGTGTGCCTGGTACATAGATTGAGATGAACCAGGTACATTCTGGCTTAGATAAAAATTGCTTGTGTCCTAATCACCAGACACACCGCTCCCTCAGATCCAAGTTGCAAGTACCCACCAGTCTTGTTCCTGTCTTTGACCATGCTTCTGTGCATAAGTATCCAGTAATGATGACACTGCATAATCCTGATCTCTCTGCCTCTTTCTCGAGCCTTTATATACCTTTGACTTATAGCAGTTGGTTCTTTTCCATAATATTTTCCTATAACAATGCCATAACCATATAGTGTACACACACACACACATATATACATATATATATAGATGATCCCCCATAATAACTAAAAACTTTTACTTTACATTTAATTCACTAAATATTTGTCAAGGAATAGTCTTTGATTCTATTATGTTAAATGAATAACAAGAATCAAATTATCTATAATTCAGAGAAAGCAACCTTCTGAGAAAATGCCACATGAAAGGCACCCCTCTTTGCAAGTAGACAGTGGTTAAGAAGATTGAGTGTTTGGATGGCAAAAGATGCGACATGTGTATTTATCAATTCCCAATGATAAATGTATTTATAATGCATCAAAAATATACTAAAAACCCCTGTCACCATAAAAATAACCATTAAACATTTTGATGTGTACCTTTTCAAAAAAAGACAAGAGAGGGCAAAGAGTAAAGTGATGGAAAGAGAAAGCATGACACAACTGCCTCTCATCTTTCTATCCTTCCTTTCAACCAAGCTCTATCAAAATGCCTCAGGACCTTTCTCTATGATGCTGCACTATTACCCTTCTGATTGGAAGCCTTTTGCAATCCCTAATATTTCTCCAAGATTGTATTCTCCAGGAAAGCATTCCAACCTCTTATACATGCAGCAGACATTTCTTCAAATACCTATTTCACTGTTACATACCAACGTGCCTTCACAAAAAGAACATTGAGGGACATGATTCCATTTGCTTTATTTATTTATATTATTATGATAAGAACACTTAACATGAATTCTCCCTCTTAACAGTTTTTTAAATGGGCAGTACATTGAATATAGGCAAAATTAGAACATGTATTTGATAAGAACACCTAATCATGTTAATATTTTTATCTATTCTTCACAAATTTCTAGAGCTTATTTTGCAAAGCTGAAACTTTGTACCTATTGAATAACAACTCTCCACTTTCCCCTTCCCAGATCCTGGAAACTACTATTCTACTCTCTATTTCTATGGCTTTGACTGCATTGTACACTTTATATGAGTAAAATCACACATCATCTGCCCTGTGTCTGACATAATATCTTCTAAATTCATCTATGGTGTCACATTTAGAAATATGTTTGTCTTTTTTTCAAAACTAAATAACATTACATTGTAAATATATGACACATTTTCTTTATCCATTCATCCATTGAAGAAAATATGGTTTTTTTGCACATTTTGACTATCATGAATAGTACTGTAATTCACATGGGAGTGCAAATATCTCTTTGAAGAAACAGTTCATCTATGTGTGTCTCCCAAATGGCATTCAACACCTCAAGTTTAGGAATCCTACAGCAATAGATTTCCTGAAGTTAATAGGTGATGAGATAAAGGTTGATGAAATCAAATTTCTCTCCCCAGCGTAATTCATTTCACAATTCCCTATAGTTCTAGGTTAACCTTCATTTAGCAATTCATATTCTCTAGAATGTGAAGACAAATTGTACCAGGTGAGATAAGACACAGGATGCTGTGTGTTGGTATTTGGGATCTTTCCCATGTCCATGTCCATATTTTACTTTTTCAGGCAAACATAAAACCCTGCAATGTATTCAGTATTTTAAGAGCACTGTGTTCTTATGATTAAATTTGTGATTTGTCTACTGTATGATGGTACAAAGCATATCCATATAATAATTCTTTTTCATTTCTAATACGGTATTCAATAGGCTATTGGAGATATTAAAAACTTCATTATAAAACGAGCTTTGCTTTAGGGATTTTGCTCAAATCTAAGCTAATATAAGTTCTTTGACCAGGCTCAAAGCAGGCATTGCTAAACCATGATGTATGGCAGGCTAGGTGTATTAAATATATTTTCAAAATACAATATCTTCAGCCCCTGATTGATTTATCAAGATATAATTCCATGCTACATGAAGGACCCTCTGTGTATGTGCATGTGTGTGTGTGTGTGTGTGTGTGTGTGTGTGTGTGTGTGCGTGTGTGTGTGTATTAAAATGTATGGTTTGGGAAATAATTTATACTTATTTACCTATTTACAGTAAATATCATAGTTTATACCTACTTTGTGCCCTTCTATATAAGATCATACAAATCCAAATGAAAAGCCATAACCACAAACACCAGAAAAATCATGTGTTAAACATAGCTTTTTAAAAATAACTATTTAAATATATGAAAGGAAAATGTTCAGCTTTACCCATTGATGTATGCTGAGTCTGGCAAGGAGAACTTTCAAAATCTCCAAC
This sequence comes from Heterocephalus glaber, assembly GCF_000247695.1. The sequence continues at coordinate 8,239,935 of NW_004624775.1, read as the reverse complement.
TGTTACTGTGTTTACTGTGTTTACTTTTTTTAGTTCTGTCAAATTTTGCATCATAATTTTTAAACTATAGTTTACATGCACAACCGTACATAATTAAGAATGTTATATCTAGTCAGTCAACTGACAGTTTGTGATTAATAAATACTTTTTATCATCTATGGTCAATTTCTTGTTTTGGAATATATTTTGTTTCAAATTATAACACTGAATCATACATAAAACCCTGCTCAAACAAAACCCTGCTCCAGTCCTAAAATCCCTGGTACTTTGTCAAACTTTCTTTTTTCATTTCTTTTTCTTTTTTCCTATTTTTTTTTCTTTGGCGGTGGGGGGATGATACTGTTTTCTTTTTTAGCTCTGTGCATCAATTTGTCTAATGTCTTTAGTTTGTCTTGATTTTCTCATAAAATTAATTTAAAATCCAGGCTATAGCCACTATCATTTCTTTTCAGTCTACAAGACTTTCCTGGGTCATTCCTAGTGTGGCTGTACTGATGGAAAATTCTCTGTTTCCTTCTGCCCAGAAAAACTCTAATTTCACCTTTATATTTAAAACTTGTTGCAATTCCTGTTCCCAATTTTAGCTGATATAGAAACTCTGAGTACTGATATCTCTTTTGCCTACCTGCTTTGTCCTGGGAGCAGTGAGACTTCTCAGGCTCCACAACTTCCTTTGGTTGAAAACATGTCCCTAGGACAATAGCTCGGGTGAGGGTGGAGCTCACCTGGTTTGCTTCTCTTCTCTAGAAATAGCTACTCATGTATTTTGTCCAGTGTCATACGTGTTTATCACTGAGATGCTCCTTTCATTTCCATGTTCAGAACTGCAAATCCTGAGCTTCATTAGTGATTTCAAAAATAAAAATGAAATTAAAATGTCATGGTATCTCCAGTGCAATAGGCATTTGAAGAAGAAAAAAAAGAAAAGTAAGAAGATGAAAGGAACCGATTCAGAATTTTAACTGGTATAAATTTTGGAGTGTCAATTTGGCACTATATAAACATGTATTAAAATGTGCATGCCCTTTAATACCCAAATCTACTTTCTCATTATTTCGAGGGAAAAAAAATAGAAATTTATGCAAAAGTTGTGATCAAGGATGAAAAAGCAAACAAATGGAAATTTTAAAAAAGCATTTGAGACAATAAATTGGATTATAAATAAGACTGTATAATGTTTATGCCATTTATTTTTCAGTGACTGTGTTGGAGTCATTGGGGGATGAAAGAAAGTTGTATGCCAATCATGAATTACACTGAGGTGTGGATAATCCTAGGATAGTCAATGAAACAAGCTTAGGGACCAAGTCAAGGAGAAATTACCTTCAGGATCTGCCCATAATTTGTAGAGGTTAATTTGGATGGGTTTCTCCAGCCTTGCAAAGGTGAGCTAAAGGTAAAGAGTACCATAATAATGCAATAAGATAATGATGCCTAGATAACAGTTAAATGTGTGTGCCAAAGAATTCTAGAAATTCAAGACAAATGTGTATTCCTGTCTTATGTAACAGGACAGAGATGAACACTACCAATCTGGCAAGACAGTCTCACTCTCCATCATGCTTGGCTCTGACATCTGAGCCCAAGACAATTGTTTCAGTTGTGGTCATAGCTCAGATAACAGGAAGGGATGAAAGAGAAATAGAACACGAAAGTTATACACATAGCTTCTACTTCCCATGGCTAAATCTATTGAGAAAATTCAAATATGCTGTAGTATTAAGCATCATTTTGGGGGGAATTTCTCCCTCCCACATACATCCTGTGCTTCAGTCTAGGGTTCAGAATTTTTTTTCCTGTACAAAATGTCAGAGATTTATTTTATTTTATGTATTTATTTTTTACACTCTGCAACATAAAATGAGCATACATTCAACAGTATCAGTTGTATATCAATAGATAGATTGATAGATGCATAGATGATAGAGCTTTTACATTTTAAAATAATTTTTTCATATTAAAAATGCATAATATAGGGTTGGGGATTTAGCTCAGTGGTTCCACCGCCTGCCTCCCAAGCAGAAGGTCTTGAGTTTGATCCCCGGTACAAAAAAAAAAATACATAATATAATCTCCATAGATAGAATAGGAAATGCATATTATTTAAGAAGAGAATGAACATAAAGAAAAGGAAACAAGCACTACAATATTTTTCCCCATTCCCCTACTCTACATTCCCCTCCTCATTTACAAAAGCCGTGTTTCCATTTTTTCCCTCTTTTCAGAAAATGTTCAAAAGTGTTCTAAATGTTCAAAAGGAACTAGGGAGGCTTCCAGGGGAAAAGGAAAGAAGAAAAAAATTGAAAAAAGAAGGAAAAAATGGAAACAAAGCTTTTGTAAATAAGGAGAAGAAGAGGGGTTGAAGAGAGGGTAGAAGAATGGAAAAAATAGGAATCAAGATATATCATGTACAGGTACAAATTCCTTATGCGAATGTGATCATTATGTACACCTAAAATGTACCAATAAACTTAATTAATGTTTATTAAAAGAGAGTAACTGTTTTAGACTTGACAACCAGTATATGGCAAAAGCAGCCATAGACACGACACAGTGGTATGAACATGGCTGTATTCCAAAAATATCACAAACTGCAGGCTGGATATGGGAACCCTACTTTCAACAATGCTGACCACTCAATTTCTTAACCACACCTCCAAGTCATTTTTTATACAATTCTTCTTCCAGTAATACTCTTTCTCCTTTAATTAAATTGCAATTTCTGCAAACATCAAATAGTAATCATTCCCCAGAATAAGCTCAAACATTTCCTCCTATCTGCAGGCTTCCCTAAACTGTCACAATGAATTTCTCATCTGTGCTCTCCTAGTCATTTGTAAGCATTTGTTTTCATTATTCTTAATAGATTATTTTATAGTGCCAGGATTAGGACACATGATAACATAAATTTATATGGCAGAGATTTCCTCAAAAAACATGTATTTAAATCTGAGAATATGCAAAATGAAAACCCAAATAAATGCATATACTTTTCTATGTTTTGTGTTGACAGGACAAAGCTTTATCTATCAGAAGCAATGAAGGAAACATGTAGTCAAAAATGAAAGCAATTCATCAAAATCTGTTTGATTAAGATTTAGAAGGCTAATACATCCTGCAAAGGGTTGTTACAAGCTGAATTATCCCACTTATTTATAATACATATAGTGGAGAATATATTTAATATGCTTGGAAAAATCAATGAAATAGAAACAAACCACATTGCAGATATGTGGTTAGATCTGAAAAATCATAAAGGAAAATATTTATTTAATCTAATTTAAAATTTATCAACAATGAAGTTCAATATATTTTAGAAGAGAAACAGTACAAGTAATTAAAATTGATTAGATTGCAATTATTCTGTAGTATAGAAAGGAAAGGGGGAATAATGTGGCTGGCATTTCAAAAAAATATCATGGAACTTTCAAGATATTAGCATGCTGGTGTTGAATATGATATTTATATAGTGGCCATTGAAGAGAAGATCAAATTGCCTTTTTATGAAAGAAATTGGATAAAGTACAGGAATCAAGTAAATCCAAAGTGTAATTTTCTCATGAACGTGAATTGATGGGATGTGTTCAGGTCAAATATAATGTGTGTCATTGTACAGTGGAAGCAAGAATCTGACATTTCTTTGGCCCAGCTCTTAAATTTAAAGTGGCATGCTTTTATTTTCCACTGGGACAGCTGCTAGAATTCTCCGATGAGAACTAGCCCCAGCTGGCATATTTTAAATGAAAATACACGTGGATAATAACCATCGGCTATGGAGTACTGCTGGCTAACCAAGAATCAAATTAGAGGTAAGTAAAAGCTTTGTTTATATTTCTTTTGCTTTTAAACCTTTCCAGGGAGTTGATTACATATTATTAGAATGGAGATTCATGAATTAGGAACCCCATGAGACAAAAGTGTATATTTAGCATCAAGAGACTTCCCAGGGGTGGGTGTGTGTGTGTGTGTGTGTGTGTGTGTGTGTTCCTATACTCATGACTGTGCACACAAATATTTCTTCCTATGTATGTAGAAAGAAGAATGGAATGTTTTCCAATTTATTCAGACTTCTTCAATCAGGAACAGACCTTATTTAAGACTTCAAGAAATACCTTTTAAAATATACTCTGATCTACTTCCTTTCAGGCAGGCATGAAAGGAATATTGTCATATTTGCTGCAGTATGAGCTGCTACTCAGGAATCAAAGAGTGAACTCAGCCTCTCAGGAGCTCTTAATCAGTAATCATGGATTTGACAATAGTTGACTCCTTTTAGGGTTACTAGGAAATATCATTTACTTCAGTGCACTTCCTGCCTGAGAGCCTCCTTGCATTTCTAGCTTGTGTTTAGCAAATCTAATTTATGAATCTAATGGGATTTCAGAACTGGTGTATTAGGAAAACCTGTGATGAAAAGGGAATTGAAGGAAGAAACAAGTGAAACACTATATTCGATGCTCACCTCATGCATACTATGTAATTTGATTTCTGCAGTGCACCTATAAGTTAGGTATTACTCTTATTTTAGTGATAAGGAAACAGGCAGAGACCATTTCATTGACCTAGGATGGAAAAACTACATAATTTGTACCCAGAACTATCAAAATCTAAAGAATTTTTTAACACCATCGTTCATGTTCTAATAAATGTAGAATATGTAAGCTTTGACTATTAGAAGTCAACAGCTCTGAAATAGTTTAAGAAACATTTTAGTTATTTTGAAACAAATGTAATTTTCTCAATGACAGAAATAAACAATACTTAGATATTTCCCCTACAGGCAAGCCTCATTACAATTAGACAGTGTGTTCATAGTATAATAAAACTAAGTGCTAAGTTATCTGTCATTGTCATAAATGAGAGAGCGGAGCTCTAAGCATGTGGCCTGGATCATCATCAGACAGAATTGATTCTCTCCATGTGATCTGCTCAGCAAAGGATGGCTTTCAAATTTGTGCCACTAGAGACTCTATGGGATATCAAAAGTTCTCATCTATGTGCTGATGTTCTCCAAACTTCACTGGCCTCAAACATCTATATGTTGAGCCATTTTTACGGATTGTGAAAACAACATTTTGACCAACAAATGTCTCCAGAATCCAAACTTCTTTACCACTTCTAAGAACCTTTCATTGGGAGTTTAATAGCTTTTTGTTTTGGGGAGGAAAGTTGAAGGGAGGGATCACTGGTTAAAACTGTCCTGTAGTAGATAAAGAACCAATGAACCACCATGAATATGGGATTTTTGCCCATCATATGATGTAGATGAAGGTTATTTCTACGGACCCATTCCTCAACTTATGTTTCTCCTCCATTATCAAAATACTTTTTTATTGTTTTATAAAACAATTCCCCAGGTTTTTACACTGCAATTCCCCTATGTGGGCTTTTTCCATCATCAAAATATTCTTATTCAGTTACCTAATTTCATTTTCTGAAAAATGAATTATAATCTGCCAGGCATCATGGTTAATATAACAGATTCCTTGTATACTTTGATGAATTTTGGTCATTGAAACTAAACAAAAAAGAAAGTATTTAAACAGGAACACTTTATAAGTAACGTGTTGTAAAATTATTTTGACAATTGTTTGTTTTTTGTTCATCATTGTCATCCATATAACAGATAATTTGAATAAGGGATACAAATGTCAAAAATGTAAACACTGAATTTGGAAAGATCCACCATTCAAATCCTAAGTCAATCTGGTTATGACAGAGATGCTTAACATCTCTGGATTGAGAAGGCCCCAAGAAAAGAGGTCAAACTACACTGGTTGCTTTATTTACCTAGAAATGTTATTCTCCATTAGGAATACAAAATAAGATCCTCAAGACACATGTGTTTTGCTATCAATTTTGTATTTGCCTTCTGAGAATTAAGCACTAATTTAGGGAGAATGTAGTATGAGATGAATAGTATAAGCACTGAATAGTGTAAGCACTGAATAGCTTGTAGTATAAGCACTGAATAGCTCAGTGTCCATGAAAGATTATTAAACTAGAATTTTAGTTCAAAGTAAACCATTGGTAGTTGATTAGTTACCTCATATCCAAGATATAACAGACTGACTAGTACTCCCAAAGATATGTTCCAGTCTTAATCTCTGATACATGTTGATGGGACTTTATTTGAAATTAGAATGTTTGCAGTTGTAATCAAATTATGAAGAGGTCATGCTGGATTGGGATGGAACCTACTCCAATAAGATTGGTGTCTTTATAAGAGAAATTAGTAGTATTTGGACACATATATAGAGGGAAGATTACCATGTGATGATAGAGACAGAGGTTGGAGGGGTACTGTATCAAGCAAAGAAATACCAACCATTGCTGTCAACAATCAGAACCTAAGAAAGAGGACAGAATGGACTGCACATCTGAGGCTCCATAAGGAACTCACCCTACCAACAACTTGGTTTTGAACTTTTCATCTTCAGAACTGTGCGACAATAAAGGTCTATTGCTTTAGGTCACTTTTTTGTGGCACTCTGCTATGGCGGTTCTAGAAATCTAATACATATAGTGGTGCTTGGGCTACTGGAATGTTGGCTTGGGTTATCTTATTTAGACGTGCTTTGAATACAATAATAGCATAGCCAAATCAGAAGTCTATGGAAGGCCAGAAATAGCTTCACATATTGTCCAAATTTAAAATTACAAGTATTTTAAATTGTGTGTTAAATTTAATCATTCAAAAATTGAAGTCATTTAGTAAATTGTATTTGTCTGATGGCTCTAGGCTCCTATTCTAAATTATGCATCATGAGGATACACCACTATAATTTGAATTTCCATTGAGTACTATATATCTTCTGGTCACAGTATATTACTTCTGACAGTATTATTATGGTTGTTAAACTGAGTAGTGATTTACTATATTTTACCTATTTTAGTTTAGGTCTTAATTATTTCCAATATGAAAATGAAGGTTTTTTTCTTCCATTCCTCTCATTATTTTTTCCATCCATTCTCTTTCCTTTTAAATACCAAGGTATTAGAGAAAAGGAGTCCTAGGAAGTTGTTGGCATACCCAGTGGTAAAGGGAGTGGAGTATATAGAAGTTGAGAAGTTACAGACACCAAAGGAAGAAGAAGTCACAGGGTTTGGCATTGGTTACACTGAGTAGACAATAAATACACTTAATGAGTGAATAAAGTAATGGGTATCATTACTTCAAGACGAGAAGGGGGATTTCTAACCATGGTCAAGGAAGACGGCTAAGAATAGTCCTCAATTATGAAATGAAATTTCAGATAAAAGGGACAAGATCATTTTTAAAAATTGAATTATATTCATAATAATAGATATCAGTGTTTTAGATTATATTTTCTAGCTCTGCCTTATAAGCTCTAAACACATCTAATATCTAGGTTTTGATTTCTTATAACTGTCTTCCAGTAAAAGGAACCAGGCTTCCTAGTACAAAAAGCATATACCAAGGATAATGCAGGAAAATTGTAAGATGGACTTAGAACATCTTGTACTAGCAAAAAGAAATGTTTAAAGAATTCAATGGACATGACAAAAGGACACAACAGCTAAATTGAATGGGTATACTTTGATCAAATTTAGAACAATCTATACATGAAAATAATACTGTATTACCATCCATTGAAAAATATAGGAATACATGAGTAAGAAAATACACATACATACAGACAGACAGACAGACATGCATACATATCCAAAGGAAGACTAATAAACCTAGAAGAATAATAGAAATAAAAGATCACTGTTTGACAACAAGTATTGTGGTTGTTGGTACAACCAATGGTGCTAAGGTCTATAGGTAGAATTTCTAAAATAATCAGGCTAGTCACCTAATCTTTAAAAGTCTCCTCAGGAGATACATATTAATTTTTACAGGAAATGTGCTGACTTTGTGTCTAAGAAATGAGGTCAAGAGTGTTAGTCAGCTTTCATCACTGTGACAAAATACCTGAGAATTATAACTAAAAGAAGCAGAAGTTTTAAACAAAGTCTGCTGGTTCCAGTATCTAGAGGTGAAACAGAAAATTATAGCAGCAGGAGCATGTGGAGGGGGAGGGTCTTAGTTACTTTTCTCATTGCTGAGACAAAATACCCAATATTCAAAGTTAAAGGAGGGAAGGTTTATTGTAGCTCACAGTTTGTTGAGGTTTCACTTCATAATTGGCTGGGACTGAGACAGGGTAGCATGGGAGATGGGAAACAATTCATGCCTGGCAGAAGGCAGCAAGCAGTGAAGTAGTAAAGCAGCAAGTGACAAGCAATGACCCTCTTTCTGTCCCTTATACCTTATCCAGGCTACCTACCCTTAGGGCAGGTAGCACTCACACCCAGGGTGGGGCAGCCTTAATCCTAGCATTGCACCATGAATTAATCCCCGGCATCACATCCTTGATCTCAGCATCTCACACCCTAGATCCAACCACTTCAGAAAAGCCCCACCTTTGACTGCATGAGGCTTTCAGGGGACATGTAGATATATGCCATAACAGGGAGGCTGCTTACTTCATTGCAGTCAAAAAGGAGAGAGAAGAAGACAGAGATGGAGATGGAGATGGAAATGATGGGGGCGGGGAGAGAGAGCGAGAGAGAGAGAGAGAGAGAGAGAGAGAACTGTGGATAAAATGTAGTTCCTAAGGGCATACTTTTACGTAAAGGCCCTTCAGCTAGTTCCCACTTCCTATGTTTCCATCACCTTCCAATAATGGCATGAAAGTATAATCCATCACTAAAATCTACTGAAGAAGTAAGAGGCCTCACAATCCTATCACTTTTCAAATGACCCACCTCTAAACATTACTGCATTGGGCACCAAGCCTTCAGCACAGGAGCCTTTGCAGGACATTTCATGTCTCAATAACACCCAGTGCTAAGGGCTAACATCCTCTCCAGTGGAATGCAGAACTGTGTGTGCCTCCTGGTGATGCCTGGAAAAAAGGTATCACAATGTTTTATGAATTGTCACCAGCAATGTGTTCCGTGAAGGGACCCATAAAAAGTTAGGTGGACCTTGATGAGCAGTCAAAGTAGGGCACTTTTCCTGCAAAAGAGATCACCTCCAGTGATGGTATGTCAGAGATTCTATCCTAGGCCCTAGGGAAGAGAAAGCTCTGAGAAATTTCTTTTGTCTATCCAGTCATTTAGGCAACTTTTATTAGCAGCAATACAAGGCTACTCCTTTAAGGTCCATTTTAAATTTACTAAGTATTTGAAACTCATAGGTCTCCCTAGTAACCACAATCTACATAGTAAAGGCACTCTTATTAACTTCCTTTGCACTCAAGAATGAAGAGAAAGGCTGACCAAAATGTTCCCATATTCTAGTTAGCATGTAAAAACACAAATGCAAGTTACTGATTGTTATTTTCCCTAGTGCAAGACAAAACAGTTGTTGAAAGTTGCTTTAGTCTGACTTTCTGGAAGGGGGAGTGGTCTGACTACAAGGGATTCTGAAATGAACTCCCAACAAGTTGGAGAAAAGTTTAGGGGGAGTTTTTAAACCCACTAGCATAGAGGAAAAAGCCCAAATAAAGCTCAAGCTGATTAAACATCCCAAAAAATCACAATATAGCATTTTATAAGTCCACACTCAACGTCCCAAAGTCCATAACCTATGGAAAAGGCATTTTTCTCCCCTGCACATATAAATGATGAAGACCATGCCTGGGGGGAGAAAGGGTTCAGGAAGCTTTTAATCTATCAGATTCATTTTCTACATTTGTCTAGAGGTCTTACCAGTAGTAGAGAAAGCAGTCCAAACCTGTAGCTCAACTCTTAACAGAGGCTTATGAAAGGGCTCTGAAGGCATCATTTCATATCACTCTGAGACAGAGGCTATCTGATGATCACTAACAGAGTTCCCCTTTCACCTCACTAAGATGTCCAGATAGGGACAAGATGTGGAGATTTTCTGCTGATTTCCTGGACGGGCTGTTGGGAGCTAGTTTCTTCTGAGGAACCTCTGGTTATCTTCCAGAGAGTAGCCCTGGCCATGACCCCTCAGTTGTCACCTCAGTTTCTGCTAGTTCCATGCAATCAGAGATCTGTCTCTGAAAGGAACCCAATT
>NW_004624775.1:8166513-8205326 GCF_000247695.1 Heterocephalus glaber | reverse complement strand
TAGATAGATAGATAGATAGATAGATAGATAGATAGATAGATAGATAGATGATAGATGATAGATAGATAGATGTAGACTGATATATATCTCAAATGCTAGAGCACCTATTATAAAACATTAACTACTAAAATTTAAAAATCAAATAAACATTAATACACACATAGTAGGAGATTTTAACACCCTACTTTCACAGAGATGTATTAACTAAATTTAAAAAAGAAATATCAAAATTGAACCACACTCTTGAATATATAACTTAGTATATATATATATGGAGAGTATTTCACCAGTCTACACCAGACTGTACATTCTTTTCAGCACCACATGGTGCTTTTTTCCCCAAATAGATCACATACTTGTCCATAAAACCTGCTTAAGAAAATATAAAGGAATTGAAATTACCCCAGGAATGCTATTAGACCACTGTGTAATGAAAATAAAACTCAACAACAGAAGAAATTTTGGAAAAGGCAAAATCTGAAAAATTAACAACATACTCTTTAAGAACCAATGGGTCATAGAAGAAATTTTAAAACTTCTGGAAGTTAATGAAAATGACTGTACAAATCAATGGAAGTTCTGGAACACTATGAAAGCAGTCTTAAGAGCAAAATGTGTCACAATCAATTTTTACATTAGGAAAACAGAACAAGCTCATGTAAATAACCTTATGAGAAATGTTAAGATATCTGAGAAGCAACAAACTAGCCCCAAACTGAAATTAAGGGGGGAAATTGTAAAGATCTGAGTAGAAATCAACAAAATTCAGACCAAAAATAAAAACTGTAAAACAACTTAATGAATTGAAGACCTGGTTCTTTTAAAGAATAAATAAAATAGATAAGCCCATAGCCAGACTCACCAAGAGGTAGAGAGAAAAGACTCATATCAATGCAATTAGAAATAAAAAATGTGAAATCACAATGGGCACTGTGAAAATCTAGAAGACAGTAACTATGTCAAAAAATTATATTCCAACAAACTAACAAATTTTGAAGAAATGGACAAATTCCTAGAAAAATAAAAACTACCAAAACTAACTCAAGAACACATAAATATGTTTAACAACCCAAAAACAAGCAATGAAATTGACACAATAATAAAGAATCTACCAACTAAAAAAAGCCCAGGACCTGAAGGACTTACTGCTGAATTCTAAAAAACCTTTGAGAATGTTTTATCACCAATACTCCTCAAGCTCTTCAAAGAAATTGAAAGGAAGGAGGGCTCCTACATTCATTTATGAAAGCCAGTATCACCCTGAATGCAAAACCAGATAAAGACCCAACTGAAAAAGAGAACTATAGAAGAATCTTCTCACTGAATATAGATACAAAAATTCTCAACAAGATATTAGCAAATAGAATGCAAGACATCATCAAAAAAGATGACACAGATGAAAAAATGGAAGCAAAGCTTTTGTAAATAAATAGGAGAAGAGGGGTTGAAGGGAGAGTAGGGGGATAGAAAAAATAAGAATCAAGATATATCATGTAGAGGTACAAATTCCCTATGATGAATGTGATCATTATGTATATCTAAAATGTACCAATAAACTTAATTAATAAAAAATGGAAAAAATAAGTTTAGGATTGTATCATCTGCAAAAAACAGATTATACATCATGATCAAATAGTTTTCATACCAGAGATGCAAAAATGGTTCAACATGCATAAATCAACAAATGTAATATATCATATAAACGGGAGCAAGGTCAAAAATCATATGATCATATCAATGGATTCAGAGAAGGCATTTGACAAAATTCAACAGTCTTTCATGATAAAACTCTTGAAGAAAACAGGTATAAAAGGACCATACCTAAATATAATAAAAGCTATTTCTAACAAACCAATAGCCAGCATCATGCTAACTGTACTAAAATTACAGCATTTCCCTTAAAATAAGGAACATGACAGGGACATTGACAATAACCTCTTTTATTCAATATAGTACTTGAAACATTAGTCAGATTAATTAGGTAAGAGATAGAAATAAAATGGATACACATAGAAAAGGAAAAACTCAAATTATCTTTATTTTCAGATGAAATGATGGTCATTAGCATTTTTGTATATCAACAATGAATGGGATCGGAAGGGTATTACGAAAACTATACCATTCACAGTAGCTTCAAGAAAAATGAAACAGTTAGGAATTATCCTAACCAGGAAGTGAATGACTTCTATAAAGAAAACTACAATAGTCTGAAGAAGAGTAGAATACAGTACTCTGAGTACAAAGTACTGAAGTACAGTACAATACTCAGAAGAAGAGATTGAAGAAGATATCAGAAAATGGAAACACGTCCTCTCCTTCTGGATAGGCAGAACCAATATTGTCAAAATGGCCTTACTTCCAAAACTGTTATACAGATTCAATGCAGTTCCAATCAAAATACCAACAGCATTTTTTTAAAGATCTAGTGAAAAGAACCATAGAAATCATTTGGAGCCAGAAGAGACCTAGAGCAGCAAAAGCAGTTTGGGACAATAAGAGCAAAGCAGATGGCTTGCCAATACTTGACTTCAAGCTATACTACACAGCATTAGTGATGAAAATGGCATTGTACTGAAACAAAGACAGAAACATGAATCAATCGAACAGAATTGAGGATACAGAAACTTCCCCAGACATATCCAACTACTTAAAGTTTGACAAAGAGGACAAAAGCATGTTTTGGAGGAAAGAGCCTATTCAACGAATGGCGTTGGGAAAACTGGTTATCTGTTTGCAGAAGAATAAAACTGGACCCTCATCTCTCACCACATACTAAATTAAAATCAAATGAATCAAAATCTAAACATTAAAATAGAAACTTTATACCCACTGGCAGATAAAATGGGTAAAATACTTGAAGACATAGATGTAGGAAAGGATTTTTAAAACAGAACCTCAATTGCACAAGAAATAGCAGCAAGAATCAACAAATGGGATTATATTAGAATAAAAAGTTTCTGTACAGCAAAAGAATCAATCAGTAAAATGAAAGACAACCTATAGAAGAGGAAAAAATATTTGCCAGCTGCTCCTCAGGCAGAAGACTAATATCTAGAATATAAAAAGAACACAAAAAATTAGACCACCTAAAATTAAAGACCCAGTCAAGAAATGGGCTAGAGAAATGAACAGACACTTGACAGAGAAAGAAATACAAATAATCAACAAATATACGAAAAAATATTTAACATCTCTGACCATGAGAGAAATGCAAAGTAAAACAACACTAACTCTATCTTACTCCAGAAGGAATAGCAATCATTAAGAAATCCAACAGTAACAAATGCTGGTGTGGGTGTGGTGAAAAAAGAACCCTCCTTCATTGTTGGTGGGAATGCAATCTAGTACAACCATTATGGAAATCGGTATGGAGTTTCCTGAAGGAACTGAAATTAGAAATTTCATATGACCCAGCAATCCTCCTGCCAAGTATCTGCTCCAAAGAGCTTAAGTCATCATATTGCAGCAATATAAGCATACCAACATTTATAGCAGCACAATTCATAAAAGCTAAATCCTGGAAGCAGCCTGTATACCCGTAAACTGGTGTTTAGGTAAAGAGTGTAATATCTGTATATAATGGAATAGTACTAGTCTATAAAGAATGATACATCTGGGCCTGGGATTTAGCTCAGTGGTTTTGCTGCCTGCTATGCAAGCGCAAGGACCCAAGTTCGATCCCCGGTACCAAAAAAAAAAAAAAGAATGATACTTCAGAGTCATTTGTAGGAAAATCAGTGAACCTGGAAAATATAACGTTGAGTGAAATAAACCAGACATACAACTTAAATACTATATCATATCTCTCATTTGAGTGAGAGAGAAAAGTACAGAGTAAATGATAGAGGATGGATAGAAAGAGACAGGGGGTATATCTTTTACAAGAGGGAAATAGTGCAAAAGGAAAAGGGTGAGGGATGAGGAAGAGGAAAAGGGGAAAGAAGAATATAGATATGCCACATACAGGAATCTAGTAAGCCCAATTACTATAAACATTATATGTCATAACATGAGCTAAGATAAATAATATCAAGAAGAATGAAAAATGGGATAGGGGAACTGGAGGAGAAGAGAGGAAGAGAGAGGAAAGGGTATTTTAAAAAGAGAAAGAAATGTGCTGCAATATGTACATGTTACTATTCCCAAAGATGACTGTAAACTCCATTAACTGCAAACATGTACAAACAAAATGGAAAAATTAAAAAACTATTCATCCATTTAACTTGTACAAAGACTTTACTTATTATTGGAGATTTGGTGATAGATAAGAGCATAACCATTCTTTTCCTGAGGCTTAAAAACAAGTAACAAAGACATACTTTATTAGTCATTGTAATAAAACCATGAAGAACATTGGCATAGTCTGTCTTCCCTTGCTATAACAGAATATGTGAGACAACTTAATTTATAAAATATAAATTTAATAACTCAAGTTTGTGTAATCTGGTAAGTCTCCATTTAAAACTGGGATTTTTGGGCCAGGGATTTAGCTCAGTGGTTCCTCCACCTGCCTCGTAAGCACAAGGACCAGAGCTCAATACCCAGTACAAAAAAAAAAAATTAAAAATTAAACTAAATAAATAAATAAAACTGAGATTTTCTTAGCAGTTAGTATTTTTTTAGTTAGTTTTTTTTAGTTAGTATTTTTAATTACTACTTTGATACTTTTACTTCTTATGATCTATTTGCATTTTCTATTTCTTCTTGTGCCATCGCTAGTCCTTTGTGTCATTAAGGAATTTGTCCTTTTTAATCTAAGTTATCTAATGCTTTGACAAGAAGCTGTTCATAATATCCTTTCAACTTTTTAAAAAATGTCTAGGGTCTGTAGTAACATCCCCTCTTTAATTTGTGTTCATGGAAATATGAGTCTTTTCTGTATTTTTCCTTATAAATACAGTTTTTCTTTTACCACTTCTTTAGATGCAAACTGTATGTTTCATGTCGTGCTTTTGTTTTTACCCATTTTAAGTATTTCTAATTTCTCTGGCAATTTCTTCTTTGAGTGACTGCTTATTTGGAAATGTGTAGTTGACTTCGCAAATTTTCTTATGTTATTGGTATCTTATTTTATTCTATCATGGCCAGTGGACCTAATTCACGTGATTCTCATCCTTTTAACTACATTGCGTGGTTTGACTGCATATTATCTTAACTATCTTAGAGAATCTGCATTGTGTGTTTCAGAAGAATATGAACTCTGCCTTTTGTAGAGGCATGCCATAAGAAGTATTATTGAATTGTGTATTTCTCCCTTTAATTCTTTCCATTTTTCTGTCATGTATTTTGGGATTATGTTGTTCAGTAAATGCATGTTCATATTGTTATATTTTCTTGATGGAATGACCCTGATATAATTGTATGATATCCTTCTTTATCACTGAAAACAATTTTTCTGTTGATTCCTGCTTTGCTTGATAGCCAGCAACTGGAGCTGTCTTTTAGTTGCTGTTTGCTATAGTTTGGATCTAAAATCTCTCTCCAGAGGCCTATGTGTTAAAGGCTTGGTGTTCAGCTTGATGCCAAAGGAAGTTAGTGAGACCAATGGGAGGAAATTAAATCACTGGGGATGTGCCTTAGAAGGGATAGTGTGAGTGGCACTCTCTCTCTTTGCTTCCTTGCCAACGTGATCAGCCAGCATTTCCAGCATTTGTTGATGTACTGTACTGCCACAGGCCCAAAATCAGCAGGACCAATCAACCATGGAATGAAATCTCCAAAACTGTGAACCAAAATGAATCTTTCTTCTTTTTAAGTTGAATATCACAGGTATTTTGTTACAGTAACAGAAAGCTAACACACACAAGTTTTATCCTTATCATTCTCATCATTTGATTTTAACCTATTTCTACTTTGAAATTAAACTGTGTCTTGTATACACAATGTTTAAAATGTTTTTCATTTCTCTCTTTATATTTACACAGTTCACCTATTTACATTTAACTTAATTATTAATGTAGTAGGATTTGCTTCTGCTAATTTATTTTTTCTATGTGTATTAACAATTTTGCTGTTTTGTATTTGATTATAATCTTTGTGTGCTAAACATATATTTTATAGTATACCTTCTTATCTTCTCATGGTTTTGCTGTATTTTACTTAGATTTTCAGTGCTGAAGATTGAACCCAGAGCCTTGTGCATGCTAGGCAAGTGCTCTGCCACTGAGCTACATCTCTATGCCCTTTACTTGGATTTTCAATTATCATTTTAACTTAATACAATCAAGTTATAATTAATATTATATTAATTTAAATAATATATTAAAAATTTTGTTCAATATAACTCTGTTCTCTTCAGCTTTTGTACTTTTATTGTGGTACAAATCACCTATGTATACATTATAATCCCATCTACCTAACTGTGTGGTTACTGCTCTTTATATGTGTCTCTTAAAATAGAAAACTTTCAGTTTCCTGTATGATATATAAGAAACTTGAGAGTTATCATTCCATCTTCATATCAAGAAAAAAGCTAAAACATAAAACAAAACTCTGAAATTCATCATCTCTACTCAGATATTTTAGATAATTGAAGTTATAGGTCACAATATCACTGAATAATTTGGAGGTAACCAGGCAAATGCAGAAAAGTATAAACTAACAGGAGTATATACCCACTTGCAGCCAGCAGCTGGTGGTGACATAAAGGGTAATTGACTAACTCTGGACACCAAGCCATCCACCAGCTGGAGAGAGAAAATTTTCTGCTTGCTTAATTTTACAAGCTCCCCACAATTCTGCAATGTTTTCCTTCAGGAGATGCAGTAGATTCTCAGGATAAACTGAGAAAATGACACTATTCTTCCAGAGGAGAGGGAGAAAGTTGAACTATTTTAAAACATAACAGCACATCTTGTTCCTCTTTTAAAAATCCTAACCAGAAGAGAAACTATTTTATCAATCTAACAGATTTGTAGGAAAGAGAGCAATGAGCTATAGTTCTCTATAGTCATCCTGTCTCTCCTAAAGAATGGAAATCCATAAGCACTTGTTCAGGTCATAGCTTGAGAGCACACACTCAATAAATGACAGAGACCTAATTATAAAATTACAGAAGATACACTTCCCTTCCACACCTTACCACCAATGCGGCAGCTGTGTGTCTCAGGGAATTAGCACTGGAAGAACTGCAACTTTATATTCTATCTAAGAAGGAGTCTCTACATATTCCAAAGGGAATTTTAACTTCTCTTGTAGCTACAAGGTAGTAGCCTAACTCCTACCCAGAGAAACATTACACTTCATAGTAAAAAGCAACTTACCTTTGTTCCCTTTACCTGGCATTCTTGTCTGGATTTCAACAACAAAATTGCAAGACATACTGGAAGAAAAAATAGAAGAGAATTAGGAGCAAAATGTTTTCTTTGTATTTTATATTTAATAACATAGTTACCTTCACCAGTGTTCTTCAGGTTTTAGTGGAGAATTCAGTTAATTTCTATTCTTCATTTATTTCAATCTGCAGAATTCTCTTTGTTGTTTCTTCTATGCCATGTCTGCAAGAGACAAATTTTTCTAAATTTTGTTTAACAAATTTTTTTCATTTTTTAAAGAGAGTTTTTTCTGGGATATATAATTTTTAGTGTTGACAATTTGTATGTCATTCTACTGTCTTCTGGTTTCTGAACTTGTGTTATTTTTTAATGAGAAATCAGATGTTAATCTCATTGAAAATATTCTATGTGTGAAGAGTCACTTTCCTCAGTGGCTTTCAAGATATTATTTCATACCAGTTTAACTATGATTTCCCTAGTTGTGAAACCTTTAGAGTTTATTCTATTTGCAGTTCATTGTGCTCTTGGATTACTAGAATCATATTTTTCAAAATATAATATTTGGCTTCTCATAATTTTCTTCTTCTGACTGTATCTGTGATAGTGTGCTTGATGGCATCCTGCAGTTCTATGGATCTGTTCATTGCTATTATTTATCTTCCTCACGCTAGAAAATCTAATGATTGATTTTCAAATAAAATTATTTATAATTTACTTGTTTATAAATTTATACATTTATAAATTTATTCATTTATAGGAATTGATTTAAATTTAAATATGGCAGCCTAGATTTGTTCTTGGACCCTTTCAATTAAGTTTTCACTTCAATTACACCTTTTAACTTCAGTTTGAATTTTCATAGTTTCTATCTCTTTGCTGATATTTTTATTTAATGAGATATGTTATTAAACTTTGTTGTAATTTTCCAAGCATGGTTGTTTTTACTTCTTTGAACATATTATAATAGTTTATTTAAAGTCTCTGTGTAGTAAACTCAGCATCTGGGCTCTCCTGGGAATACTTTCTTTTGGCTACTTTCTCTTTTTATATTCATTAAATTTATTGGTACATTTTAGGTATACATTATGATCACATTCATTATTGGGTATTTGTACCTGCACATGATATCTTGATTCTCATTTTTCTCATTCCCTTTTCCTCCCCTTCAACCCCTCCACCCTTCCCAATTTACAAAAGCTTTGTTTACATTTTTTCTTTCTTTTCTCATTTTTTTTCTCTGTTTGTATGTGGTATATTTCCTATTTCTTTGAATATCACTTTTTTGTTTTTATTGAAAACTGCATGGATTTGCATCCATTTTTTCCTTTTTTTTTTGACAAGGTTGGTTAAGGGTTTGTCAATTTTGTTTATTCTTCAAAAGAACCAACTCTTTGTTTCATTGATTTTTTTGTATCATTCTCTTAGTCTCCATTGCATTGATTTCTGCTCTGATATTTTTAATTTCCTCCCTTGTATGAGCTTTGGGTTTGTCCTGCTCTTCTTTTTCTAGAAGTTTGAGGTTCAGCATCAAGTTGTTTATTGACCTCACTTTGTTTTCCTAATATGAGTATTCACTGCTATGAATTTCCCTCATAAGACTGCTTTCATTGTGTCCCATATATTCTGATATGTAGTATTGACATTGTCATTTAATTGTAGAAACTGTCTGATTTCTTCTTTAATTTCCTCTGTAACCCATTGGTTATTCAGAAATGTGTTGGTCAATTTCCATGTGTTTGTTAAATTTTTACAGTTTCTTTTGCTATTGATCCCCAATTTCATTGCACTATGGTGTGATAATATACAGGGGATAACTTCATTTCCTTTGCACTTACTTAATATATGTTCTATGAGTGAGTATGTGGTCTATTTTGGAGAAAGACTCATGTGCAACTGAAAAGAATGTGTATTCTGATTAAATCAGAAACACTAAACTGGGTGGAAGAAAAATTAGGTAGAACTCTTGAAGACATTGGCATAGGAAAAGATTTCATAAACAAAACCTCAGTTGCACATGAACTAGCACATAGAATCAACAAGCAGACTCTCCTCCTATTAAAAAGCTTCTGCACAGCAAGAGAAGCCACCAACAGCATGAAGAGACAACCCACAATATGGAAAAAAAAATTTACTAGCTGTTCATCAGACAAAGGTCTACTATCTAGAATACATACAGAACTTCAAAAAATCAGACCTCCCAAATTTAAAGATCCAATCCAAAAATAGACATCTGAAATGAACCCACATTTCTCAAAGAAGTACAAATAACAAATACACATATGAAAAAATGTTCATTGGAGAGGTCATTGGAGAGATACAAATTAAAAAAACACTGAGATTCCACTTCACCCTAGAAAGAATAGCCACTATCATGAAATCAACCAATAACAAATGCTGGTGGGGCTGTGAGGAAAGAGGAACCTTGGTCCACTGCTGGTGGGAATGTAGACTGGTGCAACCACTGTGGAAATCAGTGTGGAGATACCTAAAAGAACTAGAATTAGTGGTCTCATTTGACCCAGCTATTCCCCTGCTGGATATCTTCGCCCCCAAAATTAAAAGAATCATACCACAGTGATATATGTGCACCCATGTTCATAGCAGCACAGTTTATAAAATAGCTAAAACTTGGAAACAGCCCAATTGCCTATCAACTGGTGACTGGATAAAGAAAATGTGTTTTTTTCATAAAATGGAGTACTACTCAGACAGAAAGAATGAGAAATTAGAGACATTTATAGCTAAATGGACACACATTAAGCCCATGATCTTAAGTGAAATAAATAGGACACATGTGTGTACATACTGAATCATTTCTCTGGTGTGAGAAACTCAAAGTGTAAATAAGGATCAAAATGTATAATAAATTATGTGAAATAGGAAGAAAAGGTCCAAGGGGGAAGGGGAAATGGGAGGGGTAGTGGAAAGGAAAGAAGTGAATGGAATTAACATGAGAAAATGAAAAAATGGAAACAAAGTCTTTGTAAGTACAGAGGGGTGGAGGGGTTGATGGGAGGGCAGGGGAAGGGGGAAAAAATAAGAATCAAGACATATTATGTAAAGGTGCAAATTTCCACTGATGAATGTCACTATATTGTATACCTAAAATGTACCAATAAAATTAATTTTTATAAACTGGACTTTTTAGATATTATATCCTGACAAAGTTGCTTTCAGGTCCCTGTCCAAGGTTTATTTGTGTTGCCAGGTATTTTGTTAGATTTTTAGATTTGTTTTCTCATTGGTGCTTTTTTGTTTATTGACTTTTCTGGATTAATTCTGTAGTATCTGTGTTTCCTTAATTTTTTTAATACTTAGTTTCTTGCCAGCTTTTTTCGTGTGTGTGTAATTTTCTGTTTTGAATTTTAATTCTGGTTTTCCAGGAATCACCTCTGGGTTAGTGTAATTCAATCACTTGGAAATGATTTGTCCAAAATATTCTTAAACATTTTCCTTGTTTGTCTTTTACCCTTGGCCAAAAAAATAAGTGTGGGAAAGTTTGCCTTCCTACTTCAGAATGATTACAGAACAACCACAGCTTTCACTTTCTGCTCAGGCAGGAACTCAGGGGATGCTAGAGATGAGGGTCAGTGAATGGCTTTCGCTTTTTCTAGTTCTCTCCTCGGCATACACACAACTTGCACAGCACACAACTTTCCAGAGCCCTAGAAATGTGTCACAAACTTCAGTGTTCCTTATACTTGCCTAAGTTCTCTAGGAATTCCTGTTTATTTTTATTTTATTTTATTTTTATTCATTAAGTTTATTGGTACATTTTAGGTATACAGTATGATGATAGTCATCATTGGGAATTTGTACCTTTACATGATAATCTTGGTTCCTATTTTTCCCCATTCCCCTGCCCTCCCTTCAACCTCTCCCCCCTCCCTATTTACAAAGACTTTGTTTCCATTTTTTCATTTTCTCATGTTAATTCCATTCCCTTACTTCCTTTCCCCAACCCCTCCCACTTCCCTTTCCCCTTCCCCTTCGGACTTCTTTTCCCTATTTCACATTATCTATTATACATTTCGATCCTTATTTACACTTTCAGTTTCTCATACCAGAGAAACTATTCAGTACTTATGCATGTGTGTCCTATTTATTTTACTTAAGATTATGGCCTCAGTGTGAGTCCATTTAGCTATAAATGTCTCTAGTTTCTTGTTCTTTATGGCTGAGTGGTACTCCATTTTATAAAAAATAAAAATAAAAAACAAAAAACACCACATTTTTTTATCCAGAAACCAGTTGATGGGCAATTGGGCTGTTTCCAAGTTATTACAAACTGTGCCCATAAACATGGGTGCACAGATATCACTGTGGTATGATTCTTTTAATTCTTTTGGGAAGATACTCAGAAGGGAAATAGCTGGGTCAAATGGGACCTCTAATCCTAGTTGTTTGAGGTATCGCCATACTGATTTCCACAGTGGTCGCACCAGTCTGCACTCCCACCAACAATGCAGAATGGTCCCTTTCTCCCCACAGCCCCACCAGCACAGGAAATCTTTTTAAATTCCCAGCCAGACTATTGCTTGCCTCCTCTGACTTCACTGCCTTGGGGAGCTGCAATGTTATAAGCAGAATGCTATTGTTTTGGTGGTACTCTTAGGTTACTATTTTTTATTCATTGGATTTGGCTCGGAGCCAAATAAAATAACAAAAAAGTACGAAGAGATTTACATTATGGCTAACGATGGATGTGAAATAAAGTAAAAAATTAAATAAATGTGAGGTATATTTACTTATGTGTTATAAGACTAATTCACATCCTCATATTCTTGTGGCTCTCTTTGTCTGCTTTTAGAATCTCTGTATGTTTCTCATATGTTTCCTTGTTCCTTACCTTTATTGCATTCAATATAAGATAATTAGTAGTTTTAAAAAGAATATATGCCTGTAACTGATTCAGAAACAGGCTAACTTCATGAAATGGTGTACTTTATCTCCCATAGCTATTTTTGAACATCAGTTTCATTGATTTTTCTGTTTCTCAAAACTTTTACTTTAAAATATGTTTACTTTTTAATGTTATAATACATAATTCTTTCATAAAAATAATTTTAGGCCTTATCACCAAATGTTCCAATGGAAGAAAATTCTTTACTCTTTAAATAATAGTGACTTTGATTTTGCTTATTTCAAGCAGTTTTGTCATTTTAATATTAAAATATAAGTGAATTTATAATGGCAAAATACCTCCACACCTTCATCATTTCACTTTGTAGAACTGCATTTGAAGTGATTCAGAAGGTAACATTTAAAGGCAGCCTGTGTGCACTTGTACTATCAGGAGGTGAAAGCCAGGAACAATTAAAAGCTAAAGAATACCCTTCAGGTCCCTTTGTTCTCCTGTTGTCTCCCATTCTAATTCAAAGCATACACACACTGCAGTAATGAATGCCCTTGCTCTAAAATTGCTCCCATTAATTTTCCATCTATTTCTCTTTGAATGACTCATTGTACTATAGGAAAATTTTTACTCCTGGTGCCTCTTAAATCCTGTCAAAGCCTGCTTACTAACCCTTTCTCATAATTCAGATGTACATATGACTTATATACAGAGGTAAGTAAACAGCCTCAGTCAAAATCTCTGTCTTCTAAGATCATCATGCTGATTTCCAGGCTCATATCTTGATCTGCACTTTTCCATTGGCCTGGGAAATAATCCTTTCCATTTATCAAAGAAAGAATATGTAAAGTCCAAGTCACTCCTCCTCTGGGCGGACTTTGTGATATTTCACTAATACGTGCATGTCTCCTGTTGTCAAGCTGGAGAAACCATTTATTTTACCAACTCAATTGCATATCATCACTCTTTCTAGTTCTAATTTAGAATTATCAAATTTAATTTAACTTAGAATGATCAAATATTTTAAACTGAAGCAATTTCAGGATCAGACCGGTTTATTTTCCAGGTTGGTGCTTTCTAGTTTTAAACTACCCACACCATTAAATGGTCGAACTAAAATACTTTGCTTACTAAATAAAAATTATGATGTTCCATAAATATTTGAATTTTAAAAATTTATTTATGAATAGTCTTCGTTTACAAAAATATAAATATATTATAGAAGATATCCATTTAACCCACATTTAGCTCTCCCTGTTATAAGTGTCTTAGTATGGTATATTAGAATAGTAGTAACTTGTCACAAATGATGAAAGAGTGTTGCTCCATGAGCATTAATTAATCCATATTCATAATTAATCCATTATTCAGATCCCCTTATGTTTTTCACATGATGTTCCTTTTCTGTTCTGGAATCCCATGAAGTATTTCACACTACGATTAGCCATGTTTCCTAGTCTCCTTTAGGCTGGAACAGTTTCTCAGACTTTTCTCACTTTGAGTGACCTTGACAATTTTGGATAATAAGAGTCAGTATTTGTAGAATGTCCCTAAAATGGGATTTATCTGTTCTTTTCACATCATCAGCTTGGGACTATGTGCACTTTGGAGAAAAATCATAGATGCAAAGTTTTACTCTCAATACACCATCTACACAGTACCTTCTATCAACATGATACTTATGTGAATCCCAATCTCTGCAGCATCTATGTTCTCTAAGTTTTTTGCTACTGAGTTTCTTGCCAGATTTTTTTTTTAATTTACTGTTTCTAATTTTAATTTACTGTTTCTAATTTTAATTCTGTTTTTCCAGGCATCACCTCTGGGTTAGTGTAATCCAATCATCTGGTAATGATTGGTCCAAAATTTTCTTAAACATTTTTGTTTTTTGTCTTTTACCCTGGGTCAAAAAAATAAGTGTAGGGAAGTTTGCCTTCCTACCTCAAAAAGATTACAAACCAACCATAGCTCTCACTTTCTGCTCAGGCAGGAACTATTTGTCAAGCTTTTTCGCTGCCCAGTTATTCTTCTCATCCTCTTTCCATTCTACATTCTTTGGGAAGAAGTCCATATGTATTACAGTAACATATGTAAAAAGTCTCCATTTCTGGTCTCATTCACAAGGATTATGTCTCATATCCTTGAGAGAATAATAATAAATAAATATTTGAATTCTGCACAGGGGTAATTGCCTCTTTTTCTACACATATTTATTTAATCTTTTCTTCCTATCACTGTGGGCTTATGAATTCCATTTTACACTTTGTATAATAATAAAGTCAATACCAATACATTTAATATGTTATTTCAAATTTTCTAGCATTGAAAATGAGACTTTCAGTTGACTCCTGTGATCCTTTGACATAAAGCGTCTGTGTATGTATGTGTTTGTGTTAGCATTTCTTAACTTCTAGTCCTACAAAATGCTCTAGGTTTATCTCAGATATTTGCTACTGTGATCTTAGAATCAGCCATTTCTCCAAGAAGCCATGTTGACTGAGAATAATATAAGAAGCCAAGTTTCAATCCTCTGTTTGCTCATTGCTACTGGTGATTCATTTCTTCTAGATCATCTCAAATGATAGAGCAAGAAAATATGTATGTATGTATACTTGTATAATAGCCCACATATATCCACATCTATGAGTTTTTCTAGGCATATCCATATATATATTATTTTATAATAATTATATAGAGAGTGTATCTTGGTTGCTGAACTTAATTCCTTCCACAATTCTGTCACAAACTGAATTGGACAAAAACTGAGTCAAATTTCCCAGTAAGGTCAACTTTGAACCTAACCATTGAATTTCATTTGGTTCTCATACAATTTGGTTTGCAACCAGAATTGTGGAAAGAATTAAGTTCATGAACTGAGTCTCTCTCTCTCTCTCTCTCTTTCTCTCTCTCTCTCTCTCTCTCTCTCTATATATATATATACACACACATATATGTATATATATATGTGTGTGTATTATATATTATACATTTTATAAATGCATATATATAAACTTATAGCTATATCTTAAGCTTACATGAGTTCAGAGTAAGGTCTCTGATTCTAATCCATTATTATGTGAGTCATTTTAGTTTACTCTCTACTCCAATAGTGATAAAACTTGTTCCCATCATCAATCCTCTATCATCCACTTTTTAATAGTTCAATTCCAGTATACCAGGATAGTGGTTTTGAAATTGTTAATTTGTACCTGTTTGAATAACAATGTTATCAACTAGAGTACTTGATTATCTATAGGTCCTTTTCCCTTTAGTCATATCTAGTTCAGAATTTTCCCTCCACCCCCTTAATTAGGTTGTTTGATTTTTAACACAGTTATTTATTTGTGTGGATGCCTTTTAAACAGTTTTATTTTGAGACAGTGTCTCATTAAGTCATTGAATTGCCCAGGCTGGGCTTGAACTTCAATTCCTCCATATTCCACTTCTCAGGGTACTGGGATTACAGAAATGTGTCATCAGGACTAGCTTATAATACAGTTACATTGTTTTATCACATTCTGCTTTCCAGCCAAGGATACCCTAGCACACTAAGTATCTTTTAAAACTTTTTCATGTATAAAGGTTTTCTCTGTACTATAAAGTTCTATGGGATCTGATGATGCATTATATAATTTTTCTATCATTTTAGCATCAAACAATCATTTCACTACCATGAGAAAATCCTCCTTGCATTGTTCATCTACCCACTAGGCCACTGAAACCTGGTAACCAATGATCTTTTTATTATCCCTCTAGGCTCACCTCGTTTAGAACGTTCTGTCGATGAGTTCATGTAGTGCTTTTAGCCATTTCAGATGGACTTGTTTTCTCTCAGCAATTTCCATTTAAGGTTCATTCATGCCTTTGCATAGCTTGATAGCTCATTTATTTTATTTTTATTGTTGAGTTAGTATTTACTCATATTCCAATTTAACTACCCATTTCTCAGTTTGATTTTTAATTCTCCTATTGAAGGGTACCTTGCTTGATTCCTAGTTTTGGTGATTATGAATGACAATGTAATAAGTATTTGTACACATATTTTTGGGTAGGCATAAGATTTCAAGTCAATTGGGTAAATATCTAGGAAAATAATTGGTTTTCATATACTATATCCATCCTAAGACTGTTTGTAATAATATGCCAAAGTCTTCTAAAGTGATTATACCATTTTTTTTTCTCTTCCCATCAATAATTAACAGGAATTCCCATTGCTCTGAATCATGTCTAGCAACTGTATTGTCATTTTTGGTATTTTAGCCTTTCTAATTGTTGTGTGGTAAACCATTGTTGCTTAATTTGCATGTCCTAAATGGCATATTATGTTGAAAATATTTTCATGTCCTTATTTCTCATCTGTCTATATTTGCTGAGTTGTTACTTCAAAATTCCAGGCCATTTTTTAAGTTGGACCTTTTTTTTCTTATTGTTGAGTTTTAAGAGTCTCTGTATATTTTGGATACAAATCTCTTATCACCTACATATTTTGAAAATATTTCATGAGTCTGTATCTTGTCTTATCATTGTCTTACTAATGCATTTCACACAGCAGAACTTTTGATTTTAATAAATTCTAACACTGAGTTTTAATGGATTGTTTATTTGATGTTGTGTCTAAAGCCTCATTCCTATAGCATTTTATGTTACATTTGTTCTTTTATCTTTTTAAAAAGAACAGAGAACAAATTTTCCTCTTCTGTATGTCAGCCTTAAAGTATAAACAAAAGGACATTATGTTTCTCATCTCACTATTTTACTTTCTTACATTCACTTGTGGCTATATGGCATGAGTTTTCTGTCTTTCATGGATCTTAATATCCTCTTCAACTTTCTCAGCCCTATCTAAATGTCTAGTTTATGTACCCTGGTGAGGTTCCATTAAGTGACTGTCCAACCCAATTGGAATGAATGTTGTCAGGAGCCACCCAGACCCTCCTTAGTATGGAAGCATCCATCACCAGATGTAAGATCATTGACTTTTGATGGCTCTCAGTTATACCCTTCCCCAATAATTCTCAATGAGAGCTGCCTTATTCTATTTACATCCCTCACCAAAAAGACAATAGTATCCAATGGTAGCACTGTCCTCTTGTCCCTATTTGAGACAACTCATGAAGTCAAGTGAAGTATCTGTTGCTATTTCATCATGTACATCCACTCAGATCTGCTTCATTTACTCCCTTGCAGACATGCTTTGTTAGAATATTCTTCCTCCCTTGCCAAGTTCTTCAAATAATACCTCAGAATCTATCTCTTTTGGTGTTTGACTTCATATATCATGTTTTGAAAAGTACAAAAATATACAAAACAGTCAATAGAAAATATGAACTTCTCCTTGGTGCATGAAAATCACAGAAAACAGCAAAATGAGTGTGTTGTCAACTATAGGACACTGTTCTCAGTTCTCAGTAGACTTACATTTTCATGAGGAGATTGCATTATTAGAAAAATAGGTCTGTATTTGAAATAACAACAAAAAAGAGCCAACATAGAAAGAAATTATGACATAGTGGCTTAAAAGTAGGCATTCAGATTATTTAAATGAATTCAAATTCTTCCATTTAATTTGAATAGTTTTAAATATGTACAAAGAGCAGCTATTATCAACCTTCTCAAAGTTCAGAAATTAATGATTTTAATCTGATGAGGACAAAATAATTATCTATAGTGACACCACTTACAGACATCTTCAAATCCCATTGAACTCACCTCTTTTTTCCAGTAACTTGCATAATCAAATTATGTATAGGCATCCACCAATTTACACACAGAACTCAGCATCAGGCCACCTTTGTTCCACAGTCCCCCATTATGTTGTTTCTGTCCTGGTTCTGTGATGGGGTTCACCTGTGGAAATCATTTTGCCTTAAAATCTGAAATTGGAACTGCCAGCAACTTTTTAACCAATGGAGGCTTGGTGGTGTTAAATAAGCATTTCACCCTTTTTCTATGCATGCATGATCCGGAGGCACACAGCAGTACCTCTTACGAGACTGAGCAAACAGTGAGTATCCCTGTTCTGGCCTTGCACTTAGCTGCTTCTCCAATCCTGGACTTGCCCCTGCATCTCATTCTCAAATGCGTTACTCATACTGAGCCATTGTCTCTGCTCTGCATTCTGGCAACACTGTCTAAGCTATGTACTACAGACTATAAATGTTAAGGTAGCATCCTGAAAAATTTTAGTCAAAAGGATAGTTTGCAGATGAAAGAAGCATATCTAATACAGCTTTTACTCACCTCTCCATTCCTAGCCTTCTTGCTGTCCCTGGGGACTCAGGTCTCCTGCTTGTGAAATAATGGAAAGCAGAAAATAGCTGGTTTGCTTATAGTTTTTATTTTGTCTTTACCATCAAAGTCTTGTTTGATAATAAACATTAATCACACATTAATCTATTATAATGGTTATTTGTCACAGTAACACTGCCACTTTTCCTTCTGATGACTCCTTTGTATTTCCTCTTTTTTTCCCTCCTGCTGCTATATTATATCTTATGTGGGAAAGTGTATGTGTAAACAGTGTTGATGCTTTTATTTTTTATCAGTTTTTGTTTTACAGGTTCTACTTTTATCTCCTGCTGAAGTGAGTAGAATTGTCTCTCCTCCTAGTGTATTAATTCCAACCTTCCATTCTTTCTACTGCCAGTAGGTATCTCCTGCCAGCCAAGAGTTGAACAAACATTCTCTTAGCAATTGATTAGGCTAAAACTCTCAAAACTAGCATCAATTATGAACATTGCTGAAATGGATGGAAGAGGTAAATTATAGGTCAATCCTCCAGCACATAGAGAAGTAAATGAGGCTGAAACAGAGTTTGGTATCATTTGATCTGGTTACATGCCCTGAATTTATATAAAGGAATGTAGTTTCTATTCTTTTCTTTCTAAATATTGTCATTTTGCATCTGTAGATGTCATACACGAGAGATTTAGAATGAAATGTTCTTATTCATGAGAATTGGATTGAAAGAAAATCATAATACAGAAGTATATTCAAATAAAATGATAATTCAAAATTTTTTTCAATAAGATGTTTTTATCAAGGGTTGTCATTCATTGTGGGATATCTATGTTTTTTGCAATGACTACATAGAAAGAGAGATGATAGAAAAGATGGATTGATGGTAGCTGCATAGAAATCCACAGAGAGAGAGATATACTGTACAAAGATGTATCCATAACTGTTTTACCATATTCATTCTGATCTAACATATGCAAATACATAATATTATTCTCTGCTACAAAGAGAAGAGGGAGATGCAATGAAGATGAGTTGAGTAACACATCTGAAGTTTCTTGCTTAGTTTATATATAGCAGAATTATACTTGAATCCAGTCTTACTGTTCTTTACCACCAATCTGTAGCCTTCCAGTTGTAAGTAATATTATTCACTTACTAAATTGCTATGTTGATTGCTTTACATAGTTTATTTCTACCAATGACCTTCTAAGGTAGTGGCATCTTGTCACCCACTATACCTACATGGGCACTAAAACGCTAAGGTCCTAAGTAGCTGGTCATAATCCCATGGCTACTGCCTGGAAGAAGTGGTACCTCCAGCCAACGTTGGTCTCATCCTAAAGCCCGTCATCTTCACTATTGCTTCTCCGCAATGCAGCTCTAGTCAGGTCTCAATCTCAGTTTTTTGGTTGAGACATAAAATGGTCCCCAAAGCCTCATATGTTTGGAAGATGGTTGGATTGTGTGGGCAGTATGCTTACTGCTAGGAGGCAGGGTCTGGTCAGGAGAGATGGGTCATTTGGGGCATGTTGTGTAAGGATGTATCTCCCCCTGCCCAGCTCCTCCCTTCTCTCTCTGCTTCCTGATTCCCATGAAGTGAGCAGCTTTTCTCTTCCAGATCCTTCCACCATACCGTTCTGCCTTGGAACCAGAGTCTTTGAGCGGTTGTTGAACAAAAATAAATCTTGCCTCCTTTGAGTGCAGGGGTTTAGTTTTGCATCTTAGCAACAAGAAAGTGACTAAGATTCTCAGCCTCCATCCATTGTCCTGCTCTAAGAAGTTCACTTATTGATTCAAAGTTATCTATATTTTTCCTGCTATTCACGAAACTGGATGTTGAATGTTCTAGCTTTTATAGATTAAACATAAATGAATTTTGACTGATAATTTTCAGATTTTCTCAAAGCAATTAACTTTGTGTACATTGAAGTAAAAGGATCTGGGTACTAAATCTTTTTTGTTTTTTTTTATTCTTTTTATGGAGAGATAGTTCTAAAAGTTGAGGGGAAGATAAATCCCATATGGAAATTCTTCAAAAAGCTAGAAATGGCTTTACCATACCTAAGTGTAGATCCAAAAGAAATGAAATCAGAACACCATTCATACAGCATACCTGCACTCCCCTGTTTATTGTAGCACTAATCAGAATAGTTAAGATATAGAATCAACCTTGGTTCCTATGAACAAGAGATTAGATAAAGAAAATGTGTCATATATCCACAATGGAATATTATTCAGTCATAACAAATAATACTGTTACTTGCAGCAAAATGAATAGAACTGAGGGACATTATGTTAAACAAACTAAGCCAGGCATGGAAAGCCAACTACCAGTACTGCATAATCTCATTCATATGTGGACACTGAAAAGAAGTATCTCTATCTTTGTCAGGCCCAGTCAGCATCCCTACTTGCATCCCTCGAGCCTCCTTGTCTCTCAGGCTCATTCCCTTGAATTTTGGGGTTGTTGGTATGTTAAGTTATAGTGTTTGATAAAATGTTTCTCCCAAGTGACAAGCTCATATTTAAACTATGAGCTTTCAGAGAGTAACTTACTCATCAGATTGTTGGCCAGCTCCTAAGCACTAAGATGACTCCCAAGGCTTGGGAGTGGTATTGGGCAGCGCAGTCAGAAAAGTCCCCTGCTGTGACGGGGTCTGGTTTCTAGTGGAAATCCTAAGATTTGTTTATGAAAATCTTAGTGCAGAGAGTTAGAGAGGATGATTTTGTAAGTAGGAAGATCCTCAAATTATTCCTTGCAACTGTTTGCCTTTCATGCCCAGTTAGATTTGGCTATAAGATTTATTTAAACTCATTTATAACTGTACTTGAATAAATCAAGATCATGAAAATTGGTGCACTTTAAAAAAATTAGTTGTCATTCACAATAGAGTGGCTTCTGAGGGCAGACACACCTGGATGGTGTCTCTTCTAATGCTGAATGAGCTCCTTCCGGATCTATCATAAAGTCTCAGGATTAAAATATTGCATGCTGCGAGAAACCTCTAAATTACCACAGACTTGCATTCTGCTCAATAAAACCTTCTCTCTGATTCTATCCACATTTCTGGAAAGGCAGATGATTGCTGTCCTATATCATTGTTTCTCTGTCTTCTGCCAAATCAAATGATTAGAGGCAATTCTAAAAGTTCTAATCCTATTGTTCCAAAAGGCCTGGGAACAAAGTGATAAATGCATCTATGTTCACATTATCAAAACTATCTTTTTAACTGAGAAACAAAGCTCCCTCTCCTCCTTTTTTTTCATTAATTTTATTGGTACATTTTAGGTATACAATATGCTGATATTCATTATTGGAAATTTGTACCTTTACATGATATATCTTGGTTCTTATTTTTTCCCCATTCCCTGCCCTCTCTTCAACCCCTCCAACCCTCCCTATTTACAAAGACTTTGTTTCCATTTTTCCTTTTCTCATATTTATTCTTTTCTCTTCTTTCCTTGCCCCCACTCCTCCCAGTTCTCCTTCTCCTCCTTCTTAATAAAGGTTTGGAATTTGGACAAAGCTGAAAAATTTGCAAACCAATTCTAATTCAATAGGCATATGCAGACTAGTAAAATGATTGTATTCTTTGAATGTCGGAACAAAATCTGTGTAGGGTACTCCTTAATTTCTACTGTACTCATCAGATAAAGAAATCATCTCTCATCCTGTAGACGTGGCAAACTATCTGAACTTACCACATATCTTATTCTTATACATACCTGCTCCCTTTCAGGATGAATTCAAAGTAGCTTAAAACAAAAGGCTCATATTCAAAGTCTAATCCAGACACATTTGCTGTTCTAGGGCTCTAAATTCAACCCTGGGCTTCTCATGTGTAAAAACAAAAAAGCTACTGTCAAGTAAGGACAGTGATAAAATAATAAAGGAAGAAAGTAAACTAGAGAGAAGGAGGCACAGAGAGGCAGGGCAGGAAAAAAGGATCCCATTAGAGAGGGAGGAAGGGAGGGTATTTCTGAATCAACAAAGTTTTCTTCTAGGCTCAGACATAAAATGAAATACAAAATCAAAAGAAAATGCTACACATAGCTTTTTCTACAGGCAATAATTAGTTTCTAAATGAATAATATATTCAATAACATTTTTAATCAAAATGAGCCTTCCACTTTGATTCATTGAGACTATCAATCAAGTATCATGAAAATATTTCATCAGCAGGTATAATACTAAGAATACAATAGCACAGAGTAATTCTCAGTATCACTCTAAATATATCAAAATAGTGAGACTCTTTAAACTCAGTTCATGCTAATTTGAATTAGCAAATGTCTCCACAACGTTATTTAAAAGTCACAAAAATGACAGTGTTTTGCTTCTTTTTTAGTGTTTCCAAGGCAGAGAAAAAAGTTACTTATGGGTTCATCTATGGAATACATGCTCTTTCTTATACTGTGTTGAAGGTACAATTTTGACTTAGACATGGAAACTTCTTTCTTGATCTTCTAAAGAAAGATGACTGAAATGCAATGAATGGATGACAAAGACAAAGCATGCAAGATATAACAAAAGACAGAACCAAAGAATTTATTGGAACATTGTTAAGTATTAGGAATTTCAAGAAAAAAAGAAAGAAATGGTTAAAATCATTAAAAATGATAAAGTTTTCAATGGTGATGTCATTATGAAGGAAACTAGGAGCAAGAAGAGTTTTGAGGTTCAAGAAAGTGTATTTAAATTGGACTCTAATGAGAATGAAATGAAGGAACCAATTTAAGTCATGTGCCATACATATGTATGCATACACACATTTGCATTCCTGATCTTTTCACTGCTGCTTCAACTCAGAAGTGATTTTCCAACCTGTTCTATTCATTTCATTTTGATCAGAAGTTAACTCTCTCATCTTGTGCCAACAACGCACTCTAATTTGTCCAAATCTCTTAAATATCTCTTCCCTGGAACTTATGAGGGTCCAGAATCTTTACATGTTAGACTATCAGGGTAATATGACTGTGTGTGTGTGCGTGAGTGTGTGTGTGTGTGTGTGTGTGCACACCCTTGATTGTGCATGCCTCTTTGATGCTTTTAACCATTTCTTTCTTTTTTCTTGAAATTCCTAATATTTGACAATGTTCTAATAAATTCACTGGTTCTGTCTTTGGATGTCTTTTGCATCCTTTTTACTGTGTGGGTTTGTAACTTTCTGTGTGTGAGAGAAGAGAAGGGAGGAGGGCAAAAGAGAGGGAGAGATAAAGATGAGACTGAATGGAAAGAGAAGTAGAACTCATTATTCTATGTATCATAATTGCCATAAGCAAAATTAGTCTACATCTCTACATTGTCATATGATTATGATTTTCTATACTGTAGATGTGACAGAGTTATCTGTTTGCTCTGGCCGCAGTATCTAGTTCTTTGCATATCATTTTCATTCCCTTTATCTTATTCATGTTTTTACAACTATAATTCTATGAATTCATTCTGACTGGAATCAACAACTTTTACCTTGACAGAGAGAATAATGAACATTTGGTTCTCACTTTACTGTGGTTCTGTATTGGAGTTGGCTTTTTATGATTGTTCTTTCTTCCCTTACAAGGGTACTGCCTGATTTTTTTTCCTATATCAATGGCTGCTTTTATGGTCTGCTCTGTTGGTTCCACCTCTCAATACTATTGTGCCCCAGATCTTAGCTCTGGGACTCTTTCCATCACCCATGTCTTCCTACACACACAGATCCCTGCCTTCCCAAAGGATCTCCATAAGACTAATAAATACATATCTATAGCTTCACTCTTTCCACTGAGTCTAGTATATGGATGATCAAAGAGTGTTATCAAGTGGTTTGGAAAGGAAAAATGAAAACCTAAAATCAAATTTTGTCCACATCGCTTAGATTGTATAGAGAGAAAGGAATGCTCTTGTTGGACTGGCATTTTTCCTTATTTTATGACTGCTTGATCTAGTCAAAGTCTGTACATTTCAACCAACTAAAATTCCACCTTTGTATGTGACCTTTTAGACATTAGCTGCTAAACATAGCACTTTGTAATGTTTACAGTTCTTTATTACTGGAGTGCCCTAAGTTTTTATTCTTACACAGTTAATAATCTATCATTGGTAGAAAGTTTACACTATTGCTAAGTACTCTTATCAAATCATTCAATAAAACACAGAATCTCTGATCCTCCCTCAATATTCTGAACCCTAAAAATCTTTCACTTATTTCTGTTTGCCCTCACTTGTATCAAAATCAGAGTGTGAAATTTAGAAAGTTACCTAACTTCTAGAGTCTGTGTTATGTATGATGAAAAGGGTTTTTTAAAAAACTCAACCACTGCTGCTCAGACATTGGATTCAAATGTTATAATGGAAAGATTTGAACTCTGCAACCAAATTTGGGAATGTAGATGGAAAAGCGTCAAGGCCATGGCTTTAGATTTTTGGGGACTCAGCGGCCCTGTTTGAGTACAGAAAAGACATAAGATCAGTTAGAAAAGGCATATGAAGAGACAGATTTCCAGAGAGATCAAGTGTGACTTTTCTGTAGCAAATGAGATCTCAACTAATGGAAAAGCAGAGCATGAGGCAAGGTGACATAGAATTCAGGGTGGAGAGTCAGGTGAAGTACTAGACAGTGAGACTGAAGGAACTGGCTGGGAGGAAACAGAGCATGGGTGTCTGAGATCCACTGGATTTCCAAGGGTCAGAAAGAAGAAAGATGGTGGCCTGTGGGAAAGGGATGGGCCTTAGATCCTATAAAGCTACACTCATTCTCCACTTTGGAACTTCCTACACTTTAGGTGAGACAATTAAGTAATTGTTTTAATCTCTGCTATGACAATTTTATAAAATTTTTGTTTTCTTTTTTACTGCTCTGAGTTTTCAAGGATTGGTAATATGTTTCCTGGAACACAAGAGATTCACAGTGTCCCTCCTTGTGCCTTCTGATGTTCTCCATCCTCCAGAGCTGAGGCTATGCCTCTGTCCAGCTGTCACTTGTCTCTTTCAGCTGTTCCTCCCCGCACCGCACCCTCTCTGCCACTCTCAGGCTCTTTATCCTCATCCTGCTTCCCCTTCTCCTTGTTTCTGTTTCATCCTTTCTCTCCACTTTACCTCTTTTCTGTTGTCATGTCTCCATCAATTCATCAGCCTGTCTCTCTTCCACTCACCACCATTCATCACAATGACATAGTTTCTTGTTTATCAAGATAAAACCAACTTTTACTTTGTTACTTTTTAAATGAAGGAAGTATACAGAAGGGAAGTCACTTATTATATGTCAAGAAGTTTGTTGGATAATTCTCAGGTAAATGTCTTATTTAAGTAATCCTTTAATGCCTGAAGCCAGAAATACTTAAAACTATCATTAATGTCTGTTTTCAGAAAGGCCAGATAGCTCATAAATGGAGAGAACTTCTGGTTTTTCAGAATATAAAGTATTCCCACTTTAGGTCTTTAGGCAGAAAAGTAGAATAAAGGGCCCCGGTCTGTGGTCTATGCTTCTCTATATTTTTCTCCTCTGTGGAAAGTTAGAAAACAAGAGGATACCTGAAACCTATACTTGTGAAATATATAATTTACTGTGCAGGCATGGCCAAAGTTATGTTTGGAAACTGTGGGGTTTGGCCAGGGGAAGAGATTATACCTGATCTCACTTATTATTTTATCTAGGACCAAGCCTGATAAGAAAATAGGCCCCAGTGCTTTTCGTAGCACACAGTACTATCAATTTTGAAATGGTGAGAGAACTTAATTATATAGCCAGTTTTCATGCATTTTACCTGCCTATTCACTTTGATCCTCATTTAAAAATCTACTGTTTCCTTAGCAACCTCTCTTTTCTTTTCCCTTCCATTGTGTCTTATCTGTTAACTTGCTCTTTACAATGTTTTAAGGGAAAATTATAATTTATAACAATTTATCTTGTTTAACAATAACCTGACCATTGGTGTCTTTCTTTTCACAGTTCAAAGAGAACCATGTAGCAAAGATGAATTTTAAAACACACTGATGATATTTTTAAGGAAGTAAGTGGTGGATAGTGAGAAATTATTAAGCATGGATCTAGAAGGATTTTCGAAGGTTTGTTCTGGCATTGAAACAGTTGCCCTGTGTTGACAGTTCACGGTAGACCATGAGGCCATTTCTGAAGCTTGTGAGGTTATTGGTGTGAGACAGGGAGAAAAAGGACAGGGACATTCTACATCTGTGCTATTCATGTTCCAAAACTTGGAAACCTATGTCACAGGAGGCCTTTAACTGAATGTTACCCAGAAATATTTGGCTGCCACAAAATCATTATCCAATGTCTGTCTCAGTCCAGATGGTAAGCCCTACCCACACTCTGTATGCAGCCATGGGGGATGGAAGGCAGACGGACAGCTCCAACCTGAGTCTCCAACCTATGTGGGTTTTCCATCCCTGAGGAGTCAAAGAGAAATGGAAGCAATACATTCCAAGAGGCTGACAGTTGGCTGCATTTTTATTCCAGTTTTACATGGACTGAATCCAAGTATGTGGATTTTGTTTTGAAGCATGATTTACCAGCACCTTGTTGTCCTTTATAACATGGCTTAGATCTAGTGATACCACATTGCACATGCATATTTGCTGTGATGATAAGACTTCATTTCATGCTAAGCAGCCATTCTCCTTTCTCATGGCATTTGACCATGATCTAACTATATGCAGGAAACACAAAAGGAAGTGAAAATTTTCAACTTATATAAAGTTAAACAGCAGAATAAATATTTGATGAAGATAAGCATCAAAGAGAAGGCGCAAGACCAAAAGAATATTAGAGGCAAACTTTAAGAGGTGATTCATTGTTTTTTGCTGAGACAGAATCTCGGAGTAGTTCAGGCTAGCCTTGAACTCCCTATGTAGCCCAGGCTGGCCTTCAGCTCATGGCAATCCTCCTACCTCAGGCTCCCAAGTGCTTAGATCACAGATGTGCACCAGCACACCCAGCTGATTAATTATTGACAGCCAATCATTTTAGTTTCCCTTGTTACTAGTGTTTAATTCACAGAGATTATTGACACCTTCACCTCCCTTCTTAAATTTCCATCCTCACACTCAGAAACTGATTGTTTCTTCCAATTTATGAGATGTGTCAGAAAATAAGTATAAATTCCCACCACAGCATTCCTCTACACTTATATACAGTATATACTTACAATCATCTGCTTTCCCTTTTTCTATAAATCTGTTGTCCACCTTTGTACAGACCCACCTCCCCACTTATTCACCACTTTTTATCCATTTTTTCTTTTTTTAGTAAAATGACTCCACTCCCACCCCAGTTTTGGAAGACTTTCCCTCTCTGATGGATCTTTAGATCAACATACATGCATATTACTATTTATTTCTTTTTAACAAAATAAAAAAATTAGGATTTACCTTTCCATGTCAATTATTTTCCACATTTTCCTGTTTTTCATGTGAAAAGTCCTTTTGAAGCTGACCAACAAAGTATCAGTACTATATTCAATGGCCCTTTCTCAGTCATTTTGCTTAGCACAATAGTAGAAACAGTAGGTGTGAAGGAGGAGTCAAAATTTAAATGAAAAGTTTGGAAATTTCTAGATGAGAAAATAATGCACAAATTCTAATTTTGGAAATTAGAATGAACTTTGCACTTGGTTACTGAATTAATCAACATCAGGAGAAAGTTAAATTCACCAGTGATAGTAAAAGTTGACAGGTTAGATAAAGTCTTTATATATAGAAGTGGGCAATATTAAGGGACCAAAGGAGAGATGATGAGTTTTCCACAAGCTAGCAAAGGTAAGAAGTAGTTACCACCTCAAGGATGAAAGACTAATGTTTGGACAAACATTCTTGGAGATCTATAAGTGGTGAAAATATTCAAATGTCACTGCCTAGAGGAACAGTAGTAGACATGGTGTCCAAGCATGGCAAATATGAAGGCCTATCTAGATGTCTCTCTTCTCAGCCTCATCAATCTTCGATTGGTCTTCCCGTTGGCTCAATTACCACGATTCTAGCTCTCAAACACATTAAGAAAATACAGTCTGCAGGATTCAGCCTCTCTGCTTCCTGAACATGAGGAGAAGAAAAGAGAATGGGTCTGAAAAATCAAAAAGAATCATAAGCTTCTGTGTGTATTCACTTACTAAAATAAAAACCAAAAGGTCTATATTTATCACTGATCTCCAGAGCAAGAATTAAATCTATAATGTTTGTAACATATATAAGTTCCAACATAGTATCTAGTAATTAATAATAGTGTAGTCATCATCAAAAAAATGCTGTTATTTGGGGGGGGGTTGCTTATATTCCAATTCTCTTATTTTTAGTTATATAATTTAATTTAATATTTATCATGTCAGCATTTTTTAGATTACAGTTGCCTGTTTCCTGAGGAAAATAATGATTTGGCTATTACCAAACTGAAATTTTAGGTCAACGGTGGCAAACCTATGGCATACATGCTATATTGGTTTTTCTTTTAAAACAAATATGTTAATGTATGAGTTCTTTTTTCTAAACTAAAACCTCAGTATTCAGGTTTAATAGCAATGTTGCTACTTTGCGATAAATAAGTTGGTTTTGGGTTGGAGTTTGGGCACTCGTCTCTAAAAGGTTCATCATCACTGGTTTAGGTGACAGAAAAAGGGACTTAAGGATGTTTTAACTTACAATTCCCTAATCAAAGACTTCTACTATCTTTTATAAAATACTTACCATATGAATTCTATCCCAAGTACATTATCCATTGCACCTTATTTTTATTTTTGAAAATATTTTAAAAGATAATATCCATACAAAATTCTACTGTACACTAGGTATTTTTCAGTGACTACATACTCCAATATGGTAGGTACTAACAGCATGTAGCCATTGAGTGCTTTAATGAAGTTAAATCCAAATTCAGATGGGCTGAAAATGGAAAACACATTCTGGGGATTAAAGATTGTGACATAACTTATACAATTTTATGTGGATTATGCTATTAAGTGCTATGCTGAGTATATATTGTACCATGTAAAATTTTTAAATGATTAAAATTCCACTTATCAATTTCTTTTTCTTTCTTCACATGCTTACTAGAAAGCCTGTAGTCAAATATAAGGTTCACAATGGAAGTTTACATCATGTTTATGTTGAACAAAGCTTCCTGGTGGCTTGACGTAAACATCAGAAAGATGCAGAAACTGGATTTGAATCCAGATTTTCCTACTCAAAACTCATCCATCCTTCTATATTCTGTCTAAATTGTTAATAAAGGAGTGAAAGAGAATATACAACTCACCATCCTGAAACCCTTCCATGTGTCAATGTACCATATCATACACTAGATTATATATAGAGATATATGCGCACTGAGAACAAACCTGCAACATAGATATTATTATGCCCATTTTCCAGATGAAAAATGTAATTTCAATTTAACAGACCTTGACTACAAAGTCAGTAGCTATTTAACCAAAATGCAAATCCAATATATATTCAGAGTCCAAAGTCTTAAGCACAATGTTATATTACCTTCTTGGTATAAATGAATTAAGATCAAAAGCAAACATATTAAAACTTTAGAAATAAAATGAACATGTTTCTGAATATATTCAACATTCTAAATTCTAATGACAATAACTTACTCAATAATGGGCCATGATTGGTACTAGATAGAATTTCTTAACTATTAACTTGTAGATTAAGAAATATTAATTACTTCTTGGCCTTTTACCTAAGATCAAGTGAAGAAATAATAATAAAGGCATCTGAATTATAAATAGCATAATGTGAGCCCCTTAATTCATCACTAATCGCTAAGTACTCACCGTGTATGAGAGACAGCCATAACACAAACAAAAGAAACTTATACCCACATATGCTCACAAACACAGACAACTCTAGAAATGCTAAAGGCTTAATTGTCTACCACAAAGGCCAATTAAACAGTAAACGAGAAAGATCAAGGGATAAGAGCACAATTTTCTCCCTGATAATACATCAGGAAGCTAGAAGGAGCTATGAATTATGTAGGGAGCCTGACAAATAATTAAGTCATCTTAAATCATACTTTATAAACATACATTGAAATTAAACACAAAGATTATATAAAGGAATAAAAACAATAACTTTCCCTATGATGAGTATAGCATAAATTAATTTTCTTATATATTTCTCCAATTTTTTTTGTTTTGTTTTTTCCTTTTAAGGTGTAGCTACCAGATTTTTTTTTTTGTTACACAGCCTCGCTTTGCATACAATCTTTATGTATCTAGAGTAGAACTAATATCCAGAAAAGAGTGCTTTTCAGAAACATTTTTTCTTTAATTTACAAGAGATATTTCTATTAAGGTATATTTCAATTTAAATGAAAAATATTAATTCTCAGTTTCAGAACCAAAGAAATACGCTATTTATGGATGAATTTTAGTGCCTATAAAATATCCTATTAGGGATTTTTTTATGTGTGGGAGAAAGTCACTAAGTAATGTAGCTGCAAACATAATTTTGATTATTATAATGACAGAGTAAAATACTTTCTTGAGAAAAAAAGCTTTGGAACATTTAAGTGGTAGGAAATGAAGGAAAACAAAGAGAAATTGAATAGGAAATTTAGAAGAAAAATAAACTGAAATTATATATGTGAAGCAAAAAGAGATAAAATCATAAAATACTTCTGATAAATTTTAAACATTTTTTTGAATTTATCACTCAAATGAAGCCAAAACCTATGAAAACAGATGTTGTATAATGAACAGTTTGTTAATTGCTAGAACTATAATAAGTTCTAAATGGATGAATTCTAAACTTGTGTGATCACTGGAAGCCATGAATATGATGGCTATTCTCTTCTTGCAATGCCAAAACTTCTTATTCACTTTCTGATTTCTCAAGAGACTATGATCCTCTGCAAGAAACAGAATAAGAGAAATCATTTCCTCTCCTTTTCCTTTCTGAAAAGCATATGGCCTAATCTATCCTGTGAAAACTCCAATTTGTTTTAGCATTCATGAAACTTCATGACTAATTTCCTGAGCCAAACTATAATTACTTTAATTCTACACCGCTGGAGAGAATTTGAAAACAGGACTTCTTTAGGAGAAAATTAACTTATATAATGAGTGAAGAGATAAATCATATTAGCTCTAATTAAAGTATATTAACATTTTGGTTGCATATGAATAAAAATCAGACACAATGAAAGCAGGCTTCTCATAAAGAGTCAATTTATGGAAATTTATGAAAATTTTAGGAACTTGCAAAATTTCATTACTTAACATCTTTATTAAGATCTTTATAAGCATGCATAATGAAGAGCCTAATAAAAGATTTAATAAATGGACTGTTGCTTAAAGTCACACTGATTCAGTGCAAGCAAAGGTTTTAAACCCCCTAATGGAGATTAAAATGATAATTGACGATTTAAAAATACATATGCCAACTACACAGTGCAAAGTAGAGAGACAAGACATCAGAGTTCAGAAGTCAGAGAACTTGCCTCAATCAAAGTAATTCCATTATTTCTCTTTTCATAAGACTGTAATGATATCCTCAATCTTCTGTATGATTTTATCTATTGCCTATACATGTGCAAGGTTCTAGAGAAAAGAAACAAATGTTTCACCACCATAAAACTCTATTCCAAATCCTCCTGTTTTGCATCAATCCAAGATCTTTAAGCTCTGTGTTCCATGAATGTCTAATAAAACAGGACACTTCCAAGAAAACTTATTTGAGTTTAAGATGAAAGTGAACCCAAAGAGATTTTTCCATCAAAAATTCTCCTTCTTCAAACTTATGCAATGGCACTGCGCAATGATTTAATTTTCAATATTGTTCCTGAATGGCTCATAAAAATGACGCTCTCAAACTAAGTCACAGAGAAATGCATTGCCTATAAAAGCACACAGTGAGCAGCAGAGTCTGTGTGTCTAATTTGGAGATGAGATTTGCAGCCAGCATTTGCCATGGTGCTTTCCAATTTCCACGAGAGCAAACATCCCATTTGACATGGCATTCAGATCCCATACACTCCATCGGTCACTGGCACTTTTATCCTTAACTGTTTAAGTTCCTATAGCCATAAAGATTGCTTACTGGGTTTTACTTCCTCCTGTCATTCACACCACACAACCTATTTACAATGGCTCTGTTGTTTACAGTTGACAAATAATGTACAATTACAGCAAGCACAGACTCCTCATAACCTTATAGAAAATAGTTATGTTTACTCTGCAAAAGAATTGTGCACTTGAAGATTGTTAAACTATATGGATACACATTTTCGTAAAGAAAATTACATGCTAAATACTTTGGAAATGTGTTTTCAGCTTTACCACTTATGCATTGGTAATTTGGTATTAAAAATAAATATTTTTCTTGTGTGTTAATTTTATTCTTTTATGGAGCTAAAGTGACAATGCTTTTAGAAGATAAACTCTCATTTTGTGTGTCTCAGCTCTCACACCTCTTGAAAATACATTTATTGAATGGCATTTTTTTTAACAAACTGAATTGTATCTCTAAAGATAGCAGGAACAAAGAAAGCAGATAATAGAATGTCCAGAGAGTTTAAATAATAAACGGCATATTAAAAGCAGAATAAAGGAAATAAAATTGTATAAGAAAGACCAAAAAATGATCAAAGACCACCTAATAATATAGTAGGGATAAGACATACCTTAAACAACCA
The DNA here is from genome assembly GCF_000247695.1 of Heterocephalus glaber. The sequence continues at coordinate 8,172,318 of NW_004624775.1, read as the reverse complement.
TAATATAGCAAAATAATTATAAGTTTGAGTCTGTATATTAAGAGATACATCTTAAATTCTAAAAAAAGGATATTCACAAATTAGAGGAAAGCTAAGAAAACAGAGAGAAAGTAAATGAGGGAGGGGATTCCTCCAGGGATCCTTGGTGTGGATGAACTGCCCCTGGGTATTGCTGGGGCAGAAACAGTGTTGGGGCAAAAACACTCAAAGGGTTTTTCTCTAGGGGCAGTCTGGTAGCAGCAGAAGCACACAAGTTGAAAACCATGGAGCTTCTGAATGCTTAAAGGCTAAAGGTGAACAGTATCACACCCAGACGAAACCTGAAAATACACAGCCTATATTTTATGACAAGCCTCAAGTTATGACCATATTTTAAAATGGATCCCAGTTTGCATTTCATAGAACCAAAAGCAAATACTTCAGAGAGACAAGACTTCAATCAATGATCTCAGTATTTCCAAAGATAAAGTACATTTGAAAATGGGAGAAACACACACACAAGCACACACACACACACACACACACACACACAAAACACAGTTTGAGCAAGAACTGGGAGAAGCAGAAACCAGAAAAAGCAGGCACAGGAATGATATGGGAATTAGGAGACACAGATTACAAAGTACTGTACAAACCACGGGGAAACAGTTTATATGCACAGTAACATTAAAATTAGAAAGTTTGGGCCAGGGATTTAGCTCAGCGGTGCCACCGGCTACTTTGCAAGTTCAAGGTCCCAAGTTTGATCACTGGTACCAAAAACATAAATAAATAAATAAATAAATAAATAAATAAATAAATAAATAAATAAAATTAGAAACTTTTATTTATCAAAAGACATATAGAAAAGATCTAATATCTTCTATAAGCAATAGTATGCTTACTGTAAGATAAACATTATCTTCTACAATGTTTTCTGAAAGCTTTAAAGGTTTTCATTTACATTTAAATCTATTTGGGATTGATTTTTATCAAAAGTGTATCAGACCTCATTTCATATTTTATCTATATAAACAAACTATCTTGAGATTTGATTGCCAGAGGAGTCCATAAAATAAATTCATGACAAAAATATCTGGGTTTTACCTTATTTCTTATGTATTTAGAATGCTTATGATTCTTATACTTTCAGAATCAGGAAGGAAAGCAGAAAAATCTCAGATAGATCTAAAAGATAATATGGGAATCCCAGAAAGATTTTCAATACGAGCAAAGTAAACTTTTTTGAGCAAGGGGCTTTCTTTTTATTAATTTTATTGCTACATTTTAAGTATACAATATAATGACATTCATCATTGGATATTTGTACCTTTACATAATATAGCTCGATTCTTATTTTTCCCATTCCCCTGTCCTCCCTTCCATCCCTCCGCCTCTCTCTACTTACAAAGTATTTGTTTCCATTTTTTCATTTTTTCATGTTAATTCCATTCCCTTCTTTCCTTTCCCCTACCTCTCCCATTTCCCCTTCCCCTTTGCCCCTTTTCTTCCTATTTCACATTATCTATTATACATTTTGATCTTTATATATACTTTCAGTTTCTCACACAAGAGAAACTGTTCAGTATTTACACAGGTGACCTATTTATTTCACTTAAGAGAATCGCCTCAATGTGCATTCATTTAGCTATAAATGTCTCTAATTTCTCATTCTTTATGGCTGAGTAGTACTCCATTTTATAAAAAAAAAACCATATTTTCTTTATCCAGTATCCAGTTGATAGGCAACTAGGCTGTTTCCAAATTTTAGCTGTTACAAGCTGTGCTGCTATGAACATGGGTGCACATGTATCGCTGTGGTATGATTCTTTTAATTCTTTTGGGAAGATACCCAGCAGGGGGAATAGATGGGACAAATGGGAGCTCTAATCCTAGTTCTCTGAGGTATGTCCATACTGATTTCCACAGTGATTGCACCAGTCTACACTCCCATCAGGAGTGGAGCAGGGTTCCTTTTTCCCTACACCCCTGCCAGCATTTGTTATTGCCTGATTTCATGATAGCACCCATTCTTTCTGGGATGAGGGGGAATCTCAGCATTGGTTTCATTTGTGTCTCTTGAATGACCAGTGATGTTGAACATATTTTATATGTTTATTTGTTATTTGTACTTCTTTGTCTGTGAAATATCTGTTCATTTCAGATACCCATTTTTGGATTGAGTATTTAAATTTGGGAGGTCTGATTTTTTAAAGTTCTTTATTGATTTTTAAAAGTTCTTTACATATTCTAGAAAGTAAAAAGGGGCTTTTTAATAGATTTTAAAAATGAAGCTTCTTTGTAATGAAGGTCAGGATTTTTCTGAGACCAGTAGGTTCTAGGCAGCAAGAACTTTTTCCTGATCAAATACATAGGTCCTTTAGGCAGTTTTGTGAATGTAATGGTTACACTCTAATTATAAGCTGACTAAAAAATAACCTGGATGTCATACCATGTTCTTGAAAGTGTTGAAATGTCCTATTTGGAGGTAGTGATTTGATCTGGATTTATCAGTGGGTATGTAGATAACTCCATGATATTGACACATGAAGTCCTCCTCAAATTCCCAAGTACAGCTGTGGACCATGTCCAGTACACACTGGCCTAGAACTGTGTTGTTCATTCAGCTGAGGGCAGCCTGCTAAGATCAGAAAGTAACAATTCAGACCATTCACATACCCTGCCCAGCCATTGTTTTTATAACTGGCTAATGTTAATTCCTGCTATTAATAATTCTAATATACCACCATGCAAGAGAAAGTAAATGTATCCTTAGAGAGGCAATACTCAAGTGCAATTATTTGCTCACTCTCTCTGGTGTGTGTGTGTGTGGGTGTGTGTGTGCATATGTGTATCCCCAACACATTTTTTCACTATCTGCCAATTGTTCATTTTCTGTTAAAGGTGCTCACTCCATTAGCTAATTTGTGGAAACTTTTTCAACCATCACTGTGTGATTTGGAAAAATCTTCTTAGACTGCCCAGGACAAAAAGTAGTATCAGTACAGATTTTCTTTTCATTCTTTAGGTTAAGACTGTAGCAGTAAACTAAATAGAATTCTATCTACTTATATGGATAATATTAATAAAAACTAGGATGTCCCTATTTGTTACTTTTTTTCCTTTCCACATGAGATCATTTTAATAGGAATGTAATTGAAGTTTCAGTGTAAATTAGAAATAAGTTGTGCCTCTTATTCCCAATGAACAAACACTAAACTATTCAACAAAAACATTTAATCTCTGATTGATATACATTATATCACATTCCTTATAAATACTAAATCATTCAGAAAGCCACTGAAAAATTATCATAATTGGTTTTCTCAAGTCTACAAACTATATTCACTGACTTGCTCATCCATTTTCACATTTTGAAGATTTCAAGAGTATATCTGCCATTTCATCTGCTACTCATTGTTTTTTGGAAAATATATCATATTTTACTCCCAGAATAAGTAGCAGAACCTCTCTAAGGTCAAAATTAAGCATAGAAGTGACCTAGAGTTAGACCTTGCAATTTATATTTTGACACATCCTTCTAATTACAAGCTTGGCAATGCCCACATGGGTTAAATCTATGCAAGAAAATGTAAAGGTATTTTCATTGTCAAAATGCTTGTATATTTATTGAGCATGTCAGAAAATGACTCCTGACTCTTTCAATGAAAATACTTCTATTTTTGGAGCAGTTTTGAAAAATGAACTTTCCTTTGGTATTATATCCATTACCCTTCTAAAGTATCATTGAGTCAAAAACTTATGAAATTAGTTAAAATTATAAAATTACTACTTTCTCAGAAAAGTGCTGGATGAGTAACTTTAATTTTCTAAGACTCTGGCAAGCATGTGGCTATATTAAATAAGTCATCAATCTTCTTACTGATTACCCAGTACAGTACCTAACACAGGATTCTTGCTATTCTTACTACATCTAATCCATTTGATCAGATAAACGTTCATTTACTTCCACCCCAAACCTTCCCATGGAGCCAATTTGTTCAGCTAATATTCCATTTCCTTACCCAAATGGTGATGTTGAAGTGTAGCACATGATTGTATTCCTGTATCTAAAATATTATGATTTTTTCACAGACTTTATTAGTTAAGTTCAGCAATACTAAGACAGCCTTCCAGAAAAGAGTTTTAAAGTAATGGCTCATAGGTGGATTCACTAGGGATGGTAAACTGAAGAGGGTGATTTTCACACTATACCCACAGATTTGTATGGGCCTCTTTACCAACTATTTTAGAAGAAAAAAGTTTGATTCCTCAGACTCCTGTAAACTTAAAGCAAAACAATCTTCATTATACTTAGCAGATACAGAAAATAAAATTTAATTTTTGTTCTTGGTAAATTAGGTATATCTAAGGACATGAGCCAAACTGAAACTCTGACCCAAAATTTAGAGTTGATCTGAACTCCATAAGGAAATCTGAATAAAAGCTTTATTTTATTTCACTGTACGATTAGAAAGACAATCATTTTCTCCTCTCAAAAAACTATCACTATAACATCGATGAGAACCTATATAATTTCTAAATATGTGAAAACAAACCAATGATGATAGATATTTCTCTGTACCAAACCTGAATGCATACATTTTTTATTACTTTCTCAGATTCAAACCTAGCTGGTTAACTCATCACTATGTGCCAAGTGCCAACAGATCCTTGAATCTGATTCCCTGTGTTCTGCTTTTTTCTGATACAGATTTTCCTTAAGCAGAAAGGGTGTCTGAGGTGCCTCTGTATGTTTATGCCAGTTGTCTATTGCTGTGTAGCAAGGTGCCACAATCTTAGAAAGCTGAACACCATCAGCATTTACTTTCTCTTAACTCTGTAGGTCAAAGTCTGGGTATCCTTGAGCTGTATCCTGCACGAAGATCTCACCTAGCCACAGTCTCGGTGTCTTCTGGGCAGTGTTTCTTTCTGGAGGAAAAGGTTCTTGCTTGCAATCATCTAGTTGTTGACAGAATCAATTCCTTGCAGTTGTATGATGGAGGCCATTGTCTTCTTGCTGGTGGTCGGCCACCGCCCAGTCTTAGCTCCCAGAGAACAACCTTAGTACCACAACACACAGTTGCCTCTGTCTGCTCTCACCTGTTTCCAATCACTCTTCAGGAAGGGCATCCCATCAAACGACTTATCTGATTTGGCTAATGTTATCCAGGTAATTTCCTTTCTGATTCACTGATCTCTAGCCTAATGATGAGAATGATATTCCTTAATATTACTTGTTCACCCTACACTAAAGGGGAGGAAAATATAAAAGATTTATATTCCAAAGTAGAAATCTTGGTGTCATTCTATATCTTTTCCTAGTATAATGTCAGTACAGGATTTGAGAGGGGGTTATTCAGGAGGTTTGTCAGTTGTGTTGTTCATATTTCTGTTGCTATTATAAATTACTTGAGATAATCAACTTAAGGAAGAAAGATTTATTTTGCCTCATGATTCCAGGGGTCTCAGTCTATGGTCATTTGTCCATAACGCTTGGAGCTCGTACCTGAACATTTATTTAATCATGGCAGAAGCATGTGGTAGAGGAACTCTGTTCACCTCATGGTGGACGGAAAGCAGAGAGAGAGAGGAGGGGCCAGGGTCCTAACATCCCCTTCGAGAGCATACCTCCACTGACCTCTCTTCCACAAGGCTCCACTTCCTAGAGATTCTACCACTTCTCCACAGCACCACACACTGAGGACCAGTACATTAACACATTGCCCACTTCTTTCTTTTCTTTCTTTCTTTCTTTCTTTCTTTCTTTCTTTCTTTCTTTCTTTCTTTCTTTCTTTCTTTCTTTCTTTCTTTCTTTTGTACCGG
>NW_004624775.1:8151794-8165032 GCF_000247695.1 Heterocephalus glaber | reverse complement strand
TTTCTTTCTTTCTTTCTTTCTTTCTTTCTTTCTTTCTTTCTTTCTTTCTTTCTTTTGTACCGGGGATTGAACTTGGGACCTTTTGCTTTCGAGGCAGGAGGCAGCACCACTGAGCTAAATCCCCGGCCCAGCCCATTTCTTAATTAGATTACTTGCCATTTAAATGATCTAATGCTTTGAGCTCCTTATATATGCTGAATATTAAACCCATGTCAGATGTGGAGTTTACAAATATTTTCTCCCATTCTATGGATTTTGATTTCACTTCACTGAGTTTTTTCTTTGATGTATGAACATTTTAAAACTCATTTGTATATTTTTGCCTTTGTTTTCTGTGCTCATAGGGTTTTGCTTAAAATTTTTCTGTCTATTCTCCTGTACTGAAGGATTTCCCCTATCTTCTAGTAGGTTCAGAGTTTCAGATCTTATAATTAAGTCTTTAATCAATTTTGAGTTAATTTTTGTACCTGGTGAGAGATAAGAGTAAAATGTCTTTCTTCTGCATGTGGATATGAAATTTTACCATCATAATGTATTGAAAAGACTACTCTTTCTCCACTGAGTATTCTTAGAACCTTTGTGGAAAATCATTAGGCTATAAATGTGTAGCTTTACTTCTAGCTCTTTATTCTGTTCTATTTATCTATGTGTTAGCTTTGATGCCAATACCATGATGGTTTGATTACTAATGTTTAGTAGTATGCTTTGAAATCAAGTTTTATGCCTCCTACTAGTCACAGAGACAAGTACCACATACTCTCACTCATATGTGGAACCTAAAAAGTTGATTTCCTAGAAGTTGAGAGTAAAATGGTGATTTTGAGAGGCTAGAGAGTGTAGGGCACAGTAAGTGACTAGGTACCATAAGCTCAATGGGCACTATGTTACAGTTACATAAGAATAAGAAATTTTAGCATGCAATTGAACAGTAAAGTGGCTATAAATAATGCACTCTATATTTCAAAAAGACAGAATAAATGATTTTAAATATTTTATCATAAAAATGATAAAGAGGGCATTGATATGTTTAATGCAATTCAAACAATGGATTGTTCAAATAGTTTAAATCAAATTAAACATGTCTATCTCCTGCAGGGCAGGGTTTGTAGGTTTGTGTGATTTATTCCTATATGAATCATGGCACCTAGCAAAGGATTACTGATTTAAAAGGCTAACTCTAAAAGCAATGTGATACCACTAGATAACCTTAGTATCTCTAAATTCAAAAATGTGTAATATCAATTGCCAGGGAAGATATGGAGCAACAAGAACTCACTCATTGCTAGCATGATGTAAAATGTCCCAATCATTTGGAAACAGTTTAGCATTTTCTGTCAAAACTGAATATATTTTAATGTGTGGATCACATTTGCAGTTACCCAAATGATTTGAAAAACTGAGTCCACAAGAAACCTGCATGCTAATATTATAAAAATATTCCAAAAAATTCCCCAAAATTGAAAATAGACAAGATGTCCATTAAAAAATGAGTGAACAAACTCAGTACATTCTCACAATGGAACATTATGCAGAAATAAAAACATTATTTAGCCAGGAAAATAAATATATTAATCTCAAAAAGGTAATGAAAATGAAAGAAGGCAGATGAAAAAGTTTGCATATTATAAGTTTCTAACCATATGAAATTCTGGAAAGATGAAACTAAGACAGTAAAAGATATCAGTTGTCCTGAGGTTCAGGGGATACTGAAGGTAGGGTTCATGTAAGCCCTCTATATTTTGTTTCAAAATTTTGGTAGATAGAAAACTATTTTAAATCAGAAAGAATATTTTAAAAGGCCATGTCTGAGTTGTGGATATATAGATGAGAGGTGTCAAACCACAGGAAAAGCCTAGAAGCTGGCAAGAGAACCATGCAGCAGTAAGAGGAGGGGGCACTCATCAATAATATTTGTTTGTTTGTTTGTTTGTTTCAATTATGGAAATTTAGCTTTGCCTAAGGACTTTTCCTACATTTTATTGATCACCCCTAGTGGCAAAGGAGACTGATAAATCAAGTATTTTATGTAGGTATATCAAGCTCTTAAAATATCATAATTTTGCTAATAAAGGAGAGTGTGGAAAAATGTTGGGCAAACAACTTGCAATGTTGTCAATTTAAGGGCTAACATAACTGCGCGTAAAATTTCTAAAATTAAGGAGTGGGTCAAGTTTAGTTGATTATATTCATTTTGTGTCAAATATGTGCATTCAAACAAGCTTTTAAGGATTAGGAAATTCACATTCAACTGACAATCACCCTACAGGAATTTTGCTGCACATTTGGGACCTATTCAACCCACAAAGCAAGGTGCTTCACCCCATTAATACACACAGATATTAATTCCACTCACAGAGCCATTTGTTTTACTACTGCAGAGTGATATGATTTAAGGCTCTCAGGAGATCACAGAGTTTGTTATTTTATCTCCCATCACTAGATAGCTTGCCTCCTTAGAGTATTTGAATAAGTAAAAAGCGGTTTCAACATGAGAGAGGGCATATGTTTTATTGAAACAAGTTGCCTTCTCCTCTCAGTCTCAAGGCCCTGGTTATTGAAACAGGTCTTGGGTGTTTCCTGAATATCACTCACAATTACAAAATGAGCCTCTAACAAAAATCTTAAGTGTTTTTTTTCTATAGATGCAGAACATGTAGAATCCCCCTCAATAAATTATCATCACTCTATCTGTAAATTATCACTGATTCCCAGTTGATGAGCAAACTCCTGTAGTTTCATTCTGCTTATCATGGCACACTCTTGTTGAATTATTCTGAACTCACAAGCATTTTGAACTGCAAGACACATTGATTTCCTCATTATGTCAGGAAATGGCAAGTTAAGCAAATTTCTAAACCCTTTCAAATTCCAGGGTCTGTTCAGAAGTGATAAGACAAGACACCATGTGTAAGTTGGTGAGTTTTGTATTGAGACAGTTCTCAGTGGAAATATTTTTGTCCTGGAAATTTGTCCTCTCCAAGGAGGTGAAGGAGCTCAAGGGCTAATTCACTCATAACATTCTTTAGCATTTTCTGCACAGTGGGAGATGTGGGAAAGGGCTTTGTGCTTAATTGTTTTCTACTTGTTTGCTCCACACACAATTTTCCAAACCTCCTTAAAAAGATCACCCTAATTCAAAGATTAATTATTCTCATTAACCACAGATGCATGATGATCGAAGCAAAAGTAACATCAGGGTTGTTTAATCCAGTATTAAATGCATAAGGTGCTGATGACATGAAAACTAATCATTTCTTAAAACCCAAAGGCTGCATGATTGCCAAAAAAGAAAGGATGGTGGTCTGATGCAAAATGTTTTTTCTGCAGGCCAGTATTTGGCATTAAATCTTAAAGGTGCATTTTGTAGGACAGAAATGACAGATGCTAGTAAGAAAAAAAAAAGAATAATAACAACAGATTAGAGAAGTATAAATTAAAAGGACAGCAGTAGACAATTTGAAAGGTCAAAGAAATAAAAAGAAGTGCCTTTTGTGAATAATCAGTTTCAGAATTGTGAGTGAAATTCCCTCCAGCATAGAAAGTGGAGAATTTTCATTCACATTTGAAGATCTTTTGCCAATTCCACTGATGAAAAAAATACTAATAATTGAATCTACAATGATGTCACTTATAAATATGAAAGCAGTGTCTTAAAGATTCATTTAGATATCGCAGTTAAACAGTGCATAAAACATTTTTATTGTATCCCAATGCTTTTTTTAAAAAAATTGTTAAGTATGTGAAATCCCACAGACCATAGTCATTCTGCTGTTTCTGCACAATCCAAAAAGATTAAAAACAGGGAAACAGGAAAGCAACTGGTTCTTTAAAAATTTTAGAAGGATTTATCTCGATAAGTTAATTAATGATAGAGTCAACATATTCCTATCAGCCAGTACCAAATACAAGGCTGTGGACTACGTGAGATCAAAGTGATTTTGTATGTGTATTTTACTTTTTTGGTTGTTTTAATGTAAGTCTGCGACCTTATGTATATGTGCATTCATTTGACTCAATTTCTATTTTTAGCATAATATCAAAGAGATACATAAAAGATTAACATCCTCAGAAATTTCACTTAGCTCTCATGAATGCTGAAATCTACTATGCAGGAATAAGGACAGATTTATACAAGGTGCAGCAATGTTTAATGTTGGAAAACTTTCTCTTATTTAAGAGAATAATGGAAAATCAACACAAATGAATTCAACATGTATTCAAAGGTCTTTTTAAGGACTACTATAAAGGAAAAAGAGGTGAAATAATTGTAGTGTGCTATGGTTACATAGTCTCTTTCTCAGGTTCATCAGATTCTGTGACTCACTTGTTATTACAACTCTTCACAGATAATGGAAAAGAGGAGAGGGTTAAAAACCCTATCCAGTTTATCTACATAGATGATAATCTTAGATCAAAGATTCAAATACAGGTTTTCTGACTCTAAATTTACACCCTCAAGGAAGTATGCCATGGTAAAGGACAACAACAAGCAACTCCATCTTTTTATCATATTCTATAGAATTAGGTTTGGAGATGTATTTTGAAACCTAGAAAATCATCCAGGTCTATTGTAATTTAGATATAATAGCCTTCATTTAATTAAGTATATTATTTAATTTATATATGCTGGAATTTATATATCTTTGGTTTTAGTTCTTTCTTAACTTTCTATTTAAAATAACCTGTAAAAGTTAGTGAATTACTTTATGGCATTAAATAAAGTAATAGTTCATTGAGATAAAAAAATAAAAGTTCTTAGAAGAGGATTCTGTGGAGATGGTATGGATTTCAATAAAGTTAGTTCGTATTGTCCTCCATTTGGTTTTTAACAAGCATATTTCTCTTCTCAGGATGCATTAGAACAAAGGAGGCAGGAAAAAAAATACAAATATTTCTGCAGTTGATTCAAACCAATAAAGGTCTCATGTGATTCTTGTTAACATTTTTCCCTTCTTATAATAACATGTAAAAAAAGAATATCTTGTCAGGCCATCATATAATAATGCTATATATTATTTTGACCTTTGTTGTGATGAGTCTATAAAAATCCTTGAAAGTGCAACATTATATACCAAGTGTTATAACAGCACATGGAAAAATGCCTAAGAGGTGGCACCAACTTTCAAGAAGTTGTGTTGCTCATAAGGTCATTTGCTTAGCTAACACAGTGTCACAGCATAGTCCATAAAGGCCACTAACCATCAGGGAAACACTATGCACAGTTGAATTGAATAAATAAGAAAAGTAATAAAAGAAAACTTATTTCTTCTTTATATAACAGTGTAAGGAAATAACAGTTTATAGACTCAGAGAATGGCAACCTTCCCAAAACACACATAAACACACTAACTTAAATGCTACACTGGATGTACATTTTTAGATCAAGTATTTTAGGCTCCAAGGCATGATCAGAATTCTAAAAATCAAATTCTGTGGTAACTTTTTAGATTATGTTCATTTCAAAGAAATAAAATCTCTACTTGTTTCAAATAAGAAGAATCACTTTTTTCTCTCAGAAAGTAGAAGAAATGCAATCAAACCACAATTTCCCCACTCTTCATGTAACCCTGTAAAAGATTACTGATTATTAGAAGTAATTCTAGGAAGTCCTTGAAGAGGAAGAACATGATGGCAATGAAGAGCAATTTTCTTGCAATTGTGCTCTCTCAGATTTTACTGCAATGGAGACTCAGCTTTAAATTAGTTTCTAAGAAAAATTTTTAATGTTCTCTTATCTATTTTTATCTTTTTATTTTAATATGACATAGTTTGTATTATTATATCACCTCTTACATAATAAGAAACTTACTAAAACCCAGTTTATTTCTCAAAATGCATTAGTTGATTAGACTGTGTGTTTTCTGTTAAGCAATGAGGTCTCTGAGCTTTAGTCACATTACCTGTATCATTTCCCACAAGAGAAACATGCACATAAAAGGTCATTAATAAATGTAAAAGTTATAATAAAATAAAATTTTATTGGGCACATTTATGTGTTAAAATATATTAGTATATTACCCTCAGTTGGCCAATTTTCCTGCTTAAATAGAAAGTATTATGTGCATTTCACAAATAAAGAATTGAAGAGTCATAGGTAAGAAGCAGTTTATCTAGATTACACACTATATTGTGCAGGAGGCTTTCAGTGGGTTCCAAGTGTTTCTGTAGGGTCCTTCTGCTGTGTCCTACTATGTGTTTGAAGTAGAAAACAATGCCTTGCTTCAGGATAGTAGCTGTGAAATCATTTTGGCATTTGAACCTTTTTCTTTCCATTAATGTGAATAAAAGAATCAAATGTATAAGAATTTAGAGAGAATTACACTGAAACATCCTGCTTTTCTATACAGAAAACTACAGTATTTGGAAGAAAGAGATTGAAGAGGACATCAGAGAATGTAAACATGTTCCTTGCTCCAGGATAGGCAGAACCAATATTGTCAAAATGGCCATATTTCCAAAATTTTGTACAGATTCAATTCAGTCCCTATAAAAATACAAACAACATACTTTACAGATCTAGAGAAAATAAACTTAAAATTTATATGGAGCCCAGAAAAAGCCCAGAAGAGTAAAAGTAATTTTGGGCAATAAGAGCAAAACAGGAGGCATAGCAATACCTGACTTCAAGCTATGCTAAAAGCAATAGTGATTAAAAACGTCATGGTCCTGGAACAAAAACACACTCATGGAGCAGTGGAACAGAATTGAATTGAATATACAAAAACCACCCCAGACACATTCAACTATCTGATCTTTGACGAAGGAGGTGAAAGCATATGTTGGAGGAAAGATAGCCTACTCAACAAGTGGTTGGGAAAACTGGTTATCTGTTTGCAAAAGAATGAAATTGGACCCTCATCTCTAGCCATATACTAAATTAAAATCAAATGTATCAAATATCTAAGCATTAAAACATTAATTTCACACTTACTGCCAGATAAAATAAATAAAACACTTGAAGACATAGTTGTAGGAAAGAAATTTCTAAACAGAACCTCAATCACACAAGAAAAGCAGCAAGAATCAACAAACAGGATTATATCAGACTAAAAAGCTTCTGTACAGCAAACGAATCAATCAGTAGAGTGAAGAGACAACCTACAGAGTGGGAAAAAATGTTTATCAGCTACACCTCAGAGGACTAATAGATAGAATATACAAAGAACTCAAAATATTAAATCACTTAAAATTAAACACCCAGTCAAGAAATGGGCTAGAGAAATGAACACACTTCACAAAGGAAGAACTACATATAGTCAACAAAGATAGATAGATAGATAGATAGATAGATAGATAGATAGATAGATAGATAGATATTTAAAAAGCTGAATATGTCTGGCCATTAGAGAAATGCAAATTAAAACAACACTAAGATTCCATCTTACTCTGGAAAGAATGGCAATTATTAGGAAAGCAAAACAATAACAAATGTTGTCATGGCTGTGATGAAAAAAGAGCCCCCCTGAATTGTTGGTGGGAATGAAAACTGGTACAACCATTATGGAAATCAATATGGAGATTTCTCAAAGAACTGAAACTAGAAATTCCCATGTGACTCTGCTAGGTATCTTCCCCAAAGAGCTTAAGACATCATATCACAGTGATATATGCCCACCAATATTTAAAGCAACACAATTCATAATAGCTAAATTCTGGAAGTAGCCTATATTCTTATTAAGGGGTGATTAGATAAAGAAAATGTGGTATCTATATATAATGGAATACTACTCAGCTATAAAGAATGACACATTTGACACATTTGTAGGAAAATGGATGCATCTGGAAAATATAATGTTGAGTAAAATAAACCAGAGACACAACTTAAATCTTGTATGGTATCACTCATTTGAGTGAGTCAAAGTACAAACAAAGAAAATGATAAAGGATGGATAAAAAGGGAAAAGGCAAAAGTTCTCTTGTACTGGGAAGTGGTCCAAGGCAACAAAGGAGAGGGGTGAAGAGAAGGGGAAGGGAAAATGAGAGGAATAAAGATGTGCCATGTACAAGAACCTAAGAACCCCAATTAATATAAACACTATATGCCATAACATGAGCTAAGACAAATAATATCAATTACACAAGATGGGATAGGGGAACTTGAGGAGGAAGAGAGAGGTGGAAAAAAAGGGAAAGGGGATTTAAAAAACAAGTTGTAATATGTACATATAACCATCCCCCAAGATGATAGTAAACTTAACTGCAAATGTGTACTAATAAAATTGTTTTTTAAAATTTAAAAATAATAATCCTTTAGAGGATAATAGTTCAGTGGTTCACTGATAAGGGATATGGGAAATAAAATGTAACCACCCAGACAAAAAGCAATCCCTGAATAAATTATCCTCAACAACAGGAACACAAAACATCAGGCCGGACTCCCTAAAGACACAGGCCCTCCAAAGAGTAGATAGGGCAGGGCACAGGGCATTAGATCTTTAAATGCCATCCATCTGGTTAGCACATCTCTCCTATATCCCTCAGAAAAGGGGGACTCAGGAGGCTGTGGGGTTTCTGTCTGCAAAAAGTTTGAAAAAACTATTCCCATAACTACTTTACTGGTATAGTCCATTGACTGTGTGTTATCCGTATGGCTCAAAACAAATCTTTCCCTCTGGTTTTAACAATTCAATCTGCCAGGAACTATCAGATTCTTAGTATTGTTTAATCCAGCAGGTCATTAAGCAAGAGATCTTGATTTGTCAGCAGTCATTCACATAGGCAGTGCCTCTCAGGCTTCTGCTTATCAGTTTACTATTGATCGAACAAAAAATGAGTTAAGCAAAGAATTATCTTCACTTCCCAAGTAGGCAAAGCTGGCAAAAAAAATAGAAATGTGAGCACATTTTAAAATGTGGCAAAGCTAGCTTGCTCATTTTCCTTCTAAATGCTGTTAGGACATTTTACACTCTGTGAAGAGCAATAAATACAAGCTATATCAGTTAAATTATTTCCTCTTTTTTTATTCACAGAAGAAGGAAAAAAATCACCAATGCTTGGATAAATATGCTTGAGGATGTCCTGATAAATGACTACCATTATTAACCCTTTCTGTTTTAGCTGGAAATCATTCACCTCTGAATGGTTACACTGAAACATTTTGCAATAAAATTCAAATTAATTATATAATTAGAATTAATTATGTCAAAGGATAAAAAGGGACTTTAATTTGCAGCTTTTAATTCTAGAGCTCTCCAAATAATAATTGACATGGAGTACAAATAATTCCAATCAGAAGAATTAGAATAAGTACCCTCACCTGCCCCTAAAATGAATAGAAATTGGCAGGAGCGACATACCCAAAATAGCAAAAGAATATCTTCAATGGTAAATTAAATAAGTCCCCTTATAATCAAAATCCTTGACCAAAGATCACCTTTCCTGGGGCATATTTCAGGCCAAGCCAACACACAAGAATGAATCATAACATTAAAATGTTCTGTTCATAATACTTCCCCATTTCATCTTCATCTTACAAATTTTCAATGAGCTCAATGTGCATAGCACCTACTTTTGATATGCCCACAGCTTGCCAATTTCTCTACATAGGCAGCTCTGATTGTTTTTATTATTTGTTTCATATTGCACTTTAAATATTTGTTACTTAATTTCTCAGAAATCAGTCAGATGCCCCCAGCTAGTCATTGCACTGCTGAATTGTCCTTTTCTAAGCTTGCTCTAACGTTTATCAGTGTTCATTGAAAGAAATAGGTCCAAGAGAATTTTGTTTAATTTTAATTTTGTATAGATGTACTTATTTTTTCTGAAAGTTTCTCTGGATTTTCACCTCTCAATCTTCATAAAACCTCCTTGTGAACATCGATTAGAGTCTATGCTTGTGAACCAGTGGCCTGGTGAAGCAGATAAAATAACCAGTTGACCTAGTTCACAAGCAACATTCTTAGCACATCTTGAAGGACTGAGAGTAGTGAAATCTTTATTACTTTGACAT
This sequence comes from Heterocephalus glaber, assembly GCF_000247695.1. Next base: position 8,155,083 of record NW_004624775.1, on the reverse strand, counting down.
TGCCAATAAGTTAACAATGCGATCATTTTAAGGTGGCTTTAAAAAGCAGCACGACAAAACCAGTTTAATCAGTGAAGTAGGTAAGGTTCATTTTTATTCTGTAATTTAGTTTCTTCCCTTCTTTTTTAAAAAGAAAACTAGGTCAGCAAAAATGTGAAAGTGTTGTATAATAATCACTACAAATCACTTAGAGTTCTGGTTCAAGAGGTTTTAACCTGGTAATAAATTATCCTTCTGAGATGAGACTCAGAGTTAATTATGTCCATTACTCTAATTTTATTTCATATCTAGAGGGGAACTAAGGAGAAGAGATCACAAATAACTCACCACCAAAAGCTACTACGTTTTAGGATATTGAAAAATATTCTAAATGGATCGCACCATCTCTGCCAATGGGCCTTTCATTTTATGCTGAACAAAGACCCAAAAAATTAACCTGTAGGAGAGCCAAAAGTAATTTTTCTAAGTGTAGATGTCTGTTCAAACTGCCTTTTTGTCACCGTTGCTCCTCCCAGGCCATTAAAGGAAGATTTTAGAGAAGCATTTCACACTCAGTCTGGTATGGTACATTCCGTGTCCAAGGACTCCTGCTCTGATACAGCGAAAGCCTAATTAACCAGAAATCACTTCATCAATCAGAATTCTCCCTTGAGTTGTGGGTCAATCACAATCGTGAAAAGGGAAGCCTGATCAAGAATTTAGGCAAAAATTACCTGTATCTTTTACTTTAAAATCAACCTAAGCACCTCTGCATTTTCTACATGATAAAATGGAGATTTGGAACAATTACACTGACAAACTTCAAGAATTTCAGTCATTAAAAAGATTCAGTTATGGTTATTAGTCTGTACTCGTGATGGAAATGTAACTTGCCTATTTTAGAATTATTTCTAACTACTCAAGCTTTAAAACGGATGGTTTCTCAGAATTTCTCATTGCTCAACAAGAATACTTGAAGATGTTACATAGCTCTTTAGTATTTGTGGTACTAAATGTCCATCCTATATATACTACTTTGCAGTCTAGACTTAAAATTACATTAATTTTAAATTTTCCTGTGAGACAGTTTAAATTTTTTAAAGTGTTAACATTTGAGTCCACCCAACTTAATCCTTTTTTAAAAATATTCTTAATTTTTGAAAGTTTAAGCCAAATCTCCTCTTCTGTACTATGATATACTAAAAAGTAAACTTTTAATGTCTTAATATTAAATCTGAAGATAGATATATATGGCAACCATACCAGTAATTCTTGGATCAAGTAAACTGTATTATAAAAAGGCTGGCCATTTTCAAGGGCACAAATATCAATTATTTGAGCCATGCCCATATCTATAAAATGCATCATCTTAGTGAAATGAGTTTGGTGAGTTGACTTGACTAAATACGTTGTATACAGGATAGCTCTGAATTTTTATCCCTAATCATTGACCCCAGAGTGCTGAATCTCCCTTTTATGTTGGGTGCCACATCCCATAATAATACCTTTGACAGGCAGTAGTTCTTCTTGTGTAATATTGGTTACAAAACTGGGTGAAAGATAGGCAGCTATGTCAGTAAGCATCCAGATATGGGGTATGATTCCTGCTTCCCTTTGTATTGTCTCCTACCAGCATCAGTAGGCTCCAGGAGCAGTTCCAAGAGTACCTCCAAGAGAGGACAAGATATTCCCCTTTCTTATCCTTCTGCAGTGAAGAAAACGCTTCTACTCTTTGTCCTATAGTCCTAGTCCTAGTGGATTCTCTGGCTCCCTCTCCCTTCCTCTTCCATTTGTTCTGCTCAGTAGGTTGTTTATGTACTTGACAAGATAGAGGAATTGATATGCTTAGGCCAAGTTCTCAACTTTTTATACTTAAGGGTCTGGCTGACCCAGGTATTGTCATTATCTTTAGATACTGTGTGTTTTGTACTCAATTTTGAAGCATAACAGATAATTTCAGAACAGTAAGAAAAGTCCTACCCATAGATAACTTCATTTTAAATAAGACTATCAGGCTTTTTCTATTTTAAAAACTTGAGTTGTGACAATGGGTTTACTTAAAAAAATAAAAGAACAGATCTGCAGTCTTCCAGAGGTGCTGAAATTGTTCTTGAAAAAACTGCTAGAGAACTTTAAAAATATAAGAGAGATTGACAAGCCTTTATGCCATTGATCATTAATCAATCATTATGGAAAATGAAACAACTAGGCATTAGTATTTTCTTTAATAGAAAACATCTTTACAGAAGAAAATAAATTTAACAAATATATCCACTAAATTAAAATGAGGTGATATTAAGAAATTGCTTTTAGGTGTTCTGATATTATAATGGTGGCTTATTAAACATTAGAAATCACACTGAATATTTATGATGGAAATGAAATCATTCTTACAATTTGCTTTAAAATAAATAAATGTACCATTCATGACAAAAATGGTACAGAAAATTGGAATAGAAGATCTTTATCTCAACCTGATTAATGCTATCTATGAAAAACCAACAGGCAACATCATACAAAATGGTCAAAAACTGAAAACTTTCACACTAAAATCAGGAACAAGACAAAGATGCCCACTATTACCATTCCTGTTCAATACAGTTCTGGAAACATTAGCCACAGCAATTAGAAAAGAGATAGAAATAAAAGGAATAAAGATAGGAAAGGAAGAAGTGAAACTGTCATTATTTGCTGATGATATGATACTTTACATAGAAGACCCAAAAAATTGTGCCAAAAGACTTCTAGACCTAATTGACAGATTCAGTAAAGTAGCTGGATATAAGGTCAAACTCAAAATTAACAATAGTCTTCTTATACACAAATAGCAGACTCATGGAGAGAGAAATTCAGGAAAAAATTCCTTTTACAATAGCATCCCAAAAAATGAAATATCTAGGAATTCATCTTACAAAGGAAGCAAAAGACCTCTACACCAAAAATTATAGCACTCTGAAAAAGGAGATTGTGGATGATATAAGAAAATGGAAAGACATCCCCTGTTCCTGGATAGGAAGAACCAATATAGTAAAAATGGCCATACTTCCAAAACTACTATATAGATTTAATGTAATGCTGACTGAAATTCCAACAATATACTTCACAGAACTAGAGAAAACAATCCAGAAATTCATTTGGAACCAGAAGACACCTAGAATAGCAAAAGCAATTCTAGGCAACAGAGACATGGCTGGGGGTATCACAATCCCCAACTTGAAATTATACTACAAAGCTACTGTGATAAAATCAGCATGGTACTGGCAAAGAAACAGACCTGAGGATCAGTGGAATAGATTAGAAGATCCAAAAA